>JAYMZC010000387.1:13659876-14089876 GCA_036346975.1 Drosophila prolongata | reverse complement strand
GACAGACAGACAGACAGACAGACAACAGACAACGACAGACAGACATACAGCAGACAGACAGACAGACAGACAGCAGACATACAGACAGACAACGACAGACAGACAACAGACAGACAACAGACAGACAGACGACAGACATACATACAGACAGACAACGACAGACAGACAGACAGACAGACATACATACAGACAGACAGACAGACAGACAGACAGACAGACAGACAGACAGACAGACAGACAGACAGACAGACAGACAGACAGACAGACAGACAGACAGACAGACAAGACAGACAGACGACAGACAGACAGAAGCCATGACAGACAGACAGGACAGACAGACAGACAGACAGACAGACAGACAGACAGACAGACAGACAGACAGACAGACAGACAGACAGACAGACGCAGACAGACAGACAGACAGACAGACAGAGCAGACAGACAGACAGACAGACAGACAGACAGACAGACAGACCGACAGACAGACAGACAGACAGACAGACAGACAGACAGACAGACGACAGACAGACAGACAGACAGACAGACAGACCAAGACGACAGACAGAACAGACAGACAGACAGGACAGGAAGACAGACAGACAGGACAGACAGACAGACAGACAGACAGACAGACAGACAGACAGACAGACGACAGACAGACAGACAGACAGAACAGGACAGACAGACAGACAGACAGACAGACAGGACAGACAGACAGACAGACAGACGACAGACAGACAGGACAGACAGACAGACAGACAGACAGACAGGACAGACAGACAGACAGCCAGACAGACAGACAGACAGACAGACGAAGACAGACAGACAGACAGGACAGACAGACAGACAGACAGACAGACAGACAGACAGAAGACAGACAGGACAGAAGACAGACAGACAGACAGACAGACAGACAGACAGACAGACAGACAGACAGACAGACATGGCTAGATCGACTCGGAAGAATATATATAATTTATAGGGTCGGAAACGCTTCCTTCTAGCTGTTACATACTTTTGCACGAATACAATATACCCTTTTACTCTACGAGTAACGGGTATAATTATCAAGCGAATAACAACGTGTCTCGCCTACCTAAGGTTGTCCTTGTGGACCACCCTCCCCTTAATGAGGACTGTGGTCCCCATGTCCGCTTCCACAGTTTTTTCTTCTCCTAACGGTGAAAGCTTGTTGCCTAGACTCCTGTTGGATTTCACTAGGACTTTGTCGCCGACATTGAACACTCGGTTTTCTCGGGAGGTATTTTCCCTGCTTCTCAGCTTATTTTGGGCAAGTCTTACCTTATCCTGTATATCGCAATGCGGGTCACTTGCTTGTGTGACTACCACGTCGGCCGGTCTCCTATCGATGACCGAATGGATAGACTTGTTGTACTTAGACGTAGCCAGCAAGATCAACTCTACAGTGTCGCTAATGCCTTTGTCGATTTTAAGGCATCTGGCAAGCTCCACCAGAGTGCTGTGGAATCGCTCCACTTGTCGGTTCGAGACGCTGTGGAGAGGCGGTGCATTTGAAATGCTAACCCCGAAGTGATTTTCCAGCATGGCCCGAATGGTGTGCGAGTTCAATAAGGGTTCATTGTCGCAGTAAATGACTCTGACTTTAAAGAAGACGTTAAGAGGTTGTAGTAAAGCCGGTTTGATATCCTCTATTGTTCTAGAGAGAATTGGTTGGACCATTGCAAACTTTGAAAATTTGTCAATGCATGTGAGGAAGTATTTCTTATCAGTGGAGAAAATGTCTATGTGTAGCATTTCTCCTACATGCGACGGTACTGGCGTTTCGCCGCGTTCGACGGAAAAGGAAGTTTTTTCACGGTTTTTTTCTGCCAGAATGATCTGGTGGTAGCCAGACTTCAAATCGAGTGTTGTGAATTATTTGGCTTTGCCTAAATTCCCTAGTATCATAGAGATATTTGGCATAGGATAGCGATCAGGTATCGTCTGTGAGGAACCGTAAAACGGCCCTCACAATTTATTTTGTAGCCATGTAGGATTATGTAGACATGTAGGATTTTGTAGCCATGTAGGATTTTTGTAGCCATGTAGGAATATTTTTAGTTTAGCATTTTAATAGCCAACGCACGCAACACATTTGAACCATCGAACGCCTGAGCGCAACCAACACGCTCTCGCTCTCTCCTACACACACTTCAAACATCAGCAGCTGCACACATTTGAACCATCGAACGCCTGAGCGCAGCCAACACGCTCTCGCTCTCTCCTACACACACTTCAAACATCAGCGGCTGCATACATTTGAACCATCGAACGCCTGAGCGCAACCAACACGCTCTCGCTCTCTTCTACACACACTTCGAGCATCAGCGGCTGCACACATTTGAACCATCGAACGCCTGAGCGCAACCAACACACTCTCGCCCGCTTCGAACAGTTTGAACACCTGCACAAAGCCAACACACACACAAGCTTTTCATCGCACGATCGAACCAAATTGCAACCAACCCGACCGATGTTTTCGAGCAAGGGGAAAATAATTTCGCACGATCGAACCAAGTTGCAACCAACCCGACCGATGTTTTCGAGCAAGGGGAAAATAATTTCGCACGATCGAACCAAATTGCAACCAACCCGACCGATGTTTTCGAGCAAGGGGAAATAATTCTGCCTGAAGACTGCCGAAGCGCAAGCGCAGAGGCAGCGACGCCGACGCAATGCATGGGGAACGTGCGCCAGTGAAATGTGTGATAAAATGTCAACAGACAGTGGCGATGTTGATGGAGTGCGCGACCCTGTTCCCGGTGCGGAGGCATGGGGAATCAACTGGCTGGATTTGCTGTGGACGGAAACGTAAGCGTCTACTATATATTTTCCGAATATATTTTGTTTTTTTGAAAACAACGACTGGACTGGAGTGGCGTGACAAGGAGGCTTTGTACACCCCTTGCACAAAACTCAAATAAAGAAAACAAAGTATTTGAAAACCCAAAAGCTATTTGCCTGACCGTGTTTTGTGTGTGAGTGAACGTAGGAGGGGAATGGGAACCGGACCGCGTGGTGGCCAAGGATTACGACGGAGTCTTGCACTCGCTTGTCGGATCCGAGGCTGTTGCCGGTCCCGGAGCGCGTAGTGGCCGTGGATTACGACGGAGCTAGGCTCGTTTGTCGGGTCCAGGGTCAGTGCGGGGTCCGGAGCGTGCGGCTGAGAGAGATTTCGACGGAGTCTTGTACTCGATTGTCGGATCTAAATCCGCTGCAGGTTTCGGCCCATGGTCGGCATCTCTGGGTGACAGTGCCCACAAAACCCCCTTCCTTTTCTTTTGTTGCTGTCTCTGCCGGTCGTGGTCGGACCGCGTGGTGGCCAAGGATTACGACGGAGTCTTGCACTCGCTTGTCGGATCCGAGGCTGTTGCCGGTCCCGGAGCGCGTAGTGGCCGTGGATTACGACGAAGCTAGGCTCGTTTGTCGGGTCCAGGGTCAGTGCGGGTTCCGGAGCGTGCGGCTGAGAGAGATTTCGACGGAGTCTTGTACTCGATTGTCGGATCTAAATCCGCTGCAGGTTTCGGCCCATGGTCGGCATCTCTGGGTGACAGTGCCCACAAAACCCCCTTCTGTTTCTGTCGATCGTTGCGTGACCGCGTGGTGGCCAAGGATTACGACGGAGCTAGCTTCGTTTGTCGGATCCAAGGATCATTGCGGGTTCCGAGGCGCGTGGCGGGTAGAGATTACGACGCGGAGCGGGGAAGCAGTAAAAAAACAAAAAAAAAACCCCAAGATTGTTGCAAAGCTAATACAGAGAATTTTTAGTATAAGCAAAAAACACAACGACACAAAAGGGCTAAATTAAATGCCCACGATTCGATGAGACAGCTCTGTCGCCAATAAAATTATTTAAATAAATTAACAATTTATTTATTTCCCAGCGGCGCTCTTGCGCCGAAGCCGAGATATTTAATACTATATTTATATTTTATATGTCTGATATATTTATATTTTTTTAGCAATTAAAATGCAAACAACACACAGAAGCAAATATAATAATAACGCATACAATTCCACAATTTAAAATTCCACAATGTCATCAAATAATGAGTATGCTAATTAATATTGTATTTATTTTTTTAAATTAACACCAAAATAATTATGGAAGCGGAGCTGCAGAAAATATTCTGGCAGTGATTGACTTGTTTTATTTATTCGAGCTGCAGAAGAATATTCTGGGCGCCAGGTCCAGGTCCAGGTCCAGGTCCAGGTCCAGGTCCAGGTCCAGGTCCAGGTCCAGGTCCAGGTCCAGGTCCAGGTCCAGGTCCAGGTCCAGGTCCAGGTCCAGGTCCAGGTCCAGGTCCAGGTCCAGGTCCAGGTCCAGGTCCAGGTCCAGGTCCAGGTCCAGGTCCAGGTCCAGGTCCAGGTCCAGGTCCAGGTCCAGGTCCAGGTCCAGGTCCAGGTCCAGGTCCAGGTCCAGGTCCAGGTCCAGGTCCAGGTCCAGGTCCAGGTCCAGGTCCAGGTCCAGGTCCAGGTCCAGGTCCAGGTCCAGGTCCAGGTCCAGGTCCAGGTCCAGGTCCAGGTCCAGGTCCAGGTCCAGGTCCAGGTCCAGGTCCAGGTCCAGGTCCAGGTCCAGGTCCAGGTCCAGGTCCAGGTCCAGGTCCAGGTCCCAGGTCCAGGTCCAGGTCCAGGTCCAGGTCCAGGTCCAGGTCCAGGTCCAGTCCAGGTCCAGGTCCAGGTCCAGGTCCAGGTCCAGGTCCAGGTCCAGGTCCAGTCCAGGTCCAGGTCCAGGTCCAGGTCCAGGTCCAGGTCCAGGTCCAGGTCCAGGTCCAGGTCCAGGTCCAGGTCCAGGTCCAGGTCCAGGTCCAGGTCCAGGTCCAGGTCCAGGTCCAGGTCCAGGTCCAGGTCCAGGTCCAGGTCCAGGTCCAGGTCCAGGTCCAGGTCCAGGTCCAGGTCCAGGTCCAGGTCCAGGTCCAGGTCCAGGTCCAGGTCCAGGTCCAGGTCCAGGTCCAGGTCCAGGTCCAGGTCCAGGTCCAGGTCCAGGTCCAGGTCCAGGTCCAGGTCCAGGTCCAGGTCCAGGTCCAGGTCCAGGTCCAGGTCCAGGTCCAGGTCCAGGTCCAGGTCCAGGTCCAGGTCCAGGTCCAGGTCAGGTCCAGGTCCAGGTCCAGGTCCAGGTCCAGGTCCAGGTCCAGGTCCAGGTCCAGGTCCAGGTCCAGGTCCAGGTCCAGGTCCAGGTCCAGGTCCAGGTCCAGGTCCAGGTCCAGGTCCAGTCCAGGTCCAGGTCCAGGTCCAGGTCCAGGTCCAGGTCCAGGTCCAGGTCCAGGTCCAGGTCCAGGTCCAGGTCCAGGTCCAGGTCCGGTCCAGGTCCAGGTCCAGGTCCAGGTCCAGGTCCAGGTCCAGGTCCAGGTCCAGGTCCAGGTCCAGGTCCAGGTCCAGGTCCAGGTCCAGGTCCAGGTCCAGGTCTAAAGCTAACTACGGATGATCGAACAGAACTAGTTTTGCAAAGGGACGTATATCATTAAACACGCAGTCTTGTTGCGGAGCGACTTCTAAGGCCTAAAATGTCGGTTATTGTAATTTTCAGTTGACTTTTTTAAACCATCAGGGATTTCAATACTTTCAATTGTTTTATTCATCTCCTCGTCCTAGTCTACAGTCGGGCATCCGTTCTCGGATTTCCGCTTGGAAGTTTCCCGATTTCTGAGAACATTTTGGGC
This sequence comes from Drosophila prolongata, assembly GCA_036346975.1. NCBI lineage: Eukaryota > Metazoa > Arthropoda > Insecta > Diptera > Drosophilidae > Drosophila > Drosophila prolongata. The sequence continues at coordinate 14,084,195 of JAYMZC010000387.1, read as the reverse complement.
ACGAGGGCTTACAAATATTTAGTGCGCCACACACGTAGCAAAAAACTCAGTAAGGCTCGGGACAGTCTTTAAATCGATGACCTAAAGTCTCACAATTCCACCTTTTCGTTCGATTCCCATTTCGAGTCGCCCAAATCCAGGTCCAGGTCCAGGTCCAGGTCCAGGTCCAGGTCCAGGTCCAGGTCCAGGTCCAGGTCCAGGTCCAGGTCCAGGTCCAGGTCCAGGTCCAGGTCCAGGTCCAGGTCCAGGTCCAGGTCCAGGTCCAGGTCCAGGTCCAGGTCCAGGTCCAGGTCCAGGTCCAGGTCCAGGTCCAGGTCCAGGTCCAGGTCCAGGTCCAGGTCCAGGTCCAGGTCTAAAGCTAACTACGGATGATCGAACAGAACTAGTTTTGCAAAGGGACGTATATCATTAAACACGCAGTCTTGTTGCGGAGCGACTTCTAAGGCCTAAAATGTCGGTTATTGTAATTTTCAGTTGACTTTTTTAAACCATCAGGGATTTCAATACTTTCAATTGTTTTATTCATCTCCTCGTCCTAGTCTACAGTCGGGCATCCGTTCTCGGATTTCCGCTTGGAAGTTTCCCGATTTCTGAGAACATTTTGGGCACGAGGGCTTACAAATATTTAGTGCGCCACACACGTAGCAAAAAACTCAGTAAGGCTCGGGACAGTCTTTAAATCGATGACCTAAAGTCTCACAATTCCACCTTTTCGTTCGATTCCCATTTCGAGTCGCCCAAATCTGTGCTTCGTTTTCCTAAAAAGATTCTTCATCTACAGATAACTCATTTATGTTTCGCCTTGCAACTGGGTAGCGTGAATTAATTATAACTCTTAGATTGTTGAAGAATTCTTCATGACGATGACAGTGCCTGTGGTTTGTGGTTTCTATGTGTAATATGTCATGTCCTAAGTCAGATCTTAGGTTATTCCTAACTGCCTGAACCAAATCAGAGTCTGACATAGGCTCAGAAATCGAGAACAAAATAGTCGCCAATTCATCTGCTCGGAGCACCTATGGCATCGCCAAAAGAAGGTTAAGTCTGGGCCTACAAACAACTAGTTTGCGTACTCATACAACAAATCAAAATTTCCATTTAACGATCGACTCGTTAATGTATTTGCACGATATATAAAATCATCTACTAAAATGTCCTTTGGTGAACCCCAAATCTGTAGTTTCAAGTCGGCAATTAAGCTTGAAATTTGGTCAGGTCGGATAATATGATCGTCTCTACGATTTTCTAGTGAGGGATTACCGGATATATTATGGTTAACGGTGACTATCAAAAGGCTGATTTGGAAGTGGGCCTGCTAGAGGTAACTCCGTGTCCCATTCAAGGGATTGTCGTTGCGATGAAGGTATGTTAAGGATTTGTATCACAAGAATTATTTGTTCTGATAAGGTCGAAGAAAGTCGGGTTTGGTAAGATTCTAAAGCAATCGTTATTAGTTCCTGAATTTTCCCATCTAAAATGCTATTTGCTCTTTGCGAACCTTGTGAAGGTTTGTCGTTGTCGGGTGGCTCAGGGATGGCCAGGGTTCGTCACAAGAATTTGATTGTGTCAGGCGTGGTTGCTGAAAGAGAGTTCCGACCCAGCCCAGAGTAGAAGTCGTGAGGAATTACTTAGTAATTGATTAGAACCAAGTTTAATTTCAGTAAGTATCTTGACATTTGATTAACAACTAACGAATTCTCCGGATTGGCGGGGGTGCCGCCCTTGCTGCCTTCGCTTCCTTCTTCCGCTTAGACTACCTGGTATCGGGAGCCGACCAGTTGCTCGATAGGACCAGCACGGGTGGGGTTACCTGAAATGAGAATGGGATGCTTGGGGACCCTGAAGTCGGCCACGAGCGAGAGAGATCTATTTAGTGCTTGGGGACCCGAAAGTCGACCGCAAGAGAGAGAATGTTGCTTGGGGACCCGAAAGTCGACTGCAAGAGAGAGAGAATGTTTTGTTTGGGGACCCTGAAGTCAGCCACAAGAGAGAGAATTTGTTGCTCGGGGACCCTAAAGTCAGCCACAAGAGAGAGAGCATTGGTTGCTTGGGGCCCCTTAAGTCAGCCACAAGAGGGAGAGAATTGGTTGCTTGGGGACCCGGAAGTCAGCCGCAAGAGAGAGAGAATTTGGTGCTTGGGGACCCTGAGATCAGCCGCAAGAGAGAGAAGTTGGTGCTTGGGGACCCTGAGGTCAGCCGCAAGAGAGAGAGAGACGTCAGCCGGTGAACAGTGCCGTTAGGAGGTGTGATCCTGAAATCAGACGTCTCCTAGGGATACCTTCAGACCGGCAAGCCGAGAAGGTTAGAGGGAGGAGGAAGTACTACGGGAGCTAACTACAATGTATAAGCGGACTTGGATTAAATGATCTATTCCACCAAAAATGACTTTGCTGCTTACCACCACTGGGGAGTTGCCTCTGTACCCTTCTAGGGCCCGTGGTCCGTCTTATATAGGGCTCGGCGAGATCTAGTGTGCCCGTCGCCTGTAGGATTTGCCGGCCTAAGTGTGACCATCTCTATCGGTCTAGTGTGCCCCTACACGCGCGATCGTTGGCGCACGCGCGTTCTTGGTTTGAATTTTAAATTAAATGCTTCTATTGTGCGCACAGCGTCACACTCCCCCCCGTTATGGATTTTAGTGGTATTGAATCGTGACGTACTTTCCCCTATTCGACACCACTCGCCAGGTTGTCTCTCCATCCTTTATCAGCCATCGCTGCTGGTAGTGTCCATCCTTTGTCGCTGTGCTCCTCCTCATGGACCTCTAGTATATACCGGTCTGTTGTCTCGACTGCTCGGCTATCCTGGGCGATTCTGCCTACTGCCCTTATGGTTTGGCTGCTCCCTTCGTTGCCCTGCCCTGACCGGGTGTTACTGGTTGTTTGCGGTGCCGGGGTCTTCAGGTTGCCCCTCCTCTTCGCCGGTGCCGTCCGCTTTCGTGCGTATATGTATAGTATTGTATTTGTTCCTCCGTACGGCTTAGTGTCTCCAATGTCTATCCTCTTTGTTTTCCGTGTGTTCGGGTCTTTTACTACCCCTTTCGTCCGCGTCTTCCTTGATTTTTTCGGCTGTGATCCCTTGTACTTCTCCTTGATCGAGTTGTCCGTAACCTCTATTGCTTTCAACTCGTCCTGTACTCCTCTGGGTAAGGCGTCTGCTACCTCATTCCATTTTCCCTTTCCATACTGGACTACGCCTAAGTCCCTGGTATTCGTTTTTGTCTCCGGTTGGTCCACTTTGTCTCCGGCTGCTCTTATCTCTAGCTCCAAGCCTCCACACCTCAGCGTGCTGCGTGCCCCGGCTAGAAAGTCCATTCCTAACAGTATTCCTCCTGCCACTTCTGTTAGTATCATGAATGTTACCCTGAACGCTCTTCCTCCAAATTGCCTTCTGCGTTGCTCCGTTGGCCATTGTTATTTCTGCTCGGGTTCCACACCATTTGCCTTGTTGCTTCAGATCTTGATATCTGCTTCTGCTTATCGATGCTCCTGTGTCCATGGTTCCTTTCGCTGTCTTGTTTCCGACCCTTATCCGGGCTACTATTTGGAACTCGTCGCAACACAGCTGTTCCCCTGCTGCTGGCTCCTTTATTGCCGCCTGAGCTGCCAGCTTCAACTGCTCAGGTCTCCTGCAGCACTCTTTGGTTCTCGTACCGTTTCTTCCACAGATCCAGCAAAACAGCCTCGGCGGATTGCTGCACGTGCTTGCCGCATGTCCGGTTCCTCCGCTGCGCATGCAAATTAACTTTCTCACTTGTGAATTAGTTTAAAAAAATTTATTTTTATTTTTTATTATCACTTATTCACTATTACAATTTTTCCATAGGTAGAACTTATTTTATTCACTGCTCTTTTACTTTTCACTTGATATATTCTTTGGTGCTCGGTTCGGATCTCAAAAACGGACTGCCCTCCTTGAGTTCAATGATCAATAATCAAACCTCGGCTTAAGAGATTTATCTCAAAAAATTGATAAAGAGAATGACTCAAGAGAGTCGGAAAATAGGATGATGCAATTTGCCAATTAAATTTGAAATCTAAATTTGGCTGGAAATTGGTGTTTACATTAGCGGACTTTAGGGATCACTTTAGAAATCTTTTGTTTGCATTAGCGGACTCAGGGCTCGCTTGGGGGCTCCGATGCTTACAGTATCGGCTTGGACGTTTACAGCATCCGTTTGATGCGGACTGCGTGAAATTGATCTGGGTGGGAGTAATTTAGAGGCGTGTTGACAGAAATAGGTGACCACGGATTTTTCTCGGGTCTTGTCAGAGTTAATTGAAAATTGGCTCTCGGCTCAAAGTTGTTTATAAATTGGGTAAGAGCCCCTAAGTAATGTGTCATATGACTCCCCCCATTCTAAATTTAATCGTCCCGATTCATTGGAACTGATGGGTATATTGAATGTATTTGGTTGGTTAATTCAACAATGATATTTTCTTCTAGGGTATTTTCATTGACGGGGATATTATTTATTTCATTATCGGAAATTTTTCTTTCAAGTTCGATTTCTATATGAATTTGCCATGGTTTGAATATTAAAAATTTTCTGTATTTGATTACAACCATAATAATTAAATATATAACTGTGAATATGATTAATATTAACGTAACTGGTATTTGAGTTTGTTTAATTTGAATAAAAGGATTTAGTATGTTAATATTATCAAATGAGAGTTCCGAATCATTGGATATAATATATTCGGATACTAAATAATCTGTATATTTTCGAGCGGTGATGTATTCCAATATCTAATTGTCTACATTGGTGTAAGATATATTATTAATTTTAGAGGTGCCATTAAAGTTTATTAAATATGATCCATTTAAATAAGTGTCATTAACTATATTTTGTCCATTTACAAAAATGGCTCCATCTTGGATTACATCTATATTTTTATTTTTTTCTCGGATTTTGATACAAATAGATTTTTCCCCATTTAGTAATCTGGTAAAACAAGAACCTTCAGGGTTATGTGTGCAATAAATATTGAATATTTCTGTCTTTAAATTAGACATTACATAGTACTTAATTCTACATTTTGCGACGTGATTGTCTATTAATAATTTTCCATCATTATGTAAAATGGATCTTGAATTGTAAATTTCACAACGATCGGTAATAATAGGGTATTTTATGTAAATTATAATAAGATCTTGGTGCAAAGCGATTTTAAATTCAGATATATCTAATAGGTCTGTTATAATTACAGGTCTACTTTCGTGTTTATAAATTTCTTGTACATCATCATTATTTAGAATTTTAGTATAAAATACATCAATTTTTGCGAGTGTAATTGTGTCCATTAAATTCATAAGATCGTAAGTAAGCAAGCGCAGACGATATTTCCTGAGTGGAACTTCTTGATCCTTAAAAACTGTTTTTAATTCTTCAGATAAAGATTTTATTTCTTTAAATATTTTGGAATTAATAACGAATTGATCGTTATTATTTTGTATTAAATCATCGATTTTATTTTGGACTGTTATGAAATCATCATGATCTGGTGTTCCTGCTATCCATTTCCAAATGGTGCCTAATTCATTAATTCCTCTTTTCGATCTACTGGGTATTATTTGAGAGATAAGTATTTTGATAATTTTTAAATCGTGGGATATTTCCCAAAGAAAATTCTTGCTGTTATGATTCTTTAGAAATTCTGCTTCAAGATTAATTATATCTCTATAAAAACTTATATTAGTTATATGAAATAAGTCTGCGTATGATTCATAAATTAGAACATATTTGGTATTCTTGTAAAAAAGGAAATCGTGGTTCGTGTAATCCATTATTTCGGATTTGGTTGTACCTACCAGCAATATTAAGTACATTATTGAAAATATTATCTGGAATTTGAAACAAATTATTTTATATTATCTTTATGAATCGTACGGTTTCTGTTATTTATAATAACTTTATTAGGGAGATTTTCCTTAACCACTTGTTTTTTATATCTAGAATTAAGCTTGTTTCTTTCCCCATGTTTCTTTTTGTAAATTACTTCTCCTACATGATAATTCTTATTTTGTCTATCTTTATTGTGAAAATGCAACGATTTCTCTTGAGCTTGTTGCAGTAATTAGGAGTTTCCTTATGTTCAATTTTATTAAATAATATATCAAAAGGTCTTTGGTTGGTTATTGAGTGAATTGTTAAATTATATTTTTGTGCTGCTCTAATTATGATTTCAGAATAATCAATTAAATTAAGTTCATCTTTAATACAGCGAGCAATTTCTGTTACGGTAGAGTGTGCCCTTTCTATTTGTGCGTTCGACGTACTATGTCGTGGATCTGCAAATTATAATGATATCCCATTTCTTTGTGCAAAGGATTTAAATTGGGATGAAGAAAAACTTGGTTCGTTATCTATCATCAAAGTTTTGGCTAATGGAAATTGTTGTAAAATTTCTGAAACTTTATTTTCTATATTTAGTTTATTAGGAATTTCTTTTACGACTAAGTATTTGGAATAAGAATCTATACAAGTAATGAATATAAGATTTTGGGCGTAATATATGTCAAGATGCAAACTTTCACCTTCTCTTTCTGGGATAGGTGCTTGACCGATAGGAATTTGTATTGGGTGTCTGTTGTATTTGTTTTGATTACAGATAGTACAACTCTTTATAAACTCCTTAAGTTTTTTGTATAAATTAGGCCAATGATAAGGTCTAGATATTTGTTTATAATTTTCATCAAGCCCTCTGTGAGCTCTACAATGAGTTTCTGTAATTATGGTAGATCTGTCCTCAGCGTTTTCGACATCCTGGACAAATATCTTAGTGTATAAAAATTTATTTATAAAATTGTCTTTAAGTGGTTTTTGTATTTTATAAAAATCTTCTAGAGTACAGTGAACTCCAATTGTTATATTGGGTGGAATGAATTCTCTTAAGATGGATACTAAATTTTCTAGAGTGTCATACTCTATTATATGTCTAGTATTTCCGAATACATTAATCGACTCATGTATTGTATACCTCCCCGTTGCTATTAGCAATTGTTGCTTAAACTGGTTTAAGGGTTTTCGGGTTTATTGTATAACATTCTCAAAACTACTCTCTGCTGAATGCTGAGTATTTTGATCAGAGACCGATTCATTACTTTCCGTTAGGTTATTTATTTGGATCCTTGATAAGGCGTCCGCAACAACATTTGTTGCTCCAGGCTTATAAATAAATTAAATCTTTGTAATGTTGTTCAACTGTTTTTGAAAATATTGTAACGAAAGCCGCCGAAAAACATGGGCTTTCGATAGTCGGCTAGGTGGCAACGCTTCAAGCAGCGCCAAAATGAGACTTTGACAGCCCGGCTGCCTGGTCTCTTTATTTTCTCTCTGTTCCCTTATTCCTTGATTCCTTCTTTCTTCTTCTAAAAAACGAGATCAGAAAAAAGCACATGGCGCCTCGTGCGCTCTGTGAATAGGAGAACCAATAAAGCTGCGAAATAATTAAGAACTACGCGTGTGTTTTGGTTGAGCTTAGGCGAGGGAGTGGGTATTGACGGGATCGTGACCGCACACCGATCTAAAAAAGAAGTTCCGCTCGGCTTTCCGTGACGAGATCCGCCCTTCCACGGCGGCAAAATCGTTACATTGGTGCCAGGTGTGGGGTCACTAGGGTTTGCGAGAACCCTGACCTGCGTCGAAATGCCTAAGAATTCCGCCCGCCACCGCCGTCAAGCATCGCCAGCAGGGCGTAGTTTAGAAGATCCGCAGGATGGAGCTGCCGCGCTGGATGCAGTGGGCCGCGCCATCAACCGCTCGTTCCGCCTTATCGAACAAAAAGTGGAGGCGTTGGATCAGTCGCTCAACCTCAAGTTCGAGCAAAAGTTCGAACAAATGTGCGCGACGTTCGAGAGGACCATGCTGGGCAACAGCGAAGGCGTGAACAAAACTGGGGGTGAGCGACACTCCGCCAGCACCCCGTGCTTAGCTGAAATGGCCAATGCCGGTTCAGGACCGCCGCAGCAAGTGTTTCCACGGAGAATGGACGGCATTCCAGGGACCGCGTCGATGGCTGCCCATCGTCCAGTCGGAGACATAACCTCACAATGGGGAATTCTGGAGGTGTCGGATACAGAGCCGCCTCCTACCTTCGATGGAACACGTCCCTGGCCCGAATTTTAACGCCTACTGGACGACATGGCCGAAGAATACCACTGGTCAGAGAGGAAGAAGTGCAGGAAGTTGTATACGAGTCTGCGTGGGCGTGCTCAGCGTTTTCACGCTACTCTGCCAGAAGCCACTCTCAGCTCATACAACTCCCTGACATCCGCCATGCGCGAATACTTTACAATCAGTAAGCACACTGGCTATCACACCTTCCACAATCGTATGCAGGGACCACGAGAGTCTTTCGAGGACTTTGCACTAGAGCTGGAACGCCTGGGCAGAGCTGTATTTGGGGAGTTACCAACCGCCACCTACAACAGCATCATCGTGCAGCGTTTTAGGTCCCTATCATTAGCAGCCACCCGCGCTCTCTAACGGATGCCCTCGATATGGCGTGCCGCATTGAAGCCCAGTGCCGACGACGTACAGCCGCCGCAGTAATGAACTTTGCTGCCGAAACCATAGAAGATCCCCTAGTCTCTCCAGGAAGAAGAGCCCGAGGATCAGGAAGCCATAACCCGAGAGGACCGGGGTTTTCCACTAACTCCGTGCCGCTATCGGGAAACTAGCTACGGTCAGCCTCTCGGGGCGGAGGTTGACAGACAACACCGTAAGCCCCAGTGAGCAGCCGCTCACCCCCCCCCATTCCCCAACGGCGGTTCTCCGGCTCACCCTCAATCGCTCACCGCGCCTCCCCGGGTTACTGAATCCGGTTCCAACACCTGTAACGCCCCGCCGCACCTCCACTCGATGCCACCGCCTTCCGAGCAACCCGGCGCCCGACTAAATGCTTCTCCAAATGGAGTGGAAGCCATCGTGGCCCCCTTGCCCCCAGAGCCGTCGCCCGAAGAGAGTGCCGCGCAGTCTACGGACATTGAGCTTACAGCGGACCGGAATACCCACACAGCACGCCGACCGACGGGTTCCCAACAGTCGAGACCTCCCCACCAAGTAGCTGCCAGAACGGGCTCACCTTACGACGAAACGCAGGCCGTCCGTTCGCAGCCGTTGCAGAAGCCGCCGCCAACCAAGCAACACGGCGCCCGACTAAATGCTCCTCCAAATGGAGTTGAAGCCTTCGTGGCCCCCGTGTTCTTACAGCCGCCGCCAATCGAGCAACCCGGCGCCCGACTAAATGCTCCTCCAAGTGGAGTCGAAGCCATCGTGGCCCCCTTTCCCTTACTGCCGCCTCCCAAAGAAAGTGCCGCACAATCTCAGGAAATAGAGTTTGCCGCTCTCCGGAGCGCCCGCACCCTACGTAGACCAACGAGTTTACATCTTACCCCGGAGCCGCCATCCGGCGAGATCGCCAACGTACCGCCGCCCGCTCCACTAGAAACCGGTTCCATCCGATATGCCGCTGCCGCCGAGTCCTATGGGAAACTACCGCCGCCGCTTGCTGAAGGAGAAGAACTGAACTCACCCCCCGTGGACACCGTTTTGGGCCGATTGTTCGCTGAACACCCATCCGGAAAGATGCCACTAATGCCGTCAATCGCGGCGAAACGGACAACTACAAACCCTATACAATATGACCATCGCGGGAGCCAGTCTATGCCCGCCGAAGCTACGTATACCTGTAGTGCCGTTGGAGGCCAACATTTACATTGTTTGATCTTCTTACAGAAACATCCTATACGGCTGATCGTCGACACTGGTGCCGCCGTCTCCCTTCTAAACGAGCGGGATACGCCAAAGCAACTACCCAGTGCACCTTGCCGCGTGACTCTGCAGGGACCATCAGCCGAGAAATTCGTGGCAACCGCACGAGTCGCCGCCAGACTTGTTGTTGCCGGGCCAGTTGAACACGAATTCCTGCTAGTGGAAGGCAGCACCCCAAGCCTGTTAGGCATGGACTTTCTGCTGCAATATAAGGCAACCGTAGACTTGAAAGATCTTCAGTTACGGTTCCCGTGGGGATCCTTGCCGCTATATGCCCCGACTACGGAACAGCGAAATCTACTTTATTCGACCGCGCCAAGTAACATCCTGCCATATAGCGACACCCACTTAACGGTTCGATGCATGTCGGAGGAGCAACTGCCCGCAGCTCTGTTGGAACGTGGAGCTCACTCCCAATTGCCCCCCAAAATTCTACTAGGCAGCACCCTGCTGGACACCATAACCAACACCAGCACACTGCATCTAGTAAATCTCAGCGCGCACACGTATGTTCTCCCAGCGCAAACAATTGTGGGACAAGTGGAAGCAGTAGAGGTTCTGGAAACCCCTCAGGATCAAGACGGAAACGATGAAGCAACTTCCCACAATGGGGAAGTACCCCCCGAGTTGCCACCCCCTCTTCGCTCCAAGTGGACGGCCTTGATGAACCGCTTCCAGCGAGTGTTTGCCCGAAGCGATGACGACTCCGGGCATACCAACCTAACCCGCCATGTGATCGATACGGGTCTATCTAGGCCTATCAAGCAACCAGTGCGTCGTCTTGCGCTGGCAGGGAAGGCTGAGGTGGAAGAACTGGTTGCCGACATGAAGCTAAGAGGCATAATTCGCCCATCCACAAGCCCGTGGGCCTCACCGGTCGTTCTAGTAAGGAAAAAGGACGGTTCTACCCGGTTCTGTGTGGATTATCGACGTCTAAACGATATCACCATCAAGGATTCTTATCCCCTACCAAGGATGGATGACATCTTAACCACGATGCACGGCGCCTGTTGGTTCTCCACAATGGACCTTCAGAGCGGTTACTGGCAGGTGGAAATGGACGACGCCTCAAGAGCCAAGACCGCTTTTACGTGTGATGCCGGTCTTTTTGAATTTAACGTGATGCCGTTTGGCCTGACCAACGCGCCAGCGACCTTCGAGCGTTTAATGGACGGCCTATTCTCCGGACCTGCCTGGAAATCCACGCTGGTTTACCTCGACGACATCATTGTGTACTCTCGGACAGCGGAAGACCATCTGGACCACTTGCAACAAGTCTTGGATAAATTGCAAAGCGCAGGACTAAAGCTGAGTCCCCGCAAATGCCATTTCTTCCGAACCGAGGTTAGTTACCTGGGCCACATAGTTAGCCACAAAGGCTTACGGGCGTGTCCGGAAAAGATTCGAAAAGTCATCGATTGGTGACCCCCGTAACAAGAAAGAGGTACGATCCTTCGTGGGCCTCTGTTCCTACTACCGCAAATTCATCCCGGACTTCGCCACCATCGCTCGCCCTCTACATGAACTAACGGAAACTAAGCGTGTCTTCACATGGACCTCATCGGCTCACGATGCCTTTGAAACGCTTAAAATTAAGCTCACTACACCGCCCATTCTAACGTTTCCCGCTTCTAATGGTGTATTCGTTTTGGATACAGATGCGTCAAACCATGGCGCGGGCGCTGTGCTCAGTCAACAACAAGAAGGACAGGAGCATGTACTGGAGTATTACAGCAAATCCTTTAATGCTGCCGAACGCAATTATTGCGTAACTAGGAGAGAGCTGCTAGCCGTGGTTCTATCTACCAAACATTACCATCACTATTTATATGGCCGGAAATTCTTGCTGCGCACGGACCACTCGTCTCTCCGATGGCTGTTCAACTTTCGGGAACCCGAAGGACAACTCGCTCGCTGGATTGAACGCCTCCAGCAATACGACATGGATATCCAGCACCGCAGTGGCAAGCTACACGGTAACGCCGATGCCCTGTCTCGCCGCCCCTGTGGTGAATGCCGCATATGCACTAAGGCAGAACAAAACGATGGTCAAGGGATTTTGTTCTTACAGGCCCAACCAGTCGACATTGCTATCAGCCAGGAAAAAGATCCCACTTTGTCGTTGATCCTGCAATGGTTAAAAACAGGAGAACGACCAACTAAATCCACAACATGGAGTGAGAGCCCCGAGACAAAAGCGTATTGGCACTTGTTCGAACACCTTTTCGTGGAGAGGGGTCTTCTAATGATTAAAACCAAAACTGCGGACGAAGCCTTGGTAGTGCCTCGCTCTCTTCAGGAAGAAGCTCTGCGCAGCGCTCACAACTCTACCACCGGCGGACACTTCGGAATTAAGAAGACAGTCGCCAAGCTCAAGCAACGTTACTTTTGGATCGGACAGACTGCAGACGTAGCCCTTTGGTGCGCACGCTGTACCGAATGCAATGCCAGAAAAGGACCTACTCGCCGTACAGTGGGCCAACTACAACCCCGCGTCCTAGGTGCTCCATTTGAACGACTTGCGATCGACATACTCGGCCCTCTGCCAACTACTACTCACGGAAATCGCTACATCGCTGTGGTGATGTGCTACTTCACCAAATGGCCGGAGTGCATAGCTCTTCCCAACCAAACCGCCGAAACTGTAGCTCGAGCACTCATCCAAGAAGTGTTTTGCCGTTTTGGTGCCCCATTTATCCTTCACTCGGACCAAGGCCGCAACTTCGAATCAGAGGTATTCCAAGCTTGCCTACGCCTCCTCGACGTGGAGAAGACTCGCACCACACCGCTACACCCTCAGTCGGACGGGATGGTCGAGAGATTTAATCGGACCCTCCTGGATTACCTGGCCAAATTTTTTGCGACCGATCAACGCGACTGGGACCAACTGTTGCCGCTAGCTCTCTGGGCCTATCGATCGGCTCCACATGAGGCAACTGGGTTTTCACCGTCGTTACTGATGCTGGGACGGGAACTCCGGCTACCGAGCGAACTGCTGTATGGACGACCATCCCCTCATCCGGATAGCTATCCCGCCTACGTGGAACAATTGCAGAATCGCCTCCGACTCACACAACAGATTGGACGACGAAACTTGATGGCAGCCGCTAACGTTAACAAGTTACGCTACGACCTTCGATCGCATCCAGTTGAATTCGCCGTTGGAGAAGAGGTTTGGCTCTACTGCCCTACACGAAGAGTGGGCCGATGCCCGAAACTGCAGTCTGATTGGATTGGACCCGCCGTCGTCACCCGACGTCACTCCGACCTGGTATACGAGATACGACTACCAGGGAAGCGTGCCACCAGGACCGTCCATGTCAACCGATTGGCCCCTTACCGAGGCCCAAGTCCAGCCGTACTCGGCCAGGAGACTCGAGTCTGAGAGGGGGGTAATGTAACGAAAGCCGCCGAAAAACATGGGCTTTCGATAAACGGCTAGGTGGCAACGCTTCAAGCAGCGCCAAAATGAGACTTTGACAGCCCGGCTGCCTGGTCTCTTTATTTTCTCTCTGTTCCCTTATTCCTTGATTCCTTCTTCCTTCTTCTAAAACGAGATCAGAAAAAAGCACATGGCGCCTCGTGCGCTCTGTGAATAGGAGAACCAATAAAGCTGCGAAATAATTAAGAACTACGCGTGTGTTTTGGTTGAGCTTAGGCGAGGGAGTGGGTATTGACGGGATCGTGACCGCACACCGATCTAAAAAGAAGTTCCGCTTGGCTTTCCGTGACGAGATCCGCCCTTCCACGGCGGCAAAATCGTTACAATATAATAATGTCATCCATATATACATGACATGTTTTACCCACTTGTTCTCTTAAAATATCATCCATCGCTCGCTGGAATATTCTATGAGCGCTTGTCAAACCAAAAGGCATTCTTAGGAATTCGTATTTCCCATTGTTTATTGAAAATGAGGTTTTCTGTATGTCTGGTTCACTCATGAGAATCTGATGAAATCCAGATTCCAAGTCAATTGTTGAGAATTGGCTTTTCCAAGATTTGATAAAATCACTGAAGGGTCCTGCATTGGATATCTATCTGGTATAGTATTTTCGTTAAGTTTTTATAATCTATTACTAGTCTGAGCTTTGGAGTTCCATCTTCATTGAAACCCTTTTTTGGTACTACCAGTACAGGTGAATTATAAGGACTTCTACTTGACCTTATAATTTCTTCTTTTAGCATTCGACTTATTTCAGAATTAACAAAATCTGAAGCTGATAGAGCATAAGGGTATTGTTTACTGTAAATGGCCCTATCATTTACGGTGTTTATTTCACCGCGTATGTCTGTCCTAAAAGGAATCTGCATATTTATTTTCGAATGTTCTTCATTGATAATATTTAATATTTCGTTTTCCAAACCTATTCTTTGATTTGCAGATGATATTTTTATGTTGTTTAATTTTTATTGTCGGATAACTCAACGACTTTTTCATTATAATATTTAATTACTCCCTTCGCTGTATCGATTACAGCTCCTATTTTTTTTTAAAGGTTATAGCCGACCAGTAAATCTGAATCCAGGCCTTCTATTTCATAAAAACTATATCGCGTATCAAAAATAGTTATCATGTGATAGTATTTTATTATTGAATATCCATTCACTGTGGATACTCGTTTATATATTGGAAGCTCATTTTTATTTTTATAAATTCCTGTTCTAATATAACAAGCGGTTGCTCCAGTGTCTATTAATATTTTTAATTTTTTATTTATTTTTTTATCATTTCTAATTAAGTAGGGTAAGCCTACTCCTGACCTTTGTCTAAAAAATGGTCCTCCTCAATATTATTTAATCTCATGGTCTTGTTAGCCGGTTGGTTAACAGTTCCAGTTGGTAACCTCTTATTTTGGGCTTGGCCTTGCGGAGTGTTCTGGGTCTCAAATTGTTTAGTTTGATACCACTTGTTCAGTCTGTAATTATTACTTTTATGATTATTATAGGTTTGATTGAATCCGTTATTAGGCCTGTTCTGAGTCTGTATAGGCTCGTCTATTTCCATTGGTTCTGGCTTATTTTGTGGCTGTCTATAAGTATTCCACTGATTTTGTTGGTTATTATTAAATTTACCCTGGTTCCAAAAATTATTTTTATTATGATTATTATAACCATAATTATTTCTGTTCTGGTTGTTGTCTTGATTGAACATGAGATTATTATTGTTCCGCTGAATATTATAATTATTGTTTTGTTGTCTTGGCTTTTGATTGAAATATGTTTGTACATTACCACCAGAGTTTGGCTCACTATGTTTTCTCTGAGTAGTTGAGAAACTATTTGGGAAATGAGCTCTCATATTGTTGCTTTCTAATTCCTGAACTATGACCATTGCATTTGGTAGGTCAGGTGGATTCATTGCGAAAATGGTATCTGAAATTTGGCCGTTGAGGCCGGTGATGAAAACTCTAAGAGCTGTCTTCCTATGTTTTTCAAAAATTTTTGCTGTGATTGGTTTGTTTCTACCGTAGGTCATAATTGTTTTGTTAATTAGTAGAGTTAATTTTCTATTAACTGTACCATAATAATCCATTATGGATAATTTTCCCTGACTCAATACACTTAGTTCCTGTTCGATAATATGAATTGGACGTTTGTCGCTAAAGACAAAGTCAAGTCTGGCTGGTATGGCATCGAAATTTAACACCGTACCATTATGGGTTAAGGCATCGTTTGCCATTCCTGTTATTTTATTTCTTAATATAGATAAGGCAGAATAAAACCTTTCACTCCCTCTGGCATACTGACCCTTGGCTATTTCAGCTGATTCATATTTATCTTCTTCACCTCTATATTCCCTAACAGATTTGATGATCTCATAAGATGTTTCGCACTTAATATTTGGATCTACAATCTCTATTTGATAATCTTCAATCTTCTTTATTTTATGAGAAAGCTGCGATCTTAAATTTACGATCTCCTCCTTTAATGGATTTAATTCAAAATTAACAATTTGTTTTATTAAATCTCCTACATTTAACATTGAATTGTTTGTAACAGCCGGATAGTTCGTATTTTCTTGAGGCGTATTCATGTGGAGTCTTTTATTTAATCCAGTCTGGCTGGTTGAGGGTTCCGATATTTTGAGAACTTTATTGAAATCAGAAATTAAGTCTTCCACTTTGATTCTTTTTATTTCCTTTTTTACTAATTTCATATATAATAATAATATAATAAAAAAAGGTTTTATCGCTCACGAATTGTCCTCTTTATTTTTCTTATAGTTGCTTGCTGATCCTGTTGGGGTCTTTCTTCCTTTTTTTGTTGATCCTGCTTGGGGTCGTCCTTCTTTATTGGTGACTTTGGGTTTTCCTTTTTTTAATAATTATTTTTTTTGGCGAGGGATTGCCCTTCAGCCTGTTTTCTTTGAATGTTTTTTTGTATGATGGCTTTGATGATTTTTGTTGTAAATATTTTTAAATTAAATTGTTTTTCCGATGATGATTTTTTTGTCACTTTTTAATTTTTATGTCTGAGCAGTGAATTTCTTGTTACGATCACTATTTTGTACTTTGACATTTAAGGAGATTATTTCATAAATTATTTTCTGCCTTAGTTTTTTTGATCAACACAAACTTTTTATTTTTTTGCCACCTTATTTCCACCTTATTTTTTTTTGATCAATACAAGCTTATTATTTTCGTCGGTTGTATCGGGTTTTTGGCCGCGCTAAATTCCTTTAAAACTTTTTTAACTTTTATTTTAAAGCCTGGTTTTAGAATTTTTTTTAATCGCACGGCCCCACGTTGGGCGCCAATTAACTTTCTCACTTGTGAATTAGTTTAAAAAAATTTATTTTTATTTTTTATTATCACTTATTCACTATTACAATTTTTCCATAGGTCGAACATATTTTATTCACTTCTCTTTTACTTTTCACTTGATTTATTCTTTGGTGCTCGGTTCGGATCTCAAAAACGGACTGCCCTCCTTGAGTTCAATGATCAATAATCAAACCTCGGCTTAAGAGATTTATCTCAAAAAATTGATAAAGAGAATGACTCAAGAGAGTCGGAAAATAGGATGATGCAATTTTCCAATTAAATTTGAAATCTAAATTTGGCTGTTTACATTAGCGGACTTTAGGGATCACTTTAGAAATCTTTTGTTTGCATTAGCGGACTCAGGGCTCGCTTGGGGGCTCCGATGCTTACAGTATCGGCTTGGATGTTTACAGCATCCGTTTGATGCGGACTGCGTGAAATTGATCTGGGTGGGAGTAATTTAGAGGCGTGTTGACAGAAATAGGTGACCACGGATTTTTCTCGGGTCTTGTCAGAGTTAATTGAAAATGGGCTCTCGGCTCAAAGTTGTTTATAAATTGGGTAAGAGCCCCTAAGTAATGTGTCATAACTTTATAACTTGCATATCTCCGGTCCTAGTTGCCTGTGTCCGGTCCACTGCCTCTATTTCTTCTACTTCCTCCACTAGTTTGAGGAACTCTGTCAACGAGTTGAATCCTGCCCTCCTAGCGTACAGCTTTATCTTGCTCCTGCTGTTTTTGTATACTCGGTCCAGTTTGGCCTCTTGTGAGAGTTTCGTGAATTGCATCAGTTTTCTTAGTCCCATTGCGTATTCTCTTACGGGCTCCGTTTCTCTCTGTTTCATCTGTGCAATCTGATTCTCCAACTGTTCCTCATACCTCGGCGGCAAAAAGTATTCCAGCAGTTCTGTTCTGAGCTGAGTCCATGTTACGATCCTGCTCGGCGTGGTGTTCCACCAATCACTCGCGATCCCCTCCAGGATGAATGGCATCGTCTGTATCAGCTGGTCCTTCCGTATTCCGTATCCGCCTGTCCACTGTTCCATTTTGCTTAGGAACTCCAGAGGGTTTGTTGTTCCTTGGTACCGGATGCCCCATCCGCGTACCCGGTCTATGACTTCTGTTTCCATTTTTATTTCTGTCTTTCCTTCCGTTTCGTCCCCTCGACTTGCTCCTTTGATGTCCATTATCTCCTCCCTTTCCCTGGTTACCACGATCGCCGGAATTGTTTCCTTCGCCGGGCTTTTTTTCTCTCCTATATTTTTCTGTCAGTTCTGCGAGTCTTTGTCTGACCGTTTCCGTATGATCCGTTTTTTTGGCGAACGCTGCCAACAAACATCTTAAATCTTCACTTCTTTCTGCCGTTCCTAATCCGAACCTCTTCCGTGTATTTCGTTAGTTCGCTCTTTGGTACCAGATATACCCAGCTCGACATTACTCCGCTGGTGTCGGTTTATCTCTTGCAACCACTTTAACCTGTTCGGGCGCCACTGTGACGGTTTGTCGTTGTCGGGTGGCTCAGGGATGGCCAGGGTTCGTCACAAGAATTTGTTTGTGTCAGGCGTGGTTGCTGAAAGAGAGTTCCGACCCAGCCCAGAGTAGTAATTGATTAGAACTAGGTTTTATTTCAGTAAGTATCTTGACATTTGATTAACAACTAACGAATTCTCCGGATTGGCGGGGTGCCGCCCTTGCTGCCTTCGCTTCCTTCTTCCGCTTAGACTACCTGGTATCGGGAGCCGTCCAGTTGCTCGATAGGACCAGCACGGGTGGGGTTACCTGAAATGAGAATGGGATGCTTGGTGACCCTGAAGTCGGCCACGAGCGAGAGAGATCTATTTAGTGCTTGGGGACCCGAAAGTCGACCGCAAGAGAGAGAATGTTGCTTGGGGACCCGAAAGTCGACTGCAAGAGCGAGAGAATGTTTTGTTTGGGGACCCTGAAGTCAGCCACAAGAGAGAGAATTTGTTGCTCGGGGACCCTAAAGTCAGCCACAAGAGAGAGAGCATTGGTTGCTTGGGGCCCCTTAAGTCAGCCACAAGAGGGAGAGAAATGGGTGCTTGGGGACCCGGAAGTCAGCCGCAAGAGAGAGAGAATTTGGAGAGAGAAGTTGGTGCTTGGGGACCTTGAGGTCAGCCGCAAGAGAGAGAAGTTGGTGCTTGGGGACCCTGAGGTCAGCCGCAAGAGAGAGAAGTTGGTGCTTGGAGACCCTGAGGTCAGCCGCAAGAGAGAGAGAGACGTCAGCCGGTGAACAGTGCCGTTAGGAGGTGTGATCCTGAAATCAGAAGTCTCCTAGGGATACCTTCAGACCGGCAAGCCGAGAAGGTTAGAGGGAGGAGGAAGTACTACGGGAGCTAACTACAATGTATAAGCGGACTTGGATTGAATGATCTATTCCACCAAAAATGACTTTGCTGCTTACCACCACTGGGGAGTTGCCTTTGTACCCTTCTATGGGCCGTGGTCCGTCTTATATAGGGCTCGGCGAGATCTAGTGTGCCCGTCGCCTGTAGGATTTGCCGGCCTAAGTGTGACCATCTCTATCGGTCTAGTGTGCCCCTACACGCGCGATTTTGTTTTCCGTGTGTTCGGGTCTTTTACTGCCCCTTTCGTCCGCGTCTTCCTTGATTTTTTCGGCTGTGATCCCTTGTACTTCTCCATGATCGAGTTGTCCGTAACCTCTATTGCTTTCAACTCGTCCTGTACTCCTCTGGGTAAGGCGTCTGCTACCTCATTCCATTTTCCCTTTCCATACTGGACTACGCCTAAGTCCCTGGTATTCGTTTTTGTCTCTGGTTGGTCCACTTTGTCTCCGGCTGCTCTTATCTCTAGCTCCAAGCCTCCACACCTCAGCGTGCTGCGTGCCCCGGCTAGAAAGTCCATTCCTAACAGTATTCCTCCTGCCACTTCTGTTAGTATCATGAATGTTACCCTGAACGCTCTTCCTCCAAATTGCCTTCTGCGTTGCTCCGTTGGCCATTGTTATTTCTGCTCGGGTTCCACACCATTTGCCTTGTTGCTTCAGATCTTGATATCTGCTTCTGCTTATCGCGCTTCTTGATGCTCCTGTGTCCACGGTTTCTTTCGCTGTCTTGTTTCCGACCCTTATCCGGGCTACTATTTGGAACTCGTCGCAACACAGCTGTTCCCCTGCTGCTGGCTCCTTTATTGCCGCCTGAGCTGCCAGCTTCAACTGCTCAGGTCTCCTGCAGCACTCTTTGGTTCTCGTACCGTTTCTTCCACAGATCCAGCAAAACAGCCTCGGCGGATTGCTGCACGTGCTTGCCGCATGTCCGGTTCCTCCGCAGCGCATGCAAATTAACTTTCTCACTTGTGAATTAGTTTAAAAAAATTTATTTTTATTTTTTATTATCACTTATTCACTATTACAATTTTTCCATAGGTAGAACTTATTTTATTCACTGCTCTTTTACTTTTCACTTGATATATTCTTTGGTGCTCGGTTCGGATCTCAAAAACGGACTGCCCTCCTTGAGTTCAATAATCAATAATCAAACCTCGGCTTAAGAGATTTATCTCAAAAAATTGATAAAGAGAATGACTCAAGAGAGTCGGAAAATAGGATGATGCAATTTGCCAATTAAATTTGAAATCTAAATTTGGCTGGAAATTGGTGTTTACATTAGCGGACTTTAGGGATCACTTTAGAAATCTTTTGTTTGCATTAGCGGACTCAGGGCTCGCTTGGGGGCTCCGATGCTTACAGTATCGGCTTGGATGTTTACAGCATCCGTTTGATGCGGACTGCGTGAAATTGATCTGGGTGGGAGTAATTTAGAGGCGTGTTGACAGAAATAGGTGACCACGGATTTTTCTCGGGTCTTGTCAGAGTTAATTGAAAATTGGCTCTCGGCTCAAAGTTGTTTATAAATTGGGTAAGAGCCCCTAAGTAATGTGTCATATGACTCCCCCCATTCTAAATTGAATCGTCCCGATTCATTGGAACTGATGGGTATATTGAATGTATTTGGTTGGTTAATTCAACAATAATATTTTCTTCTAGGGTATTTTCATTGACGGGGATATTATTTATTTCATTATCGGAAATTTTGCTTTCAGGTTCGATTTCTATATGAATTTGCCATGGTTTGAATATTAAAAATGTTCTGTATTTGATGACAACCATAATAATTAAATATATAACTGTGAATATGATTAATATTAACGTAACTGGTATTTGAGTTTGTTTAATTTGAATAAAGGGATTTAGTATGTTAATATTATCAAATGAGAGTTCCGAATCATTGGATATAATATATTCGGATACTAAAAAATCTGTATATTTTCGAGCGGTGATGTATTCCAATATCTAATTGTCTACATTGGTGTAAGATATATTATTAATTTTAGAGGTGCCATTAAAGTTTATTAAATATGATCCATTTAAATAAGTGTCATTAACTATATTTTGTCCATTTACAAAAATGGCTCCATCTTGGATTACATCTATATTTTTATTTTTTTCTCGGATTTTGTTACAAATAGATTTTTCCCCATTTAGTAATCTGGTAAAACAAGAACCTTCAGGGTTAAGTGTGCAATAATTATTGAATATTTCTGTCTTAAAATTAGACATTACATAGTACTTATTTCTACATTTTGCGACGTGATCATTATGTGAAATGGATCTTGAATTGTAAATTTCACAACGATCGGTAATAATAGGGTATTTTATGTAAATTATAATAAGATCTTGGTGCAAAGCGATTTTAAATTCAGATATATCTAATAGGTCTGTTATAATTACAGGTCTACTTTCGTGTTTATAAATTTCTTGTATATCATCATTATTTAGAATTTTAGTATTAAATACATCAATTTTTGCGAGTGTAATTGTGTCCATTAAATTCATAAAAATTCATTAAAAAACTGTTTTGAATTCTTCAGATAAAGATTTTATTTCTTTAAATATTTTGGAATTAATAACGAATTGATTGTTATTATTTTGTATTAAATCATCGATTTTATTTTGGACTGTTATGAATTCATCATGATCTGGTGTTCCTGCTATCCATTTCCAAATGGTGCCTAATTCATTAATTCCTCTTTTCGATCTACTGGTTATTATTTGAGAGATAAGTATTTTGATCATTTTTAAATCGTGGGATATTTCCCAAAGAAAATTCTTGCTGTTATGATTCTTTAGAAATTCTGCTTCAAGATTAATTATATCTCTATAAAAACTTATATTAGTTATATGAAATAAGTCTGCGTATGATTCATAAATTAGAACATATTTGGTATTCTTGTAAAGAAGGAAATCGTAGTTCGTGTAATCCATTATTTCGGATTTGGTTGTACCTACCAGCAATAATAAGTACATAATTGAAAACATTATCTGGAATTTGAAAAAAAATTATTTTATATTATCTTTATGAATCGTACGGTTTCTGTTATTTATAATAACTTTATTAGGGAGATTTTCCTTAACTACTTGTTTTTATACCCGTTACTCGTAGAGTAAAAGGGTATATCGTATTCGTGCAAAAGTATGTAACAGCTAGAAGGAAGCGTTTCCGACCCTATAAAGTATATATATTCTTGATCAGGGTCACTAGCCGAGTCGATATAGCCATGTCCGTCTGTCCGTCTGTCTGTCCGTATGAACGCTGAGATCTCGGAAACTATAAAAGCTAGAAGATTGGCATTTTGCATGCAGATTCTAGGAGTTCCTACGCAGCGCAGGTTTGTTTCAAAAAGGTGTCACGCCCCCTTTAACGCCCACAATCGCTTAAATACGATTTTAAAAATTTAAATATTTCGGAAAAGTAAAAATGCAGTTTTATTGTGTTTATCAATACCTATCGAAATGTCGAAGAAATTTTTCAAATCGGACCATTCGTTAAAAAGTTATGCGTGATCAAAGTTTCTATCTCCATCTCCCTCGCACTCCCTTTACCTGAGTAACGGGTATCTGATAGTCGGGGCACCCGACTATAGCGTTCTCTCTTGTTTATATCTAGAATTGAGCTTGTTTCTTTCCCCATGTTTCTTTTTGTAAATTACCTCTCCTACATGATAATTCTTATTTTGTCTATCTTTATTGTGAAATGCAATTCTTGAGCTTGTTGCAGTAATTTAGGAGTTTCCTTATGTTCGATTTTATTAAATAATATATCAAAAGGTCTTTGGTTGGTTATTGAGTGAATTGTTAAATTATATTTTTGTGCTGCTCTAATTATGATTTCAGAATAATCAATTAAATTAAGTTCATCTTTAATACAGCGAGCAATTTCTGTTACGGTAGAGTGTGCCCTTTCTATTTGTCCGTTCGACGTACTATGTCGTGGATCTGCAAATTATAATGATATCCCATTTCTTTGTGCAAAGGATTTAAATTGGGATGAAGAAAAACTTGGTTCGTTATCTATCATCAAAGTTTTGGCTAATGGAAATTGTTGTAAAATTTCTGAAACTTTATTTTCTATATTTAGTTTATTAGGAATTTCTTTTACGACTAAGTATTTGGAATAAGAATCTATACAAGTAATGAATATAAGATTTTGGGCGTAATATATGTCAAGATGCAAACTTTCACCTTCTCTTTCTGGGATAGGTGCTTGACCGATAGGAATTTGTATTGGGTGTCTGTTGTATTTGTTTTGATTACAGATAGTACAACTCTTTATAAACTCCTTAAGTTTTTTGTATAAATTAGGCCAATGATAAGGTCTAGATATTTGTTTATAATTTTCATCAAGCCCTCTGTGAGCTCTACAATGAGTTTCTGTAATTATGGTAGATCTGTCCTCAGCGTTTTCGACATCCTGGACAAATATCTTAGTGTATAAAAATTTATTTATAAAATTGTCTTTAAGTGGTTTTTGTATTTTATAAAAATCTTCTAGAGTACAGTGAACTCCAATTGTTATATTGGGTGGAATGAATTCTCTTAAGATGGATACTAAATTTTCTAGAGTGTCATACTCTATTATATGTCTAGTATTTCCGAATACATTAATCGACTCATGTATTGTATACCTCCCCGTTGCTATTTGCAATTGTTGCTTAAACTGGTTTAAGGGTTTTCGGGTTTATTGTATAACATTCTCAAAACTACTCTCTGCTGAATGCTGAGTATTTTGATCAGAGACCGATTCATTACTTTCCGTTAGGTTATTTATTTGGATCCTTGATAAGGCGTCCGCAACAACATTTGTTGCTCCAGGCTTATAAATAAATTAAATCTTTGTAATGTTGTTCAACTGTTTTTGAAAATATTGTAACGAAAGCCGCCGAAAAACATGGGCTTTCGATAGTCGGCTAGGTGGCAACGCTTCAAGCAGCGCCAAAATGAGACTTTGACAGCCCGGCTGCCTGGTCTCTTTATTTTCTCTCTGTTCCCTTATTCCTTGATTCCTTCTTCCTTCTTCTAAAAACGAGATCAGAAAAAAGCACATGGCGCCTCGTGCGCTCTGTGAATAGGAGAACCAATAAAGCTGCGAAATAATTAAGAACTACGCGTGTGTTTTGGTTGAGCTTAGGCGAGGGAGTGGGTATTGACGGGATCGTGACCGCACACCGATCTAAAAAAGAAGTTCCGCTCGGCTTTCCGTGACGAGATCCGCCCTTCCACGGCGGCAAAATCGTTACATTGGTGCCAGGTGTGGGGTCACTAGGGTTTGCGAGAACCCTGACCTGCGTCGAAATGCCTAAGAATTCCGCCCGCCACCGCCGTCAAGCATCGCCAGCAGGGCGTAGTTAGAAGATCCGCAGGATGGAGCTGCCGCGCTGGATGCAGTGGGCCGCGCCATCAACCGCTCGTTCCGCCTTATCGAACAAAAAGTGGAGGCGTTGGATCAGTCGCTCAACCTCAAGTTCGAGCAAAAGTTCGAACAAATGTGGGCGACGTTCGAGAGGACCATGCTGGGCAACAGCGAAGGCGTGAACAAAACTGGGGGTGAGCGACACTCCGCCAGCACCCCGTGCTTGTGTTATAGAAGAAATTAAAATATAACCAACGTATGACCTCGAGTAATTCAATAACACTACAATTATTGTTTACAAGGTCGATACAAAACCAACGTATAAAAATTTATTTATAAAATTGTCTTTAAGTGGTTTTTGTATTTTATAAAAATCTTCTAGAGTACAGTGAACTCCTATTGTTATATTGGGTGGAATGAATTCTCTTAAGATGGATACTAAATTTTCTGGAGTGTCATACTCTATTATATGTCTAGTATTTCCGAATACATTAATCGACTCATATATTGTATACCTCCCCGTTGCTATTAGCAATTGTTGCTTAAACTGGTTTAAGGGTTTTCGGGTTTATTGTATAACATTCTCAAAACTACTCTCTGCTGAATGCTGAGTATTTTGATCTGAGACCGATTCATTACTTTCCGTTAGGTTATTTATTGGATCCTTGATAAGGCGTCCGCAACAACATTTGTTGCTCCAGGCTTATAAATAAATTAAATCTTTGTAATGTTGTTCAACTGTTTTTGAAAATATAATAATGTCATCCATATATACATGACATGTTTTACCCACTTGTTCTCTTAAAATATCATCCATCGCTCGCTGGAATATTCTAGGAGCGTTTGTCAAACCGAAAGGCATTCTTAGGAATTCGTATTTCCCATTGTTTATTGAAAATGAGGTTTTCTGTATGTCTGGTTCACTCATGAGAATCTGATGAAATCCAGATTCCAAGTCAATTGTTGAGAATTGGCTTTTCCAAGATTTGATAAAATCACTGAAGGGTCCTGCATTGGATATCTATCTGGTATAGTATTTTCGTTAAGTTTTTTATAATCTATTACTAGTCTGAGCTTTGGAGTTCCATCTTCATTGAAACCCTTTTTGGTACTACCAGTAAAGGTGAATTATAAGGACTTCTACTTGACCTTATAATTTCTTCTTTTAGCATTCGACTTATTTCAGAATTAACAAAATCTGAAGCTGATAGAGCATAAGGGTATTGTTTACTGTAAATGGCCCTATCATTTACGGTGTTTATTTCACCGCGTATGTCTGTCCTAAAAGGAATCTGCATATTTATTTTCGAATGTTCTTCATTGATAATATTTAATATTTCGTTTTCCAAATCTTTTCTTTGATTTGCAGATGATATTTTTATGTTGTTTAATTTTTTATTGTCGGATAATTCAACGACGGCGTGTTCAGGATTTTAATTCCCAAACTTTATTTTTATCGGATTTTTCAACGACGGCGTTTTCAGGATTTTTATATCCCAAACTAAATTCGCTTTGATTACCCATTTCAGATTCGGATCTGATTTGAGTCTTTTCATCATAGTATTTTTTTAATATAAATTCTTTCAATGGAAGAATAATGTTTTCTTCTGTTAAAGAAAGTTGGTTTAAGATTTTTCCGTTATCATAATTTAATTTTTCTTCTTTTTCATTATATTTAATTACTCCCTTCGCTGTATCGATTACAGCTCCTATTTTTTTTAAAAGGTTATAGCCGACCAGTAAATCTGAATCCAGGCCTTCTATTTCATAAAAACTATATCCCGTATCAAAAATAGTTATCATGTGATAGTATTTTATTATTGAATATCCATTCACTGTGGATACTCGTTTATATATTGGAAGCTCATTTTTATTTTTATAAATTCCTGTTCTAATATAACAAGCGGTTGCTCCAGTGTCTATTAATATTTTTAATTTTTTATTTATTTTTTTATCATTTCTAATTAAGTAGGGTAAGCCTACTCCTGACCTTTGTCTAAAAAATGGTCCTCCTCAATATTATTTAATCTCATGGTCTTGTTAGCCGGTTGGTTAACAGTTCCAGTTGGTAACCTCTTATTTTGGGCTTGGCCTTGCGGAGTGTTCTGGGTCTCAAATTGTTTAGTTTGATACCACTTGTTCAGTCTGTAATTATTACTTTTATGATTATTATAGGTTTGATTGAATCCGTTATTAGGCCTGTCCTGAGTCTGTATAGGCTCGTCTATTTCCATTGGTTCTGGCTTATTTTGTGGCTGTCTATAAGTATTCCACTGATTTTGTTGGTTATTATTAAATTTACCCTGGCTCCAAAAATTATTTTTATTATGATTATTATAACCATAATTATTTCTGTTCTGGTTGTTGTCTTGATTGAACCTTAGATTATTATTGTTCCGCTGAATATTATAATTATTGTTTTGTTGTCTTGGCTTTTGATTGAAATATGTTTGTACATTACCACCAGAGTTTGGCTCACTATGTTTTCTTTGAGTAGTTGAGAAACTATTTGGGAAATGAGCTCTCATGTTGTTGCTGTCTAATTCCTGAACTATGACCATTGCATTTGGTAGGTCAGGTGGATTCATTGCGAAAATGGTATCTGAAATTTGGCCGTTGAGGCCGGTGATGAAAACTCTAAGAGCTGTCTTCCTATGTTTTTCAAAAATTTTTGCTGTAATTGGTTTGTTTCTACCGTAGGTCATAATTGTTTTGTTAATTAGTAGAGTTAATTTTCCATTAACTGTACCATAATAATCCATTATGGATAATTTTCCCTGACTCAATACACTTAGTTCCTGTTCGATAATATGAATTGGACGTTTGTCGCTAAAGACAAAGTCAAGTCTGGCTATTATGGCATCGAAATTTAACACCGTACCATTATGGGTTAAGGCATCGTTTGCCATTCCTGTTATTTTATTTCTTAATATAGATAAGGCAGAATAAAACCTTTCACTCCCTCTGGCATACTGACCCTTGGCTATTTCAGCTGATTCATATTTATCTTCTTCACCTCTATATTCCCTAACAGATTTGATGATCTCATAAGATGTTTCGCACTTAATATTTGGATCTACAATCTCTATTTGATAATCTTGAATCGTCTTTATTTTATGAGAAAGCTGCGATCTTAAATTTACGATCTCCTCCTTTAATGGATTTAATTCAAAATTAACAATTTGTTTTATTAAATCTCGTACATTTAACATTGAATTGTTTGTAACCGCCGGATAGTTCGTATTTTCTTGAGGCGTATTCATGTGGAGTCTTTTATTTAATCCAGTCTGGCTGGTTGAGGGTTCCGACATTTTGAGAACTTTATTGAAATCAGAAATTAAGTCTTCCACTTTGATTCTTTTTATTTCCTTTTTACTAATTTCTTATATAATAATAAAAAAAAAGGTTTTATCGCTCACGAATTGTCCTCTTTATTTTTCTTATAGTTGCTTGCTGATCCTGTTGGGGTCTTTCTTCCTTTTTTTGTTGATCCTGCTTGGGGTCGTCCTTCTTTATTGGTGACTTTGGGTCTTCCTTCTTTTTTAATAATTATTTTTTTTAGCGAGGGATTGCCCTTCAGCCTGTTTTCTTTGAATGTTTTTTTTATATGATGGCTTTGATGATTTTTGTTGTAAATATTTTTAAATTAAATTGTTTTTCCGATGATGATTTTTTTGTCACTTTTTAATTTTTATAATGTCTGAGCAGTGAATTTCTTGTTACGATCACTATTTTGTAATTTGACATTTAAGGAGATTATTTCATTTATTATTTTCTACCTTAGTTTTTTTGATCAACACAAACTTTTTTTTTTTTTTTGCCGGTTGTATCGATTTTAAGGGGATTATTGCATTTATTAATTTCCACCTTATTTTTTTTGATCAACACAAGCTTATTATTTTCGTCGGTTGTATCGGGTTTTTGGCCGCGCTAAATTCCTTTAAAACTTTTTAACTTTTATTTTAAAGCCTGGTTTTAGAATTTTTTTTAATCGCACGGCCCCACGTTGGGCTCCAATTAACTTTCTCACTTGAGTATTAGTTTAAAAAAATTTATTTTTATTTTTTATTATCACTTATTCACTATTACAATTTTTCCATAGGTAGAACTTATTTTATTCACTGCTCTTTTACTTTTCACTTGATTTATTCTTTGGTGCTCGGTTCGGATCTCAAAAACGGACTGCCCTCCTTGAGTTCAATGATCAATAATCAAACCTCGGCTTAAGAGATTTATCTCAAAAAATTGATAAAGAGAATGACTCAAGAGAGTCGGAAAATAGGATGATGCAATTTTCCAATTAAATTTGAAATCTAAATTTGGCTGGAAATTTGTGTTTACATTAGCGGGCTTTAGGGATCACTTTAGAAATCTTTTGTTTGCATTAGCGGACTCAGGGCTCGCTTGGGGGCTCCGATGCTTACAGTATCGGCTTGGATGTTTACAGCATCCGTTTGATGCGGACTGCGTGAAATTGATCTGGGTGGGAGTAATTTAGAGGCGTGTTGACAGAAATAGGTGACCACGGATTTTTCTCGGGTCTTGTCAGAGTTAATTGAAAATGGGCTCTCGGCTCAAAGTTGTTTATAAATTGGGTAAGAGCCCCTAAGTAATGTGTCATAACTTTATAACTTGCATATCTCCGGTCCTAGTTGCCTGTGTCCGGTCCACTGCCTCTATTTCTTCTACTTCCTCCACTAGTTTGAGGAACTCTGTCAACGAGTTGAATCCTGCCCTCCTAGCGTACAGCTTTATCTTGCTCCTGCTGTTTTTGTATACTCGGTCCAGTTTGGCCTCTTGTGAGAGTTTCGTGAATTGCATCAGTTTTCTTAGTCCCATTGCGTATTCTCTTACGGGCTCCGTTTCTCTCTGTTTCATCTGTGCAATCTGATTCTCCAACTGTTCCTCATACCTCGGCGGCAAAAAGTATTCCAGCAGTTCTGTTCTGAGCTGAGTCCATGTTACGATCCTGCTCGGCGTGGTGTTCCACCAATCACTCGCGATCCCCTCCAGGATGAATGGCATCGTCTGTATCAGCTGGTCCTTCCGTATTCCGTATCCGCCTGCCCACTGTTCCATTTTGCTTAGGAACTCCAGAGGGTTTGTTGTTCCTTGGTACCGGATGCCCCATCCGCGTACCCGGTCTATGACTTCTGTTTCCATTTTTATTTCTGTCTTTCCTTCCGTTTCGTCCCCTCGACTTGCTCCTTTGATGTCCATTATCTCCTCCCTTTCCCTGGTTACCACGATCGCCGGAATTGTTTCCTTCGCCGGGCTTTTTTTCTCTCCTATATTTTTCTGTCAGTTCTGCGAGTCTTTGTCTGACCGTTTCCGTATGATCCATTTTTTTGGCGAACGCTGCCAACAAACATCTTAAATCTTCACTTCTTTCTGCCGTTCCTAATCCGAACTCTTCCGTGTATTTCGTTAGTTCGCTCTTTGGTACCAGATATACCCAGCTCGACATTACTCCGCTGGTGTCGGTTTATCTCTTGCAACCACTTTAACCTGTTCGGGCGCCACTGTGACGGTTTGTCGTTGTCGGGTGGCTCAGGGATGGCCAGGGTTCGTCACAAGAATTTGTTTGTGTCAGGCGTGGTTGCTGAAAGAGAGTTCCGACCCAGCCCAGAGTAGAAGTCGTGAGGAATTACTTAGTCATTGATTAGAACTAGGTTTTATTTCAGTAAGTTTCTTGTCATTTGATTAACAACTAACGAATTCTCCGGATTGGCGGGGTGACGCCCTTGCTGCCTTCGCTTCCTTCTTCCGCTTAGACTACCTGATATCGGGAGCCGTCCAGTTGCTCGATAGGACCAGCACGGGTGGGGTTACCTAAAATGAAAATGGGATGCTTGGGGACCCTGAAGTCGGCCACGAGCGAGAGAGATCTATTTAGTGCTTGGGGACCCGAAAGTCGACCGCAAGAGAGAGAATGTTGCTTGGGGACCCGAAAGTCGACCGCAAGAGAGAGAGAATGTTTTGTTTGGGGACCCTGAAGTCAGCCACAAGAGAGAGAATTTGTTGCTCGGGGACCCTAAAGTCAGCCACAAGAGAGAGAGAATTGGTTGCTTGGGGACCCTAAAGTCAGCCACAAGAGAGAGAGAAATGGGTGCTTGGGGACCCGGAAGTCAGCCGCAAGAGAGAGAGAATTTGGTGCTTGGGGACCCTGAGATCAGCCGCAAGAGAGAGAAGTTGGTGCTTGGGGACCCTGATGTCAGCCGCAAGAGAGAGAGAGACGTCAGCCGGTGAACAGTGCCGTTAGGAGGTGTGATCCTGAAATCAGACGTCTCCTAGGGATACCTTCAGACCGGCAAGCCGAGAAGGTTAGAGGGAGGAGGAAGTACTACGGGAGCTAACTACAATGTATAAGCGGACTTGGATCGAATGATCTAGTCCACCATAAATGACTTTGCTGCTTACCACCACTGGGGAGTTGCCTCTGTACGCTTAGACGGTTGGCTGCTAAGTGCCTTTCTATGGCACGTGGTCCGTCTTATATAGGGCTCGGCGAGATCTAGTGTGCCCGTTGCCTGTGGGATTTGCCGGTCTAAGTGTGACCATCTCTCTCGGTCCATCGCGCCCGTTCTTAGTTTGAATTTTAAATTAAATGCTTCTATTGTGCGCGCAGCGTCACAACCTCCTGCACGTGGTGAAGGCTAGGCTTGCGATCTGGACCAATATTGGATGCAGAGGTGGTCGATCTTGTAACTGTCGTTCTTGGAACTGCACCTGTTCACGATTATATATATTGACGAAATTTGGTATTCTTGTAAAGAAGGAAATCGTAGTTCGATCCATTATTTCGGAATGGTTGTACCTACTAGCAATAATAAGTACATAATTGAAAACATTATCTGGAATTTGAAACAAATTATTTTATATTATCTTTATGAATCGTACGGTTTCTGTTATTTATAATAACTTTATTAGGGAGATTTTCCTTAACTACTTGTTTTTATACCCGTTACTCGTAGAGTAAAAGGGTATATTGTATTATTATTGTACTAGCAATAATAAGTACATAATTGAAAACATTATCTGGAATTTGAAACAAATTATTTTATATTATCTTTATGAATCGTACGGTTTCTGTTATTTATAATAACTTTATTAGGGAGATTTTCCTTAACTACTTGTTTTTATACCCGTTACTCGTAGAGTAAAAGGGTATATTGTATTCGTGCAAAAGTATGTAACAGCTAGAAGGAAGCGTTTCCGACCCTATAAAGTATATATATTCTTGATCAGGGTCACTAGCCGAGTCGATATAGCCATGTCCGTCTGTCCGTCTGTCTGTCCGTATGAACGCTGAGATCTCGGAAACTATAAAAGCTAGAAGATTGGCATTTTGCATGCAGATTCTAGGAGTTCCTACGCAGCGCAGGTTTGTTTCAAAAAGGTGTCACGCCCCCTTTAACGCCCACAATCGCTTAAATACGATTTTAAAAATTTTAATATTTCGGAAAAGTAAAAATGCAGTTTTATTGTGTTTATCAATACCTATCGAAATGTCGAAGAAATTTTTCAAATCGGACCATTCGTTAAAAAGTTATGCGTGATCAAAGTTTCTATCTCCATCTCCCTCGCACTCCCTTTACCTGAGTAACGGGTATCTGATAGTCGGGGCACCCGACTATAGCGTTCTCTCTTGTTTATATCTAGAATTGAGCTTGTTTCTTTCCCCATGTTTCTTTTGTAAATTACCTCTCCTACATGATAATTCTTATTTTGTCTATCTTTATTGTGAAATGCAATTCTTGAGCTTGTTGCAGTAATTTAGGAGTTTCCTTATGTTCGATTTTATTAAATAATATATCAAAAGGTCTTTGGTTGGTTATTGAGTGAATTGTTAAATTATATTTTTGTGCTGCTCTAATTATGATTTCAGAATAATCAATTAAATTAAGTTCATCTTTAATACAGCGAGCAATTTCTGTTACGGTAGAGTGTGCCCTTTCTATTTGTGCGTTCGACGTACTATGTCGTGGATCTGCAAATTATAATGATATCCCATTTCTTTGTGCAAAGGATTTAAATTGGGATGAAGAAAAACTTGGTTCGTTATCTATCATCAAAGTTTTGGCTAATGGAAATTGTTGTAAAATTTCTGAAACTTTATTTTCTATATTTAGTTTATTAGGAATTTCTTTTACGACTAAGTATTTGGAATAAGAATCTATACAAGTAATGAATATAAGATTTTGGGCGTAATATATGTCAAGATGCAAACTTTCACCTTCTCTTTCTGGGATAGGTGCTTGACCGATAGGAATTTGTATTGGGTGTCTGTTGTATTTTTTTGATTACAGATAGTGCAACTCTTTATAAACTCCTTAAGTTTTTTGTATAAATTAGGCCAATGATAAGGTCTAGATATTTGTTTATAATTTTCATCAAGCCCTCTGTGAGCTCTACAATGAGTTTCTGTAATTATGGTAGATCTGTCCTCAGCGTTTTCGACATCCTGGACAAATATCTTAGTGTATAAAAATTTATTTATAAAATTGTCTTTAAGTGGTTTTTGTATTTTATAAAAATCTTCTAGAGTACAGTGAACTCCTATTGTTATATTGGGTGGAATGAATTCTCTTAAGATGGATACTAAATTTTCTGGAGTGTCATACTCTATTATATGTCTAGTATTTCCGAATACATTAATCGACTCATATATTGTATACCTCCCCGTTGCTATTAGCAATTGTTGCTTAAACTGGTTTAAGGGTTTTCGGGTTTATTGTATAACATTCTCAAAACTACTCTCTGCTGAATGCTGAGTATTTTGATCTGAGACCGATTCATTACTTTCCGTTAGGTTATTTATTTGGATCCTTGATAAGGCGTCCGCAACAACATTTGTTGCTCCAGGCTTATAAATAAATTAAATCTTTGTAATGTTGTTCAACTGTTTTTGAAAATATAATAATGTCATCCATATATACATGACATGTTTTACCCACTTGTTCTCTTAAAATATCATCCATCGCTCGCTGGAATATTCTAGGAGCGTTTGTCAAACCGAAAGGCATTCTTAGGAATTCGTATTTCCCATTGTTTATTGAAAATGAGGTTTTCTGTATGTCTGGTTCACTCATGAGAATCTGATGAAATCCAGATTCCAAGTCAATTGTTGAGAATTGGCTTTTCCAAGATTTGATAAAATCACTGAAGGGTCCTGCATTGGATATCTATCTGGTATAGTATTTTCGTTAAGTTTTTTATAATCTATTACTAGTCTGAGCTTTGGAGTTCCATCTTCATTGAAACCCTTTTTTGGTACTACCAGTACAGGTGAATTATAAGGACTTCTACTTGACCTTATAATTTCTTCTTTTAGCATTCGACTTATTTCAGAATTAACAAAATCTGAAGCTGATAGAGCATAAGGGTATTGTTTACTGTAAATGGCCCTATCATTTACGGTGTTTATTTCACCGCGTATGTCTGTCCTAAAAGGAATCTGCATATTTATTTTCGAATGTTCTTTATTGATAATATTTAATATTTCGTTTTCCAAATCTTTTCTTTTCTTTTTATTGTCGGATAATTCAACGACGGCGTGTTCAGGATTTTTAATTCCCAAACTTTTATTTTTATCGGATTTTTCAACGACGGCGTTTTCAGGATTTTTATATCCCAAACTAAATTCGCTTTGATTACCCATTTCAGATTCGGATCTGATTTGAGTCTTTTCATCATAGTATTTTTTTAATATAAATTCTTTCAATGGAAGAATAATGTTTTCTTCTGTTAAAGAAAGTTGGTTTAAGATTTTTCCGTTATCATAATTTAATTTTTCTTCTTTTTCATTATATTTAATTACTCCCTTCGCTGTATCGATTACAGCTCCTATTTTTTTTAAAAGGTTATAGCCGACCAGTAAATCTGAATCCAGGCCTTCTATTTCATAAAAACTATATCGCGTATCAAAAATAGTTATCATGTGATAGTATTTTATTATTGAATATCCATTCACTGTGGATACTCGTTTATATATTGGAAGCTCATTTTTATTTTTATAAATTCCTGTTCTAATATAACAAGCGGTTGCTCCAGTGTCTATTAATATTTTTAATTTTTTATTTATTTTTTTATCATTTCTAATTAAGTAGGGTAAGCCTACTCCTGACCTTTGTCTAAAAAATGGTCCTCCTCAATATTATTTAATCTCATGGTCTTGTTAGCCGGTTGGTTAACAGTTCCAGTTGGTAACCTCTTATTTTGGGCTTGGCCTTGCGGAGTGTTCTGGGTCTCAAATTGTTTAGTTTGATACCACTTGTTCAGTCTGTAATTATTACTTTTATGATTATTATAGGTTTGATTGAATCCGATATTAGGCCTGTTCTGAGTCTGTATAGGCTCGTCTATTTCCATTGGTTCTGGCTTATTTTGTGGCTGTCTATAAGTATTCCACTGATTTTGTTGGTTATTATTAAATTTACCCTGGTTCCAAAAATTATTTTTATTATGATTATTATAACCATAATTATTTCTGTTCTGGTTGTTGTCTTGATTGAACCTTAGATTATTATTGTTCCGCTGAATATTATAATTATTGTTTTGTTGTCTTGGCTTTTGATTGAAATATGTTTGTACATTACCACCAGAGTTTGGCTCACTATGTTTTCTCTGAGTAGTTGAGAAAATATTTGGGAAATGAGCTCTCATGTTGTTGCTGTCTAATTCCTGAACTATGACCATTGCATTTGGTAGGTCAGGTATCTGAAAAGGTATTGCGAAAATGGTATCTGAAATTTGGCCGTTGAGGCCGGTGATGAAAACTCTAAGAGCTGTCTTCTATTTCTGTCTTCTGTTTCTACCGTAGGTCATAATTGTTTTGTTAATTAGTAGAGTTAATTTTCCATTAACTGTACCATAATAATCCATTATGGATAATTTTCCCTGACTCAATACACTTAGTTCCTGTTCGATAATATGAATTGGACGTTTGTCGCTAAAGACAAAGTCAAGTCTGGCTATTATGGCATCGAAATTTAACACCGTACCATTATGGGTTAAGGCATCGTTTGCCATTCCTGTTATTTTATTTCTTAATATAGATAAGGCAGAATAAAACCTTTCACTCCCTCTGGCATACTGACCCTTGGCTATTTCAGCTGATTCATATTTATCTTCTTCACCTCTATATTCCCTAACAGATTTGATGATCTCATAAGATGTTTCGCACTTAATATTTGGATCTACAATCTCTATTTGATAATCTTGAATCGTCTTTATTTTATGAGAAAGCTGCGATCTTAAATTTACGATCTCCTCCTTTAATGGATTTAATTCAAAATTAACAATTTGTTTTATTAAATCTCGTACATTTAACATTGAATTGTTTGTAACCGCCGGATAGTTCGTATTTTCTTGAGGCGTATTCATGTGGAGTCTTTTATTTAATCCAGTCTGGCTGGTTGAGGGTTCCGACATTTTGAGAACTTTATTGAAATCAGAAATTAAGTCTTCCACTTTGATTCTTTTTATTTCCTTTTTTACTAATTTCTTATATAATAATAAAAAAAAGGTTTTATCGCTCACGAATTGTCCTCTTTATTTTTCTTATAGTTGCTTGCTGATCCTGTTGGGGTCTTTCTTCCTTTTTTTGTTGATCCTGCTTGGGGTCGTCCTTCTTTATTGGTGACTTTGGGTCTTCCTTCTTTTTTAATAATTATTTTTTTTAGCGAGGGATTGCCCTTCAGCCTGTTTTCTTTGAATGTTTTTTTTATATGATGGCTTTGATGATTTTTGTTGTAAATATTTTTAAATTAAATTGTTTTTCCGATGATGATTTTTTTGTCACTTTTTAATTTTTATAATGTCTGAGCAGTGAATTTCTTGTTACGATCACTATTTTGTAATTTGACATTTAAGGAGATTATTTCATTTATTATTTTCTACCTTAGTTTTTTTGATCAACACAAACTTTTTTTTTTTTTTGCCGGTTGTATCGATTTTAAGGGGATTATTGCATTTATTAATTTCCACCTTATTTTTTTTTGATCAACACAAGCTTATTATTTTCGTCGGTTGTATCGGGTTTTTGGCCGCGCTAAATTCCTTTAAAACTTTTTTAACTTTTATTTTAAAGCCTGGTTTTAGAATTTTTTTTAATCGCACGGCCCCACGTTGGGCTCCAATTAACTTTCTCACTTGAGTATTAGTTTAAAAAAATTTATTTTTATTTTTTATTATCACTTATTCACTATTACAATTTTTCCATAGGTAGAACTTATTTTATTCACTGCTCTTTTACTTTTCACTTTATTTATTCTTTGGTGCTCGGTTCGGATCTCAAAAACGGACTGCCCTCCTTGAGTTCAATGATCAATAATCAAACCTCGGCTTAAGAGATTTATCTCAAAAAATTGATAAAGAGAATGACTCAAGAGAGTCGGAAAATAGGACGATGCAATTTTCCAATTAAATTTGAAATCTAAATTTGGCTGGAAATTTGTGTTTACATTAGCGGACTTTAGGGATCACTTTAGAAATATTTTGTTTGCATTAGCGGACTCAGGGCTCGCTTGGGGGCTCCGATGCTTACAGTATCGGCTTGGATGTTTACAGCATCCGTTTGATGCGGACTGCGTGAAATTGATCTGGGTGGGAGTAATTTAGAGGCGTGTTGACAGAAATAGGTGACCACGGATTTTTCTCGGGTCTTGTCAGAGTTAATTGAAAATGGGCTCTCGGCTCAAAGTTGTTTATAAATTGGGTAAGAGCCCCTAAGTAATGTGTCATAACTTTATAACTTGCATATCTCCGGTCCTAGTTGCCTGTGTCCGGTCCACTGCCTCTATTTCTTCTACTTCCTCCACTAGTTTGAGGAACTCTGTCAACGAGTTGAATCCTGCCCTCCTAGCGTACAGCTTTATCTTGCTCCTGCTGTTTTTGTATACTCGGTCCAGTTTGGCCTCTTGTGAGAGTTTCGTGAATTGCATCAGTTTTCTTAGTCCCATTGCGTATTCTCTTACGGGCTCCGTTTCTCTCTGTTTCATCTGTGCAATCTGATTCTCCAACTGTTCCTCATACCTCGGCGGCAAAAAGTATTCCAGCAGTTCTGTTCTGAGCTGAGTCCATGTTACGATCCTGCTCGGCGTGGTGTTCCACCAATCACTCGCGATCCCCTCCAGGATGAATGGCATCGTCTGTATCAGCTGGTCCTTCCGTATTCCGTATCCGCCTGCCCACTGTTCCATTTTGCTTAGGAACTCCAGAGGGTTTGTTGTTCCTTGGTACCGGATGCCCCATCCGCGTACCCGGTCTATGACTTCTGTTTCCATTTTTATTTCTGTCTTTCCTTCCGTTTCGTCCCCTCGACTTGCTCCTTTGATGTCCATTATCTCCTCCCTTTCCCTGGTTACCACGATCGCCGGAATTGTTTCCTTCGCCGGGCTTTTTTTCTCTCCTATATTTTTCTGTCAGTTCTGCGAGTCTTTGTCTGACCGTTTCCGTATGATCCGTTTTTTTGGCGAACGCTGCCAACAAACATCTTAAATCTTCAC
Source organism: Drosophila prolongata (assembly GCA_036346975.1). NCBI lineage: Eukaryota > Metazoa > Arthropoda > Insecta > Diptera > Drosophilidae > Drosophila > Drosophila prolongata. The sequence continues at coordinate 14,046,415 of JAYMZC010000387.1, read as the reverse complement.
TTCTTTCTGCCGTTCCTAATCCGAACTCTTCCGTGTATTTCGTTAGTTCGCTCTTTGGTACCAGATATACCCAGCTCGACATTACTCCGCTGGTGTCGGTTTATCTCTTGCAACCACTTTAACCTGTTCGGGCGCCACTGTGACGGTTTGTCGTTGTCGGGTGGCTCAGGGATGGCCAGGGTTCGTCACAAGAATTTGTTTGTGTCAGGCGTGGTTGCTGAAAGAGAGTTCCGACCCAGCCCAGAGTAGAAGTCGTGAGGAATTACTTAGTCATTGATTAGAACTAGGTTTTATTTCAGTAAGTTTCTTGTCATTTGATTAACAACTAACGAATTCTCCGGATTGGCGGGGTGACGCCCTTGCTGCCTTCGCTTCCTTCTTCCGCTTAGACTACCTGATATCAGGAGCCGTCCAGTTGCTCGATAGGACCAGCACGGGTGGGGTTACCTAAAATGAAAATGGGATGCTTGGGAACCCTGAAGTCGGCCACGAGCGAGAGAGATCTATTTAGTGCTTGGGGACCCGAAAGTCGACCGCAAGAGAGAGAATGTTGCTTGGGGACCCGAAAGTCGACCGCAAGAGAGAGAGAATGTTTTGTTTGGGGACCCTGAAGTCAGCCACAAGAGAGAGAATTTGTTGCTCGGGGACCCTAAAGTCAGCCACAAGAGAGAGAGAATTGGTTGCTTGGGGACCCTAAAGTCAGCCACAAGAGAGAGAGAATTGGTTGCTTGGGGACCCGGAAGTCAGCCGCAAGAGAGAGAGAATTTGGTGCTTGGGGACCCTGAGATCAGCCGCAAGAGAGAGAAGTTGGTGCTTGGGGACCCTGATGTCAGCCGCAAGAGAGAGAGAGACGTCAGCCGGTGAACAGTGCCGTTAGGAGGTGTGATCCTGAAATCAGACGTCTCCTAGGGATACCTTCAGACCGGCAAGCCGAGAAGGTTAGAGGGAGGAGGAAGTACTACGGGAGCTAACTACAATGTATAAGCGGACTTGGATCGAATGATCTAGTCCACCATAAATGACTTTGCTGCTTACCACCACTGGGGAGTTGCCTCTGTACGCTTAGACGGTTGGCTGCTAAGTGCCTTTCTATGGCCCGTGGTCCGTCTTATATAGGGCTCGGCGAGATCTAGTGTGCCCGTTGCCTGTGGGATTTGCCGGTCTAAGTGTGACCATCTCTCTCGGTCCATCGCGCGCGTTCTTAGTTTGAATTTTAAATTAAATGCTTCTATTGTGCGCGCAGCGTCACAACCTCCTGCACGTGGTGAACGCTGAGCTTGCGATCTGGACCAATATTGGATGCAGAGGTTGTCGATCTTGTAACTGTCGTTCTTGGAACTGCACCTGTTCACGATTATATATATTGACGAAATTTGAAACCAAAATATTCTGAAATCCAACAACAAGTTTTCATTTACAATTCTCGAATTTCTATGAATATTTAAAGTCTGATTATTAACTCAAGTGTACAAGTCAATCTCAATTACTTACACCTTGAATATATATATGGAATCTTTTCTCATGAAACTATTCCTCTAATCCTATAACTTAGTCCCTGGTCTGGTTTTGAGGTATTTGCCAAAACACAGCAATACCAGAAGAATAGGGAAAGGTTTTCTGAAACAAACTAACTTGTATGGATGGATGACTTTCAGGCTATGAAGGAAATCTGCTCGTGGAAGCATGCACTGCAATGTTTAGCTTTGTTTGTTGAAACGACCTGTTTCTTTATTTTCTGCTCGCTACGTATACGTGCAGCTAGCTCAGAGAGGTTGTGAGTTCGTAACACCAAATTTATATTGAGTGACTGCCCGTGACCAAAGGATAACGGCAGAAATGATTAGGTTGGTGCTGGTTTATTGTTTCTCTACAATATAGTTTTATTGCTATTATTCTGCTGCCCGTTGTCGCTGTCTTCTGCTGCGTTGCTCCTGGCTCGCTGCTGCGCTGCTCCTGGTGTGCCGCTGCGTCGCTCCTGGGCTGCTCCTGCGTTGCTTCGGCTTGCTGCTCCGGGTGACTGAGATCGGGACGGCTCCACCAAAAACCCTGGATGGTTGTATCGCCTAGCAGGTGAACCGAAGTTTTGCCTTATCGCCTAGCCACCTTTATCGTCTGGCTTCCGGAGGTCAGCCTGGACTTTGTCGGCTAGCAGGTAGAACAAAGTTCTCCCTTATCGCCTAGCCACCTTTATCGCCTGACACCGCGCAAGGACTCCCTAATTCACCGTATGACCTCGTTGCCCTTGCCGTATGAGGGTCCAAGGTCCGAATGTTTCCCGTTTGACCTGGATGCCCTTTATTTCTCCGGCTTTCTCGCCTCCTCCGCTGTTGCTAGGCCGATCTCCTGCATCGGGATTTGTGGGGAGTTTATGACTCCTCACATTGTATTTGGCGTTTCTGCTTTGTGCTTTTGCTAGCCCCACGTTGGGAGCCATTTATTTTGTGACGAACACGGTGAAATGGATACCGATTGGTTGCATACTCTGCCAACGGAATCGGCCTAGCTCAGGGAAGAGGCCAGGGGGTTGGGTTACTGCCTAATCAGCATCACCACCACACAATTAAATTTGTAGACAGAGTTGGGAATTTAAGGAGGTGGATATAGTCATTTCAAACGGATATTAAATTGAGACAGGAGATCTTGTTATTGAAGAACTGAGGTTGAATTGTTCTTCAGCTTGACCCGCCCTTCCTATAAAAACATATTAATTGTGGTTGCCCTTACACTTTGACAGTGAAATCGCTCAGCTCAGGTGCCCCTAAAATATAACTTTACTTAATTTTAATCGTGCTTTATTTCATACTCAAATTACTTGATTACTTACTCATCTCAACGATGAAGCCAACGTAGACAGATTTGTTAATACACTGGAGTCTGTACTCGTCTCTGCAGCTTGAGTTTCAACACCCCAAACTACAACTACACAATGCAACCAAAAGAAGACAAATCTACAAACAGAAGAGCTCGTCCTCGAAAAGCGACGCTTACGTCGAGAGTGGCAACTCCACAGATCGCCATCTGCTAGGCAAAGCTTAAAATATACCTCACGTCAACTCACAAATGCTTTACAGCAAGAAGAAGCACATGTCCACCGACGCTACATAGAGCAATTGTCAACATCTAGTACAAAACACTCACTACGGAGAGCTCACCCTACTCTAAGCGCACCGAAAACAACCGTGATGCCTATTAGAAATCCCAGAGGCGGCTGGGCGCGCTGCGATGCAGACAGAGCCAGCCACGTTTGCCAACCACCTTAAAAATGTCTTCCAACCAAATCCTGCCACTAGTGCGTTCACCTTGCCGACTTTACCATATGAGCCTCAGCTTCAACATGAGCCAATTGAGTTTCGCCCAAACGAAATCGTTAACATCATCAAAAATCAGCTGAATCCGAAAAAATCCCCGGGCTGCACCTCATAACTCCCAAAATGATCATTGAGCTTCCATATTGCGCCGTTTGCACTATCACCCAGCTTTTTAATGCCATCGCAAAACTTGGCCACTAGCCAGGAAATGACCACACAATTCCCACGTCGTATAGACCTATAAGCCTACTCTCATGCTTATCTAAACTCTTTGAAAAATGCGTATTGATTCGGATAAACACATACCTAAGAATCCAGGAAGGAATTCCGTCACATCAATTTGGGTTTCGTGAAAAGCACGGAACAATTGAGCAGGTCAACCGGATAACATCAGAAATTCGGAACGCGTTCGAAAAACGAGAGTACTGTACTGCCATATTTTTAGACGTCTCTCAAGCATTTGATAGAGTTTGGCTAGAAGGCCTAGTGTTCAAGATCAAGACAATGCTCCCCTACAACACCCATTAGCTTTTAGAGTCTTACCTCTACGACAGAAAATTGCATTGGAGCTGGAGTTCCTCAAGGAAGCGTGCTTGGGCCAACATTATATGTCCTCTACACAGCAGACATCCCAACAAGCACACGACTAACAACATCTACGTTTGCTGATGATACAGCCATTCTCAGCCGCTCAAAATGCCCGATGCAAGCAACTGCGCAGCTCGCTCTTCATCTGGTCGATGTAGAAAAGTGGCTTTCAGATTGGCGAATTAAAGTGAACGAACAAAAATGCAAGCACGTTACGTTCACCCTGAACAAGCAAAACTTTCCCCCGCTCATGTTAAACCATACTATACTCCCGCATTCAAACGAAGTGACATATCTAGGAGTACACCTCGACAGAAGACTCACATGGCGCCGGCACATTGAAGCCAAAAGAACACACCTAAAGCTAAAAGCCAGTAGCCTTCATTGGCTTATCAACGCGCGGTCTCGCCTTAGTCTTGAATATAAAGTCCTGCTGTATAACTCGGTACTAAAACCTATATGGATGTACGGCTCTCAGTTATGGGGGAATGCCAGCAATAGCAATATTGACATAGTCCAGCGAGCTCAGTCGAAGGTCTTGAGAACAATCACCGGGTACGTTCGCAACGAAAACATACTTGTACATCGCGACTTAAACATTCTAACAGTCAAAGAAGTGATCGCAGAACAGAAGGAAAAGTACTTTACCAAGCTATCGTTGCACCCTAACCACCTGGCGAGAGGTCTTACAAGGTTGATCAACCAATCACGCCTTCGTCGCAATGACTTACCCGCCCAGCGACCGACTTGAGGCACGCGCAACCAGAATGCAGTCTTATTATACTGTTAGTTAAATTTTAATGTTAAGATTCGTAAACTTATTGTTAGTCTCAAAATGAAGAGAAGATTCAATAAATAAAAGCAAAGTTAAATAAAAAAAATAAAAAAATTACAGGATTCCGGTATAATTCATGTTTCTCTTCTTCCATCCAACATAAACCAACTTAAACCTAAGCTCTACTCCTAATCTTACGTAATTTAAATTGATTAAGTTTTAATCGACTAATCTAATTAATGATTAAATAATGTGTGAATATAAAAAGCAAAAAGATAATAAAAATGTACTATTATATGAAGGAAATGTAAATAATAAGTGCGCACTGACAACTAACAAACCATCGCTTTCGTGAAGTTGTGATGCTCCATAGCGCACAATATAATTAAATAAACATTAGGAAATATAAAGTATAATAGTAAGCATAGCCTAAGAGAAAACAAGAGAGAACGGTATAGTCGGGTGCCCCGACTATCAGATACCCGTTACTCAGGTAAAGGGAGTGCGAGGGAGATGGAGATAGAAACTTTGATCACGCATAACTTTTTAAAGAATGGTCCGATTTGAAAATTTTTTTCTACATTTCGATAGGTATTGATAAACACAATAAAACTGCATTTTTACTTTTCCGAAATATTTAAACTTTTAAAATCGTATATAAGCGATTATGGGCGTTAAAGGGGGCGTGGCACCTTTTGGAAACAAACTTGCGCTGCGTAGGAACTCCTAGAATCTGTATGCAAAATGCCAATCTTCTAGCTTTTATAGTTTCCGAGATCTCAGCGTTCATACGGACAGACAGACGGACAGACAGACAGACGGACATGGCTATATCGACTCGGCTAGTGACCCTGATCAAGAATATATATACTTTATAGGGTCGGAAACGCTTCCTTCTAGCTGTTACATACTTTTGCACGAATACAATATACCCTTTTACTCTACGAGTAACGGGTATAAACATGAAGTTTAGATAATAAAAGCATAAAGCTAAAGTCAAATAGTCAGGCGGGCACGCCAAAAGGAAGAGCCGGGCACACTGGCCACCGGCCACCTGGCCACACGCGCTAAGTCGCAGGGCACGGGATTTTGCCGTTATAAAAGGGCACCTGTTCCCCCTCCAACTCACTCTGCAACCAACAGCGATCGGAGAAGGTGAGCCTTACGCTTGTTAATTGTGAAGTCATTTTTAGGATAGGGTCTAGTACCCCGTCCAAATACATTGTAGTTAGCTAACCTTTCCCACTCCCAGAAAGACCGACCGTCATCAGTGACAGACGATCTTGGGGATTCCACCACCCACTCCCGAATTCGAGGGACGAAACCGCCATTAGTGGCAGCCGACTCCAATCTCGAGGCATCACTCGGTTCACCAAGTCGATCACCCGCTCGGGTCCCACTTGGCTCGCCGAGCTAACCTTCGCAGACCCACAGTGGGGTAAGGCTCGTCTCGTACACTGGAAGACCTAAGTGGCCTCCAAACCCTCTCGCATAAACTGGAAGACCTAAGTAGCCTCCAAACTTTCTCTCATACCCTGGAAGACCTAAGTGGTCTCCACACCTTCTCTTACCCTGGCAGACCTCAGTAGTCTCGGGACGTACCTACCTAGACGTAAGGGGAAACATATCCTGGCCTAGTCCAGAGGGGCCACGTGGCCGAAGCATACGCTCCGGCACAACCATATCTACCGGAGCATACTTTCCGGAGTAACCCAAAGCCCGTCATTCTCACCCACAGGACGGAGACCGCTGCGCAACTACCCAAGGACGTCCAGTAGCGGCTCACCACCACGCTAGACGACAACTTCTTTCTTTATCTTAAACTCTGTAAATTTAAGTTGAATAACCGTTATACCCTTCAATTCCACCTAACCACGCACGTGTCATACTCTGGGAACCGGGTCCAACTCTTACAGCAACCACTCCTGACATAAATAAAAAATGTTGGAACAAACACCTGGACACCGTTGAACTATCTCAGCACAGCAGGATCGTTACATGGCGCCCGAGACAGGCTAATGTGGTTGTAAAGAGGAAGACGCCGGTAGAGAGTAATGTCGACCTCGGTGTACCTAGCAACGAAGGCGGAGCTGATAGAGTACGCAGAAGAATTCGGATTGGACGCAACGGGAAAAGTGGAGGAACTGAGACAGATATTTTAAGCATTCGTAAAGAACCCAGACCACACAGAAAAGATCAGGCGGAGGCTAGAAGAACTAACGGAGAAACACAGGAAGGAGAAAGGGTCGACGGAACACGGTAGCAAACCAGATCGACTTACTGGTGAAGCAAATCAAAACACCACGCTGTCAGACGTAAAGACACCAGAAATGACGGACAAAAATGAACGGAAAATAGAGGTGGAAACCTTGTTCCCTTACCAGGGAACAACCAATCCCCTAGAATTCCCCAGCAAAATGGAGGAGTGGGCCAAAGGCTACATGATAGACAAAGGCGCTCTGATTCAGACGATGCCCTTCATCCTGGAGGGAGTAGCAGTAGACTGGTGGAACACCACACCGAGTCAGATAAGTACATGGGAGGAACTCAAGGAAGAACTATTGGAATATTTCCTACCACCCAGATACCAGGACCAGGTAGAGACACAAATTGCACAGCTGCGACAGCGAGATACGGCACTAACAAGAGAACTAACAGAAAGTTGATGAGATTCACAGAGTATTCGAAAGAATCAAAGTTGGGACCAATTAAGGTGTGACGGATTCCAGATATTGGCCATAATAAAAGTCGGAGCGGTAAAAGCGAAAGAGGTGGTAGATACGGGAGCGTCACGTAGCGTGGCCAGTAGGAGAAGGTACAATGAGTTGAGAAATCATGGAAGATGGAGGAAAGCGAGGACAGAAATAACAATGGCAAACGGATCAAAACAAAAATCGGAGGGAGACTTCACAGCCAGAATACGATTCGCCGGAGAAGAATTCGAGTTGGATTTTCTAATTTTAAACCAGGTTACAGGAGAAATATTACTGGGAATGGACTTTCTGGCGAAGACACAGACAAAGAAATTCATCAGCACGCTGGACCTAAAAACCGGGTATTGGCAGATACCAATACAGTCGACAATATACAGCGTTCACCGTACCGGGACGGGGTTTATTCCAGTGGAAGGTGCTGCCGTTTGGACTCACAACCACTCCGGCTACATTCCAAAGAGCATTAGATACGGTGATAGGACCAGAAATGAAGCCGTACGCGTTCACGTATCTGGACGACATCGTGGTCATTGGAAAGAACAAAAAAGAACACTTGGAGAAATTTAGGGAGGTGTTCAGACGGCTACAAAACGCAAACCTAAAGATAAATGCGGAAAAGTGTAATTTTTTCCAAACCGAGTTAAAATACTTGGAACACATCGTGACCGACAAGTTCATCAGAACGGACCCAGAAAAGGTGGCAGCCATACGGCCATACCAACACCGAAAAGCACAAAGGAGGTACACAGTTTCTTAGGTATGGCATCATGGTACAGGAAATTCATCCCTGGGTTCACCGAAAAAGTGCACTACAAGAACTGGTAAAGAAAGGAAAACAAATCGAATGGCAGACCCAACATCAAGAAGCGTTCGAACGGATAAAGGAAAGCTTAACGATAGCACCGGTACTTGCTTGCCCAGACTATACAAAACAGTTCAAACTGCAAACGGATGCAAGTGACTTGGAAATAGAAGCAGTACTAACCCAGGAGGATGCCGAAGGGGAACATGTGATCTCGTACGCAAGTAGAAAGTTGAGTAAGGAAGAACAAAATTATAGTGCCACGGAATAAGAGTGCCTAGATTGCTAGGAGCATCAATAAATACAAAATGTACCTGGAGGGCTACCAATTTGTGGTGGTACGGACCATTTTGAGCTGAAATGGTTGAATTTGATAAAAAGCACCTCAGGGAGGGTAGCCAGATGGGCTCTCGGATTACAACCATTCCAATTCGAGGTCAGATACGAAAAGGACGCCTTGTCCAGAGCACCAGACGCCATGTCCAGAGCACCAGCAGTGGAAGTAAAAACAGCAAGCAGTCAAATCGATTGGGTGAAGGAAGCATACGAGGAGGTAAAAAAGGACCTAGGCAGCGGGGAATTTAAGATCGAAGGGGAAAGACTGTACAAAAAAGGCGGTAGCGAAAGAGACCTGCAACCATGGAAACCATTCATCTCGAAGAGCGAAATTCAAACGGTGCTCCAAGAAAACCACTGCAACACAATGCCGGGATACCTGGGAATATTCAAGACTTTGAAAAGGATTAAGGAGAGTTATTTTTGGCCCAGAATGCGGATGGACATCATACAATTCGTAAAGGCTTGCGAGAGCTGCCAACGATACAAGTTGTCTCAACAAAAATCCGCGGGTAAAATGCTAACTAAGATCACGGAAGCACCATGGGAAACCTTATGCGTAGACTTCGTCGGACCACTAACACGCACAAAGCATGGAAACACCACACTAGTAGTGATATTCGATAAATTCTCGAAATAGACCGAAGTAGCGGCGGTAAGGCAGGCAACGGCAGAGGCCTTCCTGAAACTATTTCGGGAAAGGATAATCGCAAGAGTTGGAGCACCAAAGACACTGATATTCGTTAATGGGGTCCAGTTTACTGGAAAGAAAACAAAGACCGCCATGGAGCAGTGGGGAATACAGCAACAATTCACCGCACCATATACGCCACAACAGAACCCATCAGAAAGGACGAACCGAACCATCAAAACCATGATATCACAAATGGCAGGGGAGGAAAAAACCAGGTGGGACGAGAATCTGTCAGAGCTAATGCTGGCATATAACAGCAGCACATTCGAGTCAACGAGATTAAGTCCAGCACAATTACTGTATGGAAGGCGATGCGACTTTCGGGAGCTCTTTTCGACAAGGTTACTAAAGAATCGGGACTAGCAACAGAAACAGTAGTTGCGAGGTGGAAACGACTACGAGGGATCAGAAGTGAAGCAATCCAGAATATGGAAGCGGCAGCGGAATGGAAAATAAGTGTGGGGCAGCTAGTCTGGTGCAAAGCACTATACCTATCAACCGCCGCGGAAAAGTTTAACGCGAAACTAGCGCCAAAATACGACGGGCCGTGGGAAGTAGACAACTTCTGTTCACCGGTGATAGTTAGACCAAAAGATCCTAAAACCAAGAAATCGAAACGTGCATATATGGGCGACTTGAAAATATATATTCAAACTAACCAGGCACTAACAGACCTTAATAATTGGGAGGCAGAAGCGGAAAGGGCGTCAGAAGACCATCTTGGTTGAGGATGTCTGCAAAACGTGGAAGGTGATATTCGGCAGAGGGTCGAAAATAACAATTCGGCACTTCGTGCCTTCGCAAGCGGGGGAGAGGTGTGACGCTCCAGAGCGCACAATATAATTAAATAGACATAAAGAAATATAAAGTATAATAATAAGCATAGCTTAAGAGAAAAACATGAAGATTAGATAATAAAAGCATGAAGCGAAAGTCAAATAGTCAGGCGGGCGCGCCAAAAGGAAGAGCTGGGCACACTGGCCACCGACGAATATAAAAGGGCACCTGTTCCCCCTCCAACTCACTCTGCAACCAACAGCGATCGGAGAAGGTGAGCCTTACGCTTGGGTGTGAATAACCTCTCTGGGAGTTAATTTTGAAGTCTTTTTTAGGATAGGCTCTAGTACCCCGTCCAAATACGTTGTAGTTAGCTAACCTTCCCACTCCCAGAAAGACCGACCGTCATCAGTGCCAGACGATCTTGGGGATTCCACCACCCACTCCCGACTTCGAGGGACGAAACCGCCATTAGTGGCAGCCGACTCCAATCTCGAGTCGATCCCACTTGGCTCGCCGAGCTAACCTTCGCAGACCCACAGTGGGGTGAGACTCGTCTCGTACACTGGAAGACCCAAGTGGCCTCCAAACCCTCTCGCATAAACTGGAAGACCTAAGTGGCCGACAAACTTTCTCTCATACCCTGGAAGACCTAAGTGGCCTCCAAGTTTTCTCTCATCACCTGGAAGACCTAAGTGGCCTCCACACCTTCTCTTACCCTGGCAGACCTCAGTAGTCTCGGGACGTACCTACCTAGACGTAAGGGGAAACATATCCTGGCCTAGTCCAGAGGGGGCACGTGGCCGAGTCATACGATCCGGCACAACTATATCTACCGGAGCATACTTTCCGGAGTAACCCAAAGCCCGTCATTCTCGCCCACAGGACGGAGACCGCTGCGCAACTACCCAAGGACGGCCAGTAGCGGCTCACCACCACGCTAGACGTCAACTTCTTTCTTTGTCTTAAACTCTGTAAATTTAAGTTGAATAAACGTAATACCCTTCAATTCCACCTAACCACGCACGTGTCATACTCTGGGAACCGGGTCCAACTCTTACAGCAACCACTCCTGACATAAATAAAAAATGTTGGAACGAACACCTGGACACCGTTGAACTATCTCAGCACAGCAGTATCGTTACAAAGTCAATATTCATACGCTTAATTATAAGGGCATAGTTTAGCTGATCGAGTTTGTATGTGTACTCACCAACCAATCCCTCTAAGTCGGCAGGCCTGTAGACTGGAGTGCAGTATGATTTGATGAGCGTGGATAAATTTAAATTATATTAGGTGATCTTGATGTACATGAGGCTAATAAATGATTAGTGCTCTATTAAAAAGAGGAATATGAATATTTCTTCAATTCAAAGAAATTTTAAAACTAAATTCATGAAATAAATTCTACTTAATTAAGTGTGCTGATACTGGCACTGCTTCGATTCGCGTCTCCCATTGTTGTTGTTCTCGACTGAATTCACAAAACGAGATGACTGCCGCCGAGATAGTCGAGGGTGTCTTTTACATGGTCGAGTTGAGATTATGTGGTCACGAGGTTAGTCGCCATGAGATTCGGCGCACTTTGGTTCGGCGCAGGAAAATGAGGCTATATTTTCATTTAGGCTCCTATTTGGCAAGGTTTTAGCACGACTCCTGATCTTCTGCGGCCCCAATCTAATTCTATTCCCTCCTCGCTGTCGTTCGAAAACATGACGGCAACCACAGATCAGGCAATAGCCGATTTATTTGCCCAATTTTTTCAAACGACTTACTCTACTTTAGATTATTCATCACAGCCTTATTCTTACACCATTTCCAAGTCAAACCCACTTTAACAGAAAGCTCTCTTCTTTTGGATCTTATTCGTATTATGCCTGTTTATTCTCCAGGGCCTGATGGTATTCGTGGGTGCAGGCTTAGGTATTGCGCAAATGCGAAACCTCTTCACAAGTTCTTTACCTTATCTCTAGAAACTTTCCAATTTCCAATTTTTTAAGGAATCATTTGTTATTCCTTTTTACAAAAAAGGTAACAAGTTAGAAGCCAGTAACTATAGAGGTATATCTAAGTTGTCAGATATTCTTAAGCTTTTTGAAAAAATCATTACTCCTCCTGTTAGGTTTTTTAAGTTTACCTCGTTATATGGATCTCAAGTTACCTGAATAGCAGGTCACAAAGGGACCGTTTTAAAAATTCAATTTTTAAAGTTTTCCGTGTTACCTCCGGTGTCCCACAACGGAGCCATCTTGGTCCGCTACTTTTTACATTATTTATTAACGATCTTCCTTCAATTACAAGTCATACTCGCGTACTTATGTACGCAGATGACATTTAGACCATTTAGAATTACAATCCGATCTAGATATCTTTCCAAAATGGTGCCGAGATAATTTACTAAATTTAAACGGTTCTAAGCAAGCTGGTGAGTTTTTATCGGGTCAAGCCGATATAGGCGACTTGCACGTTAAGTGGCAGCTCTTTGGATGGTATAACTAAACTAAAATTTTCTAATCACATTTCGTCCATGGTAAAAGGTAGTCAAAAGAATTTGATGATCCTTATGTCACTAAAACTTTATTTATTTCGCTAGTCCGTCCGGTTCTGCAGAATTGGTTTCACGTCTGAAGTTCACAATACGGAATACATATTGCTTTACGGCGCCTAAACTGGGATGCAAATCTTATCTTCTTATTCTAGTAGACTACTGTTGATTAATTTACTCGCCCTAGGCAACCGTGGAACGATGCTTGGTACTGGCTTTATTTATAACCTTGGTAAGTCGGCTAAACTTTTCTTTGGCAAGTAGATTAACTAGAAATTATATTCCCCTAATAATAAATCATTGTAGATCTAACAATGCCTTGCATGAGCCTTTCAGAGTATTATGTTCTGACCATAAAAGACTTATTCCTATAATCTCAAATCTTGACTCTATGACGCTCCAAAGACGATTAATACTGACTTTATTATCACAAAAATTATCGTACTATTTTCTCCGGACTTTTACCTATATTTTCTTATCTCGCGTCTATCTTCTCGCGAATCGTACTGTACGATAGAAGGCTGCGCTCCACGGTCGGTTGGCGGGTAAGTGGTGCGTCGGACTAATCGCGAGAAACCTTTGTAGTTATTACAAAACGACTGCATTTCGATTTCTTTGCTTATATTACTAAAATCAATGAAGCTATGTCGATTTTGCGCAGCAATTTGCCATCGTTTCTATGGCAGTTAAATGATATTGCTATCCGAGCGTAATTCAGATATAGTAAATAATTACTATACCTCAAAGAAATATTCTAATAATTGATTTTTTAAAACAAGATTTTGAAAACAATTTTTTTTTATTAATTTCTTGATTTTCTTATATGAGCTATATGATATAGATGTCCAATTTTAACTTAATTAAACCGTAATAAATTTATTTCCGATATGATATAGATGTCCGATTTTAACTTAATTAAAACCGTAATTTCATAGTATTTAAATATTACCAAAATCCAAAGAAAAGCAAAATACATTGTTAAAAATTTTTTTTCCGACTATTCCAATGGGAGCTTTATGATATAGTCATCCGATCCGGCTTGTTCCGACTTATATACTACCTGCAATGGAAAGACCACTTTTGGGTAATATTCAAGCAGATAGCTTTAAAACTGAGGGACTAGTTTGCGAAGAAACGAACGGATAGGCGGACATGGCTAGATCGACTCTCCTGGGGATGCTGATCAAGAATATATATACTTTATAGGGTCGGTCAATTATACACTCTGCAAGGGTAAAAAATAGCCTGTAGTATGCACACATATGAAATATATATGTATATCGACCACCCACTGTACCAAGAGTACTAAGAGGGCAACCACTGTAACACTTTGTCGCAGTGTTTATACAATTCAGGGTCTCGGTCATCAACCTTAGTGCCCGAAATACGAACCGCTCGCTGTGCCTTGGCTCACATGCTGAAAGTGCATGTGTCACCATAAGTGCAACACGAGCGGACCTCATGTATGTGCATATACCTCCGCGCTCCAGACTATGTGAGCATATACATATATATTAAGAATATATAGTCCGTCTCTCAGCTGCCGCTGTTGGCAGCGCCGCTACGAGACTTAGACCTTTTTAGCTCCTAAGTAAATTAAGCTAAAAAAGAAACTCTTTTGAGCTCAGAGCGGCAACAACGGCAGCTCTGCTCCAAATATAAATAAAATAAAATAATAAATAAAGAATACCAAAAAGAAACCAAATCGGACTCGTATTATTGGAGGAACATGGAAAAAGCAATTCAACCTATTACATGGCGACCGTGACGTTCGAGCCCAAATTCGGAAAATCAGGACAAAGTGGACAACAGCAGTAGCCGATGGAACTAATGAAACAACTACAAAAAAAAAACGCAGTGAGTAGAGTGTGATGTGTGCAAAACGTAGTGGCGTGGTGAAAAGATTAAAAGCCAGAAGGGCTGAATTAATGAAGCTGCTGAACAGCGGAAATGAATTAAGTTGGAACAACGCGGTAAAAATACATGCCGAAGTTGAACATATAAAAAGTTTCCTAACCGATCGAAAAAATCAAATCACAGCCACACACACATCCACCTACCCTGCAATTAAAAATATTGCCAAACCTAACCAAAAACTGCCTCCACCAGAAAATATCAATATTCCCAAGCTGAAGAAGAAGTGCCCGAACGACTGCGAGGGACCACTGTGCTCGCCCCATTGCGAGTACACCTGTGCAGCCAGCACCGGTGCCCCAACATAGAAGACCATCGAGGAAGTTCAGCCTGTGCAGCCAGCACCGGTACCGCTTGAGCCCATAGGCCCAGGACATCAGCAGCTGATACAACAAGTGTGAGGGGTAGGCCGCCCCTAACGCTAGCGAGCCGACAGCGCTTCATAGAGCGCATTTTTTTTTTAACCATGCACTGCGTTGCATAATTTTTTTCATTGCACTGTAATGCATATTTTTTTTCATATTATATAAAAAAAAATTAATGTAAAATTGAGCGACATTAAAGTTGCCCAATTAGCGTGTGGCCTGAAAACCATACAAAAACTAGGCAGGTTTTTACAATGTTAAAAATATATTTTTCACACAATTATATAGAATGTTGAAAAAAAAAAAAGTAAGGCCCAGTAAGGCAAATTTTTTAACTACATGAGCCAAACTAAATGGCAAATAAATTATAAATTAAATTACACGCTTAAAATAAAAAATCCTATAGCAGCTAATAGAAAAACACCCAAAATGGGTCAAACGTCATAAATAAAATAGAGACCAAAACTATGAATACAGATTTAACGAACATTTTATTGTCAATCATTGTCTTTATTATGAGCGCATTTATTTTGTACAAGGCATATATGTTTCATAATAAATGTATATCGAAGAGACACATAAACAAAAGCCAGGCTAATGATCTGGACAAAATATAAAATACATAAAGCGCCAACAATAATTACAAAAAGATGTTCAATATATGTATATCCATATATTAATATATTGAATATAGATGTTATTTTATCCAATAATCTATTACATTATCCAATAATCTTATCTAATGTACAATGAAAATAAATAAATAAATAAAAAAATAAAAAAATAAATATGAATACTACAGAGTGTACTAGAATAACTCTTGATAGGGAACCCAACTTTCAGAACAGGGTATTATCAATATTAGAAAAAGGAGCTGAGCCTCTACTGATAAATGAATTCGAATATGAGTACATGAATAGGTACAACTTAGACTTTTCTCCCTTGATACATTGCTCAAGTACTCAGAAGGCGATAGTATTGAGCACCGTCCCGACCCTAAAAATTAAATCAGTTATTAACAATAACAAGATACTTGGAAGACATATTTCATTGATGGTTTCAAGAATCTATTAAATAAATAATGGAATGGGACGAATTATATAAAGAACTAAATAATATAAAAATTGATTTTAACAGATCTTATAAGTCACTATCAAGACCCCGGCTAGCACAGCAAAACACCGTGAACAAGCATGCCGAAACATTAGTAACCCGCTTCAATACAGTGCGTATACTAATACACGATCAGAGAGATAGGCTAAACAAAGCCCATTCTTCTCAGGTATCAAAATATTTAAATAAATTACGGGATAACCTTATAGCTATAACGCAAAGGTACGATTTAACAATTTCAGTACCAACTATCCTAAACACACCGTTGAAGATAGAAGCTAGAGAAGAGTCAGAATCATCAGATCTACCAGTACAAGCTGAGGCTGACGACCCTATCTCTACAGATCCCGATATAGAGGAAAAAGATATAAACAACCTCACTATTCCGGCAGTCCTTATTCAATCTGAATTATCAGACCAGGAATTGACCGATTCGGATTCTCACAACAGCATTGTAGGAATAAATCCAACCACAATGGCTGAAGGGATAATTGACCAAAGGGCATACATTAAAGATATATCGAATGCCATCCCGGAGTTTAACGGGCAAAGGATACACCTTCAGAGATTCGTAACAGCTTTAAAGTTGGTTAACCTTACGAAAGGAACATTCGAGGCTTTGGCTGTAGAAGTCATCAAATCCAAAATAATTGGATCGACATTATACAGAGTCCAAAACGAAACCACAATAGAAGCTATAATTAAAAAACTGCAAGATACTATAGTCGGAGAAACATCCGACGTAGTTAAAGCCAAAATGGCAAAAACAATCCAAAAAGGTAAAACGGCAGAAAAATTCACCACAGTAATTCACAACCTACGAAAGCTCCTTGAAGCTTCGTATATTGATGAAGGCCTATCGGCCGCAGTGGTCAAAAATTGTGAGCATAGCCGCCTCAAAACAATATTGGAAGCAGGCAATTTTGCAACCATGAACGAAGCCGTCGCCAAGTACATACAATGTAGTACTGAAATGACAGACAATGCCAATTCCATATTGTACACCCAACGTGGAAATAATTATCGCGGTAATAATTATAAAAACAATTATCGCGGTAGAGGTAATAATCGAGGTAATTATAACAATACCATTTATTATCAGAATAACGGATATAATCAAAACGATGGTTATAACAGAAATAACATTAACGGATATAATCAAAACAATGGTTATAACAGTTATTACAGAAACAACAACGGCGGAAACAACAACAACCACAATAACAACGTTAGGGTAGCACAAACAAATTCGGGAAACTCCCAACCACCTTTAGATACACGACAGTAAACAACATAAAAATTCACACTCTAAATCTCAGTCAAAATACATTCGTCACTTTCATGAACGTAGCATCAGGAAAGGAATTAGTTTTCCTACTAGACACAGGTGCGGAAATATCCATATTGAAGGAAAATTCCGATAATTTTCAAAACATTCAAGATAATCACATCATAAACATACAGGGTATAAGTCAGGAAGTTACCAAATCAAAAGGGTTAACTTCTATTGAAATTCAAACTTCTAAGTACATAATTCCACATGATTTCCATATCGTAAATATGCAATTCGCTATTCCATGTGATGGAATACTAGGAATCGATTTTATCAAAAGATACAACTGTCAATTAGACTTCAAGCCGTCTGAAGACTGGCTTATAATAAGACCAAATAAAATATCCAATTTACGTTCAAATAACATACAGTTCTTGCAACAACTCTCCTAATTCTGCCAGCAAGATCCCAAGTCGTGCGAAAAATCGAAATAAATTCAGAAGAAGACAGTGTATTAATTCCGAATCAAGAAATTCAGCATGGTATCTATATCGCAAATACCATAGCAACAGTCCAAAATGCATATATAAGATTACTAAATACCACAAACACAGATCAAGTAGTTCATCAAAAATATTCATCATGAACCACTTTCAAACTACGAAGTAGTAAAAACTGACTTAGAAACCAGACAAAAAATTGTATTATTGTTGTATTATTATTGTATTATTGCAAAAAACTTCCCGCCTCAATTCAATGAACAACTTACAACATTATGCACCCAGTATAGTGATGTATTCGGACTAGAAACCGAATCGATCACTACCAATAACTTTTATAAACAAAAGCTGAGATTAATTGATGATGAACCGGTATATATAACAAATTATAGAAATCCTCATAGTCAACAAGACGAAATTCAAAAACAAGTCCAAAAACTCATCAATGATGAAATAGTGGAACCCTCTGTACCTCCTTATAATAGCCCACTTTTGTTAGTACCAAAAAAGTCACTTCCAAATTCGGAAAATAAAAAATGGCGATTAGGAATTGACTATCGTCAAATTAATAAAAAACTCTTGTCTGATAAATTTCCACTCCCTAGAATAGATGATATTTTAGATCAACTGGTAGAGCAAAATATTTCTCATGCCTTGACTTAATGTCAGGTTTTCATCAAATTGAACTGGAAAAAAGTTCACGGGTTATAACATCCTTTTCAACAAATAATGGTTCGTACCGCTTCACGCGATTACCATTCGGTTTAAAAATACCGCCAAACTCTTTTCAGAGAATGATGACTATAGCTTTCTCTGGATTAGAACCTTCGCAAGCATTTCTTTATATAGATGACTTAATAATCATAGGTTGTTCCGAAAAACATATGCTCAAGAACTTAACTGATGTTTTCGAGAAATGTAGGAAACACAACCTAAAGTTACATCCTGAAAAATGTTCAATTTTCAAGCATGAAGTCACTTTCTTAGGACAGATAAAGGAATCTTGCCTGATGACAAAAAATACGACGTAATTCAAAATTATCCTGTCCCACATTATGCGGACAGCGCTAGAAGATTCATTGCATTTTGCAATTATTACAGACGTTTTATAAAGAATTTAGCTGAATACTCCCGTCACATAACAAGGTTATGTAAGAAAGATGTAAAATTCGAATGGACAACTCAATGTCAAAGTGCCTTCGAACATCTTAAATCAGCATTAATAAATCCTACTCTGTTGCAATATCCAGATTTTAGCAAAGAATTTTGCATAATCACAGATGCTAGCAAATACGCTTGTGGAGCAGTCCTAACTCAAATCAAAAATGGACTACAGCTTCCAGTTGCATACGCATCAAGATCCTTTACAAAAGCTGAAAGCAACAAGAGCACTACAGAACAAGAATTAGCATGCATTCATTGGGCAATAACACACTTCAGACCATATATTTATGGTAGACACTTCACTGTCAAAACAGACCATAGAGCACTTACCTACTTATTTTCAATGGTAAATCCCAGTTCCAAACTAACACGAATGAGACTTGAATTGGAGGAATATAATTTTACGGTAGAGTATCTAAAGGGTAAAGATAACTATGTAGCCGATGCGCTCTGTTGAATAACCATCACAGACTTAAAAAATATACAAACAAACAATACAATTCTGAAAGCCACTACCAGAAACCAAAGTAGGCAAAAATCCTGCGCAGGAAAAGAACAAATAGAATTGCATAAGCAATCTCTAGAAAAAGCTTCAAAGCCCAACGTATATGAAGTCATTAATAATGATGAAGTACGTAATGTAGTGACCTTGCATGTAAATTATAAAATGTGTTTATTTAAGCACGGAAAGAAAATTACAGCAAGATATGATGTTAGCGATTTGTATACTAATGGAACCATTGACTTAGGTCAATTCTTTCAAAGGCTTGAAAAGCAGGCCGGTATTCACAAAGTCAGCCAACTCAAAGTGGCACCGTGGGAAAATATCTTTGCACATGTTTCAATTGATAATTTTAAAACTATGGGCAATAATATATGGAAATCATTGAGAGTAGCGCTACTCAACCCGGTGACCGTAATAAAAAATAATAAAGAAAAAGAAGCTATATTGTCTACATTCCATGAAGATCCAATACAAGGTGGTCATACAGGCATTACAAAAACCTTGGCCAAGGTCCAGAGACACTATTACTGGAAAAATATGTCCAAAGACATAAAAGAGTACATAAAGAAATGTCCTAAATGCCAAAAGTCGAAAACGACTAAACAAACTAAGACCCCACTAACTATAACCGAAACTCCACAAAGAGCTTTTGATATAGTAATTGTCCTTTTGGTCCCCTTCCAAAATCTAATAATGGAAATGAATATGCAGTAACACTCATCTGCGATTTAACTAAATACCTAGTAGCTATACCTATACCAAATAAAAGTGCAAATACAGTAGCAAAAGCTATATTTGAAGATTTTATTCTAAAGTACGGTCCAATGAAGACGTTCATTACGGACATGAGAACAGAATATAAAAATTCAATTATTGGAGATCTATGTAAATACTTACATATTAAAAACATAACTTCAACTGCACACCACCACCAGACTGTAAGTACCGAGGAGCGAAGCCACAGGACACTCAATGAGTTCATTCGTTCATACATCTCAGTTGACAAAACAGATTGGGATGTATGGCTGCGATACTTCGTCTATTGGTTTAATACAACCCCATCTATGGCACATGACTATTGTCCATATGAGCTAGTTTTTCAAATCTACCAAAACATTTTAATAGCATAGATCAAATAAAACCCCTTTATAATATAGAAGATTATGCTAAGGAATCCAAATTTAGATTAGAACAGTCATTTAAGAGAGCTAGACTATTGCTAGAATCTCATAAGTTAAAACAAAAAATTAGTTACGACAAAACTAGTTTAAATTTCGATTTAAAAATAGGAGATCAGGACAGGAAACAGGACATAAGTTAGATTTCAAATATACAGGTCCTTATAAGGTAGAACAAATAGGAGATAGAGATAACATAACTATAATAAATAATAAAAATAAAAAACAAACAGTACATAAAGATAGATTAAAACTCTTTATTTCATAATCAATTTTTATTTTATAAATATATCACGTATTGCCATACATAATATAAGAGAATATAGGATAACCATGTCTAAAATAAGAATACACAACAATAACAAAAAAAAAACAAGAAAGGAAAGCTAACTTCGGGCGGAGCCGAAGTTGATATACCCTTGCAGAATACTCTGTAAATTATATTCTCCAAAATTATTCATATGATGCATTCTTAATACTCATAAAAATCCCAACTTCCTAACTTTAAAAACACCAAAGTTATGGCGTTTCCAATCGTTCAGTTATATGACAGCTATATATAGTCGGCCGATCCATATGACCCCCACCCTGATGACAACGCCAAAATCCGAAGCAAATCACCTCGATTTTTCGGTATTTTAATCAAAACCCAGGGAAATAGTGGTCGAATGTTGGAATGGTATACCTCGTCGAATTCGTTACAAAATTTCCAACAAAGTGTCATTTACAGAAAAAAAACTGCATTTGAACAATTTTTGAAAAAAATGACGACCCCCACCCTTATGACAACGCCAAAATCCGAAGAAAATCACCTCGATTTTCGGTATTTTAATCAAAACCCAGGGAAATAGTGGTCGAATGTTGGAATTGCATACCTCGTTGAATTCGTTACAAAATTTCCAACAAAGTGTCATTTACAGAAAAAAAACTGCATTTGAACAATTTTTGAAAAAAATAACGACCCCCACCCTTATGACAACGCCAAAATCCGAAGAAAATCACCTCGATTTTTCGGTATTTTAATCAAAACCCTGGGAAATAGTGGTCGAATGTTGGAATGGCATACCTCGTTGAATTCGTTACAAAATTTCCAACAAAATGTCATTTACAGAAAAAAAACTGCATTTGAACAACTTTTGAAAAAAAAGACGACCCCCATCCTGATGACAACGCCAAAATCCGAAGCAAATCACCTCGATTTTTCGGTATTTTAATCAAAACCCTGGGAAATAGTGGTCGAATGTTGGAATGGCATACCTCGTCGAATTCGTTACAAAATTTCCAACAAAGTGTCATTTACAGAAAAAAAACTGCATTTTAACAATTTTTGAAAAAAATGACAACCCCTACCCTTATGGCAACACCAAAATCCGAAGAAAATTACCTCGATTTTTCGGTATTTTAATCAAAACCCTGGAAAATAGTGGTCGAATGTTGGAATGGCATACCTCGTTGAATTGGTTACAAAATTTCCAACAAAGTGTCATTGACAGAAAAAAAACTGCATTTGAACAATTTTTGAAAAAAATGACGACCCCCACCCTGATGACAACGCCAAAATCCAAAGCAAATCACCTCGATTTTTTCGGTTTTTGAATCAAAACCCTGGGAAATAGTGGTCAAATGTTGGAATGGCATACCTCGTTGAATTCGTTACAAAATTTCCAACAAAGTGTCATTTACAGAAAAAAACTGCATTTGAACAATTTTTGAAAAAAATGACGACCCCCACCCTGATGACAACGCCAAAATCCGAAGCAAATCACCTCGATTTTTCGGTTTTTTAATCAAAACCCTGGGAAATAGTGGTCGAATGTTGGAATGGCATACCTCGTTGAATTCGTTACAAAATTTCCAACAAAGTGTCATTGACAGAAAAAAAACTGCATTTGAACAAGCCAAAATCCGAAGCAAATCACCTCGATTTTTCGGTATTTTAATCAAAGCCCTGGGAATTAGTGGTCGAATGTTGGAATGGCATACCTCGTCGAATTCGTTACAAAATTTCCAACAAAGTGTCATTTACAGAAAAAAAACTGCATTTGAACAATTTTTGAAAAAAAAGACGACCCCCACCCTTATGACAACGCCAAAATCCGAAGAAAATCACCTCGATTTTGTTATGGTCTGCCAAAAATAAAGAAAATAAACCTTTACAAAATCAAAACATACCAAACGACCGCGTACCTGGGTTAGAGAGGAGCAACAGATGCCGATACTAGGGATGGCCTGGGAATGGAGAACTGGTTCCGGAGTCGTGCTGGTTCGTGGCAGAACTAGTAGAATAGTGGGCTCAAGATAGGTTTAAATTTCGGAAAACTCTCTCTCGAAAAAGCAATTGAGCCGACTTACAAGAAGGGCAACTAAAGGGCAAATGAGAACCATCTAGAAGCTGAGAAAAAGTAGTCGTGTCTCTGGGAACAAAATTCCAAACTTCCGGCGCCAAATTCGAAATCTGGGAGTCTGCGAGGAAAGGAATTAAACTGGGAGAAAACTACTGGGAATTTGATTATCGCCGCCCACATCTGGGTGGTGCCAGGTTTTTTTATTTTAAGTTTAGTTTTAAAGTTAATAAAACCACGATATAATCATCAATAACCACCCACTACAAACTACAAATCTACTTCTACATAAATTAAAAAACTCATGTAACCATATATATATATTATTTATTCATTTATTTATACTTATAACTATTTATTCATGTGTGATGTAATCGTCCCTGTGGTACCCAGGATAGGGAATTGTGAAGTTAAGTGAATGTTATTTATAAGCATTTTGTGAATTAAAGTGGAAAAGAAAATGAGTGAGTAGAGTGTTAACAATGGGGTGAGGTGACGCATAACAGACCCAGTAGCCAGTGTCGGGGAGTTGCTTAAAAGATACAGCAGCTCAAGGAAGGGGGGGTATATTCCGCGACAGCAGGTCCGCAGTCCTTGTTTCCTTTCATTTTCAAAGTTGTCATCAAGTCTGAAGAAAATAAAATTATTACTGTGTGCCGACAAATCCAACTATCGAGGTCATACTCACACTTGAGAAATCCGATTGCTAGCCGGAATCCGATGGTTGGATCACCGAAAATAAGTCGAGACATAACAGAGTGGCGCCCAATGAAAACATAATAAAAAGACAGAAAAAAAAGAAAAGGAAGAGAATCTCCGGCTGGTCCTCGACAACTAGTGGTGGTCCTGGATAATTGCTACCAAGAGCAAATCATAGAAGTCCCACTAAGAGGCGAGAGACGCAGCCACGTAGGATGATCGCTGAGATGCCCACGACCGGGACCCCGACAGGAGACAGAAATATCCTGGTTCGGCGCGGCCCATCAAGGGCGTCGGAAGAAGAAGTCGAGGAAAACCTATAAAGACGGCGAAAAGTCAGAATCAACCAAAAGGAGATCAGGATCAGTAGCTTACAACATCCAGCGGTCGTGGTCCTTTTGGAAAAGGTTGCTGGAAGCAACACACATGTAGTCCGGCCAAAGAAGGTGAAAGCTGCTGAAAAGAAACAAGAAGGATTAGGAATATGAAAGTACAGTGGGCTGGGTAAAATATTCGTCACTCACCCTACCTAGCAGACAAAAGAGAAAACAGAAAAGTTAAGAAAAAGAAGGGAAGAAATGATATGTCAGAAGGCGAAAGAAACAGGCAGACATTCAATAGAAAAATTAGAAGAAGTTTAGAGTTTTTTTTGAACCGCGGATCCGAAATAATGACTCCGCCAGCTACACGTTCCCAAGCCAATCAGAAAGTGAACCGAGAGATAAAGGATATCACTCCTCCCCAGGGGTTTATGATGGATGGTAGCGCAGCCTTTGAGATTAGCGACCAGCAGGATATGACGGGAGCAGTGGGGGGCGTGGAAGCACATACTAGCGACGGAGTTCCCCGCGGCGACCAACACAATCATACTAGCGATGAGGAAGGGAGTTTCCTGTGCATTTAGGTAAAGAAATAGAGTCAGCCATTAATTTAGCTCTATTACAAGCTCATGAAACTTACCGTAAAGCGGCGTCCATTGAGGTCTCTGCTTTCCAGAAGCAAATGCAACAGGATATGATAAATTTCATGAAGGAAATCAATCAGATCGTCCGCCCTACAGTGAAGGCACAGGCAGACACTCAGGAGCCTCCTCCTAGACCATCGATGGAAGCAGCCATGCCTAATCCAGCGCAGCAGCGAGCTGATGGCAGACTCTGGGAAGAGCAACAGAGGGTATGGGCGGGTTGGCATCAGTATAGCCAACCACCGCCTTTGTTTAGGCCAGGAGTTTCAGCGGCCGGAAGTTTGAATGGGAATCTAAGTGGCGGGCATAGGGATTACAAACCCGAGATGAGCCATCCTTCGATGGCGGACCTAGGGGAATGCCAATTGGTGAATTTATATTCCGGATAGAGCATCTACAGATGGCTTACCAAGTCACGTGGGAAGAGGTCCTTCGATCTTTTCACTGCCTGGTAGATGGTCAGGCCAAGGAGTGGTTTTGGATGCACGTACGCACAACGGGATTGAGGGATTGGCCAAATCTAAAAAACGCGCTGCAACAACGTTTCCAAACGCTGCGTTCGAACTTCGAGCGTGAGCGAGAACTACGCGAGCGAAAGCAACGACCGGGAGAGAGCGTGGATGAGTATCTGCAGGCGATGTTGAGCCTCCGATCCCAGTTGGACATCAACATATCCGACCACGACCTAATAAGGACAATTAAAGTGAACATCAGAGACGGGATATCGAGGATAATATATCCGATGTGGTTAACTAACCTGGAACAACTGAGGGAGGAATACCACGAAGCCGAGAGGGTTTTGGCCAATCGCTGGTCGCGCACATCCGGGATGCAAGAGCACCAGAGACCACCGAAGGAGAAGTACCAGGTTCACGAGGCGTATGTATCCCAGGAGCCAGACGAGGACTCCGAATTTGTAGAGGCCACTTCCCGGGGCAGAGAAGGCGGAGCGCAAAGTACGTTGGTCTGCTACAATTGCTCCATGCCGGGACACACGTATTACACGTGCGACTCGGAGGTCCTTAATAAGTTCTGCTACAGATGCGGCCGACAGGGAGTACGTTTTACTCGGTGTCCGAAATGTCAGGCGGGAAACGCGAGATGGAGCTTGACGCAACCGGAGGAGTCCCGCTCCCATCCCAAGACGACGAATTAACTGCCTCCGAGGATCTGAAAGATATGTTAAAAGATAAATATAAGTCAGTGTTTAAGAAGATATTAATAAATAAAAATATAAACAAGGTAAATATAGGAACAAAATACGTGGCCAGACCTATGGAAGAGAGGGAACGCGACTATCAGCAAGCAAGGGAAAGGATATTTGGAGAACCAAGGGGAGATAGCCATTCCCGCAAGTCGTCGAGGATAATCCGAGCCCGGAGGCGTTACCAGCAACGAAAACAGGAACGAAGAGAGGTCTGCACAGCTATAATATCAGCAGCTACGACGGAAAACCGAGCGTTTGCCGAGGTATTGGTTGCAAATCATACAATGCAGGGGCTACTTGACACGGGAGCATCGAAGAGCATCCTAGGAGACGGGTGTATGGACCTGGTAAAGCGGCTGAAACTAGAAGTTTTGAAAGTGAGATCAACAGTACAGACAGCAGGCGGTGCAACACACCGGATAGCGGGTCGCATAGAGGTGGACGTTTGCTATAAACAGGAAACTCACCACATATCATTGCTCCTATGTCCCTCACTGCGGCAAAAACTATATTTGGGAATAGACTTTTGGCGGAAATTTTCATTAGCTCCGGACGTCGTAGGGGTAGGCGAATTGTCGTCGATTGAGAATGAGTTCCATGTTACGAGCTACCGGTTCGCCACACATCCTGTCTGAGGAAGAGAAAACACAGTTGGAGTTAGTGCAGGATAAGTTTCTAACTTACGAAAGACACGGCATGGGACTGACGGAATTGGAAACGCATTCCATACAACTGGAGGCGGGAACAGTCCCAGTAAAGGAAAGATTCTATCCGGTGTCACCAAAAGTCCAGGAATTGCTCTATGCGGAAGTAGACGAAATGTTGCGATTAGGTGTAATCGAGACTAGTGAAAGCCCATGGAAATATAGAGTTACTCTGGTCCAAAAACCTGGGAAAAACCGGTTATGCTTAGATGCGAGGAAACTCAATAAGGTAACGATCAAGGATGCTTACCCATTGCAGAATATAGAGTCGATTCTGAGCCGTGTGGATGAAACCATTTACATTAGCAGTGTGGATTTAAAGCATGCGTTCTGGCAAATTGAGCTGGACCAAAAAAGTAGGGAGTACACCGCATTCACCATCCCGGGAAGGCCGTTGTATCAATTTCGGAGGATGCCGTTTGGTTTATGTAACGCTGCTCAACGGCTATGTCGACTAATGGACCGGGTCATCCCTCAGAAGCTCAGGAGCAACGTCTTTGTGTACCTAGACGATCTGTTGATTATTTCGAAAACGTTCAAGGATCATATGCGGATACTTACCGAGGTTGCCAAGAGCTTACAAAACGCCAACCTCACGATCGGGCCACACAAATCCAAGTTCTGCTTCCGATTCCTGAAGTATCTGGGTTTTGTAATCGGAGAGGGGTCCTTGAGGACGGATCCAGGGAAGATTCAGGCAATAGCCAAGATCCCAGTACCAAAGAATGTGAGACAGTTGAGGAGTTTCCTAGGAACAGCTGGATGGTACAGGCGATTCATTCGAGGTTTTTCAGATGTATCAGCGCCTCTGACGGACTGTTTGAAGTCAAAGACCAAGTTCAAGTGGACACCTGCAGCAGAAGAGGCATTTGACAAACTGAAAACAGCACTCACCTCAGCTCCCGTGCTGATACATCCAGATTTCAGAGCAGATTCTTCGTCCAATGCGACGCGAGCCATGTGGGTATTGGTGCAGTTCTCTTCCAAAAGGATATGGATGGAAATGAGAGACCGATAGCATTTTACTCTCAGAAGCTGCGAGGAGCTCAATTGCACTATACGGTGACAGAGAAAGAGTGCTTATCCGCAGTGAAAGCTGTGTATAGATTTCGCCCATATATAGAACTCTTACCCTTCACAGTCATCACCGATCATTCCAGTCTTCAATGGCTCATGACGCTAAAAGACCTAAACGGACGATTGGCGCGGTGGTCGTTGGCGTTACAGGCATATGATTTCCAAATAGAGCACCGGAAGGGGAAAGATAACGTGGTGGCAGACATGTCGTCCCGTATCCCGGAGGTAGAAGCCATGGAGGTGTTCGATTTTGAAACCATTGAATTTGAAAGTCCCGAGTATCTGGAAAGAATCCAAACGGTGAAGGAAAATGCGGAGCAGTTTCCAGATTTAGTGGTGGAAGACGGGCTCTTGCTCAAGCGAATACAATTTGTGACCTGGAGAAGTATCAAATTCGTCATAAGAGGACCGGCAGGTATGCTCCACAGTCGAATGCCTCAGAGCGCGTGAACCAATCCGTACTTGCAGCTATTAGGATCCATGTAGGGGAAGACCACACACGTTGGGATGACAAGATAGTCGAGATTCAAGGTTCTCTGCGGAGTGCCGTCCACAATAGCACTGGTGTCTCCCCATACTTTGCCATGTTTGGCCAACACATGTTCCTGAGCGGGCAAGATTATAGGATAGCCCGAAAACTAGACGCCGTAAACGACGCCCAGATACAGAGTCTATCTCGAACGGATCGGCTTCAACTAATAAGAGAAAAGGTAACAGAACGCATTAATGAAACATATGAGAGATCAGCCAAACAATACAATAGAAGAACTAAAGAAATCAAGTACCTACCTGGCCAAGAAATCTTAAAGCGAAACTTCATCCTCAGCGATTTCAAGAACAACATAAATGCCAAGTTTTGTCGCAAGTACTCCAAGTGCCGCATAGTAAGACCCGTAGGGAATAACCTATATGAGCTGGAAACATTACAAGGGAAACGATTGGGAGTATTTCATGCGAAAGATTTGAAACAATAATTGCATATGTACAAACGTGCAAATACGTATCCAATAAATGGCCCGGCCAACCCTTTCAAGCGGTAGGACGAACATATCTCAGGGCGTGGGCGTGGCCTGCGTTGGGCTACTGGCAGCCTCAATTGTACTCCTGTTCCATTGACAAGTAAACGAAACCGTAGTGTGGTGTTATGGTCTGCCAAAAATAAAGAAAATAAACCTTTACAAAATCAAAACATACCAAACGACCGCGTACCTGGGTTAGAGAGGAGCAACAGATGCCGATACTAGGGATGGCCTGGGAATGGAGAACTGGTTCCGGAGTCGTGCTGGTTCGTGGCAGAACTAGTAGAATAGTGGGCTCAAGATAGGTTTAAATTTCGGAAAACTCTCTCTCGAAAAAGCAATTGAGCCGACTTACAAGAAGGGCAACTAAAGGGCAAATGAGAACCATCTAGAAGCTGAGAAAAAGTAGTCGTGTCTCTGGGAACAAAATTCCAAACTTCCGGCGCCAAATTCGAAATCTGGGAGTCTGCGAGGAAAGGAATTAAACTGGGAGAAAACTACTGGGAATTTGATTATCGCCGCCCACATCTGGGTGGTGCCAGGTTTTTTTATTTTAAGTTTAGTTTTAAAGTTAATAAAACCACGATATAATCATCAATAACCACCCACTACAAACTACAAATCTACTTCTACATAAATTAAAAAACTCATGTAACCATATATATATATTATTTATTCATTTATTTATACTTATAACTATTTATTCATGTGTGATGTAATCGTCCCTGTGGTACCCAGGATAGGGAATTGTGAAGTTAAGTGAATGTTATTTATAAGCATTTTGTGAATTAAAGTGGAAAAGAAAATGAGTGAGTAGAGTGTTAACAATGGGGTGAGGTGACGCATAACAGACCCAGTAGCCAGTGTCGGGGAGTTGCTTAAAAGATACAGCAGCTCAAGGAAGGGGGGTATATTCCGCGGCCATCAACAGCAGGTCCGCAGTCCTTGTTTCCTTTCATTTTCAAAGTTGTCATCAAGTCTGAAGAAAATAAAATTATTACTGTGTGCCGACAAATCCAACTATCGAGGTCATACTCACACTTGAGAAATCCGATTGCTAGCCGGAATCTGATGGTTGGATCACCGAAAATAAGTCGAGACATAACAATTTTCGGTATTTTAATCAAAACCCAGGGAAATAGTGGTCGAATGTTGGAATGGCATACCTCGTTGAATTCGTTACAAAATTTCCAACAAAGTGTCATTTACAGAAAAAAAACTGCATTTGAACAATTTTTGAAAAAAATGACGAACCCCACCCTTATGACAACGCCAAAATCCGAAAAAAATCACCTCGATTTTTCGGTATTTTAATCAAAACTCTGGGAAATAGTGGTCGAATGTTGGAATGGCATACCTCGTTAAATTCGTTACAAAATTTCCAACAAAGTGTCATTTACAGAAAAAAAACTGCATTTGAACAATTATTGAAAAAAATGACGACCCCCACCAAAATCCGGATAAAATCAGCTAAAATCAGCCAAAATCCGGATAAAATCAGCTCGATTTTTCGGTTATTTAATCAAAACCCTGGGAAATAGTGGTCGAATGT
The DNA here is from genome assembly GCA_036346975.1 of Drosophila prolongata. Lineage (NCBI taxonomy): Eukaryota > Metazoa > Arthropoda > Insecta > Diptera > Drosophilidae > Drosophila > Drosophila prolongata. The sequence continues at coordinate 14,016,300 of JAYMZC010000387.1, read as the reverse complement.
TGGAATGGCATACCTCATTGAATTCGTTACAAAATTTTCAACAAAGTGTCATTTACAGAAAAAAAACTGCATTTGAACAATTTTTGAAAAAAAAGACGACCCCCACCCTGATGGCAACGCCAAAATCCGAAGCAAATCACCTCGATTTTTCGGTATTTTAATCAAAACCCTGGGAAATAGTGGTCGAATGTTGGAATGGCATACCTCGTTGAATTCGTTACAAAATTTCCAACAAAGTGTCATTTAAAAAAAAAAAATGCATTTGAACAATTTTTGACAAAAAATGACGAGCCCCACCCTTATGACAACGCCAAAATCCGAAGAAAATCACCTCGATTTTCGGTATTTTAATCAAAACCCAGGGAAATAGTGGTCGAATGTTGGAATGGCATACCTCGTTGAATTCGTTACAAAATTTCCAACAAAGTGTCATTTACAGAAAAAAATTGCATTTGAACAAAGTTTTGAAAAGAAAATGACGATCCCCACCCTTATGACAACGCAAAAATCCGGAAAAAATCAGCTCGATTTTTCGGTATTTTAATCAAAAACCCTGGGAAATAGTGGTCGAATGTTGGAATGGCATACCTCGTTGAATTCGTTACAAAATTTCCAACAAAGTGTCATTTACAGAAAAAAAAACTGCAATTGAACAATTTTTGAAAAAAATGACGACCCCCACCCTTATGACAACGCCAAAATCCGGATACAGAAAAAAAACTGCATTTGAACAATTTTTGAAAAAAAATGACGACCCCCACCCTGATGACAACGCCAAAATCCAAAGTTATGGCGTTTCCAATCGTTCAGTTATATGACAGCTATAGGATATAGTCGGCCGATCCATATGAAATCTGGTATGTCGGATTAATTGGCCAAAAATAAAACCCATAGGAAATCCCAATTTTCTAACTTTACAAACACCAAAGTTATTGCATTTCCGAACAATCAGTTATATGGCAGCTATAGAATATAGTCGGCCGATCCTTATGAAATTTGGTAGGTCGGATTGATTGGCCAAATATAAGACCCATAGGAAATCCGAACTTCCTAACTTTACAAACACCAAAGTTATGGCATTTCCGATCAATCAGTTATATGGCAGCTATAGGATATAGTCGGCTGATCCTTATGAAATTTGGTAGGTCGGATTGATTGGCCAAATATAAGACCCATAGAAAATCCGAACTTCCTAACTTTACAAGCACCAAAGTTATGGCATTTCCGATCAATCAGTTATATGGCAGCTATAGGATATAGTTGGCCGATCCCGGCCATTCCGACATATATACTGCGTGCAAAGGAAAGAAGGGTGTGAGCAAAGTTTCAATTCGATATCTTTAAAACTGAGAGACTAGTTCGCGTAGAAACAGACAGACGGACAGACAGACGGACAGACTGTCAGACGGACAGACGGACATGGCTATATCAACTCAGGAGGTGATCCTGATCAAGAATATATATACTTTATAGGGTCGGAGATGTCTCCTTCACTGCGTTGCACACTTTTGACCAAAATTATAATACCCTCTATTTTAATCAAAACCCTGGGAAATAGTGGTCGAATGTTGGAATGGCATACCTCGTTGAATTCGTTACAAAATTTCCAACAAAGTGTCATTTACAGAAAAAAAAAACTGCATTTGAACAATTTTTGAAAAAAATGACGACCCCCACCCTTATGACAACGCCAAAATCCGAAGAAAATCACCTCGATTTTTCGGTATTTTAATCAAAACCCTGGAAAATAGTGGTCGAATGTTGGAATGGCATACCTCGTTGAATTCTTCGGTCGGCCGATCCATATGAAATCTGGTATGTCGGATTAATTGGCCAAAAATAAAACCCATAGGAAATCCCAATTTTCTAACTTTACAAACACCAAAGTTATGGCATTTCCGATCAATCAGTTATATGGCAGCTATAGGATATAGTCGGCCGATCCTTATGAAATTTGGTAGGTCGGAGTTATTGGCCAAATATAAAACCCATAGGATATCCCAGCTTCCTAACTTTACAAACACCAAAGTTATGGCATTTCCGATCAATCAGTTATATGGCAGCTATAGGATATAGTTGGTCGATCCCGGCCATTCCGACATATATACTGCGTGCAAAGGAAAGAAGGGTGTGAGCAAAGTTTCAATTCGATATCTTTAAAACTGAGAGACTAGTTCGCGTAGAAACAGACAGACGGACAGACAGACGGACAGACGGACAGACGGTCAGACGGACAGACGGACATGGCTATATCAACTCAGGAGGTGATCCTGATCAAGAATATATATACTTTATAGGGTCGGAGATGTCTCCTTCACTGCGTTGCACACTTTTGACCAAAATTATAATACCCTCTATTTTAATCAAAACCCTGGGAAATAGTGGTCGAATGTTGGAATGGCATACCTCGTTGAATTCGTTACAAAATTTCCAACAAAGTGTCATTTACAGAAAAAAAAACTGCATTTGAACAATTTTTGAAAAAAATGACGACCCCCACCCTTATGACAACGCCAAAATCCGAAGAAAATCACCTCGATTTTTCGGTATTTTAATCAAAACCCTGGAAAATAGTGGTCGAATGTTGGAATGGCATACCTCGTTGAATTCTTCGGTCGGCCGATCCATATGAAATCTGGTATGTCGGATTAATTGGCCAAAAATAAAACCCATAGGAAATCCCAATTTTCTAACTTTACAAACACCAAAGTTATGGCATTTCCGATCAATCAGTTATATGGCAGCTATAGGATATAGTCGGCCGATCCTTATGAAATTTGATAGGTCGGATTGATTGGCCAAATATAAGACCCATAGGAAATCCGAACTTCCTAACTTTACAAACACCAAAGTTATGGCATTTCCGATCAATCAGTTATATGGCAGCTATAGGATATAGTCGGCTGATCCTTATGAAATTTGGTAGGTCGGATTGATTGGCCAAATATAAGACCCATAGAAAATCCGAACTTCCTAACTTTACAAGCACCAAAGTTATGGCATTTCCGATCAATCAGTTATATGGCAGCTATGGGATATAGTTGGCCGATCCCGGCCATTCCGACATATATACTGCGTGCAAAAGAAAGAAGGGTGTGAGCAAAGTTTCAATTCGATATCTTTAAAACTGAGAGACTAGTTCGCGTAGAAACAGACAGACGGACAGACAGACGGACAGAAGGACAGACGGTCAGACGGACAGACGGACAGACGGACAGACGGAAATGGCTATATCAACTCAGGAGGTGATCCTGATCAAGAATATATATACTTTATAGGGTCGGAGATGTCTCCTTCACTGCGTTGCACACTTTTGACCAAAATTATAATACCCTCTATTTTAATCAAAACCCTGGGAAATAGTGGTCGAATGTTGGAATGGCATACCTCGTTGAATTCGTTACAAAATTTCCAACAAAGTGTCATTTACAGAAAAAAAAACTGCATTTGAACAATTTTTGAAAAAAATGACGACCCCCACCCTTATGACAACGCCAAAATCCGAAGAAAATCACCTCGATTTTTCGGTATTTTAATCAAAACCCTGGAAAATAGTGGTCGAATGTTGGAATGGCATACCTCGTTGAATTCTTCGGTCGGCCGATCCATATGAAATCTGGTATGTCGGATTAATTGGCCAAAAATAAAACCCATAGGAAATCCCAATTTTCTAACTTTACAAACACCAAAGTTATGGCATTTCCGATCAATCAGTTATATGGCAGCTATAGGATATAGTCGGCCGATCCTTATGAAATTTGTTAGGTCGGAGTTATTGGCCAAATATAAAACCCATAGGATATCCCAGCTTCCTAACTTTACAAACACCAAAGTTATGGCATTTCCGATCAATCAGTTATATGGCAGCTATAGGATATAGTTGGCCGATCCCGGCCGTTCCGACATATATACTGCGTGCAAAGGAAAGAAGGGTGTGTGCAAAGTTTCAATTCGATATCTTTAAAACTGAGAGACTAGTTCGCGTAGAAACAGACAGACGGTCAGACAGACGGACAGACGGTCAGACGGACAGACGGACAGACGGACAGACGGACATGGCTATATCAACTCAGGAGGTGATCCTGATCAAGAATATATATACTTTATAGGGTCGGAGATGTCTCCTTCACTGCGTTGCACACTCTTGACCAAAATTATAATACCCTCTGCAAGGGTATAAAAATAGAAAAACAAATTAAAAACAAAAACGAGGACGGAAGCTAACTTCGGCAAGCCGAAGTTTTAATACCCTTGCAGACTTTGCCGAAATTGCAAAAACTGAAAAAGTAGCGAAAGGAATAAGGTATACATAAATAAACTAGATTTTCATCGTTTAATGTCAATTGCTTTTATACTGCAAAAATGTCATATAAAAATAGAAAAAAAGGGATACTTTCGCAGCCTTCAACTATTTTTCCTACGGAAGCTATAAAAAATAGACGTCCGATCGGCAAGCGCTTTTACCCTAATCAAGGTATGCATATAAAAATACGAATTGGAAAGATTCATGTCAATTACTAATATACTGTGCGAAATATCCTAAAAATCATTAAATTATAACCGATTTCACCCTATTGTTCCTATGGGAGCTATAGGATATAGACGTCCGATCGCCAAGCGCTTTTACCCTGATCAAGGTATGCATAAAAAAATAAGATTTGGAAAGATTTATGTTAATAGCTTTTACACTGCGCGAAATATCTTCCATTCTTGAAAGTTATATCCGATTGTTCCTATGGGAGCTTTAGGATATAGACGTCCGATCAGCACGCGCTTTTACCTTGATGAAGGAATGCATAAAAATTTGAAAAAATTTATAGCAATAGCTTTTACACAGTGCGAAATATTCTGAAAAACATAAAATTTGGACCGATTTTACCCTATTGTTCCTATGGGAGCTATAGGAAATAGTCGTCCGATCGCCACGCGCTTTTACCCTGATCAAGGTATGCATAAAAAAATACGATTTGGAAAAATTCATGTCAATAGCTTTTACACTGCGCGAAATATCATCAATTCTTGCTAGATAAATCCGATTGTTCCTATGGGAGCTATAGGATATAGACGTCCGATCGGGGCGATTTTCAAACTTGATCTGCGTACACATGTTTTAGGACGATTGTGAAAATTTCAGATCGCTAGCTTTTAAAGTGAGCTCGCAAACGGTATTGAAACAGACGGACAGATGGACAGACGGACATGGCTATATCGACTCCCCTATTGATCCTGATCAAGAATATATATACTTTATAGGGTCGGAAACGTCTCCTTCACTGCGTTACAAACTTCTGACCAAAATTATAATACCCTCTACAAGGGTATACAAAATTTGTAAATCTTATTGTTATAAATAATATCAATTTTCTCTAAGTTTTCTCAAAGAAAATAACTGCATTATATTACGTTATTTTTCAAAAGGAGGGAGATGTAGTATGCACACATATGAAATATATATATCGACCACCCACTGTACCAAGAGTACTAATAGGGCAACCACTGTAACACTTTGTCGCAGTGTTTATACAATTCAGGGTCTCGGTCATCAACCTAAGTGCCCGAAATACGAACTGCCCGCTGTGCCTTGGCTCACATGCTGAAAGTGCATGTGTCAGCATAAGTGCAACACGAACGGACCTCATGTATGTGCATATACCTCCGCGCTCGAGACTAAGTGAGCATATACATATAAGTTAACAGTATAGGGCTAACCACCCGACTCTACCGCCCCCCGCACCCCGTGCCACCTCAGCATTGCGACATACGCCGGCCAGGCACCGACACACCGCTCCCCCCGCACCCAGTGCCAACTCAGCACAGCAACATCCGCCGACCGGGCACCGACCTACCGCCCCCCCGCACCCCGTGCAAACTCAGCACGGCGACATCCGCCGGCCACGGGAACGCTGACCGCTCACGGAGCAATTGGAGCACGGTGAGAACTGCAAGGTCTGCATTACTTCGGCCGACCACTGAAGGGCAGAACAAATTGGACCGGCTAGCTGGTACATTGAAATATTGTATAAAACAAAATACATTTTATAACGTAATATAAAAGACACTCTGGACTTCTCACTCATCTGGAAGGGAATTGGCCACATACTTGGAAGGGACTGACAATTAAGGAACATTATTCTAATGACTAGGTATAAGTCAGTCCTCACAAGGACAGGAGTCCTTGGGAAGGACTTAACTGGCGCCCGAACAGGGACCTCTCCATTAAGCGACGAGGATCCCTACGACAAGGTAAGGCGGGAAGTGAATTGTGTGTTGCGTGTGTGAGAAAAGTGAGAGTAACCTTCCATGAGAGGTACATGTGAAAAAAAAAAGTTTTTTTCTAAAGAATAAAATTGAAAATGAAATAAAAAAGGTGAAAAGGAAAAAAATAAAATTAATTCCAAATAAATAAAATGAAAAAGGTGAAAAGGAAAAAAATAAAAAAAATAACAAAAAATTTTAATTCCTAATAAGTGGAATAAAAAAGGTGAAAAGGAGAATAATAAAAATCGATTCCAAATAAACAAAAAAATGATAAAAATATGACCGACCCGCTGCTGTGATCTGACCTCCCGGCTTATTCACGAGCGCAAAAGGTTATCGTGAAACAAAAGAAGTGACCAAACTGCCGCGGTGGTTTTAATTCACGGGCGTTATAAGGTGTTAGAAACATAAAAAAATATAAATTCTGATAACCGCTGCGGTAACTTGTTTACGAGCGGCCCCGATTTATAATAAAAAATAATATAACGTGGAAAGTGGTGTGGGTAATTCACTAGATACGCTCAGTGTTACCAGCACAGAAAGGGCCGCCTAGTGGATTGTGTGGCAACCGTACCTTAGTAGGTGATAAACGCCGGATAAAAAAAGGAATCGACAATTTTTATTTACAAAAAAATATACAAGTATTCACCGAGGAAAACAATTGAAAAGAAAAAATATGATGATAAAATTAAAAAAAAAGAAGGAGGAAAAATCTCACGAAACAAGAAATAAAAAACACACACACACACGTAAAAATTCAATTCCCGCCTGTCCCCTAAAATAAAAATATCTGAATCACACTAAAGTCATTCTTTTTACCCTTAGAATCTGCACGTTGTAAGTGACCTGAACACACGAAGATAACACCAATAACACGAATAAAGAATAAATACGAAACACGGGTAAGTGAAGCGTTCTCAGCGTAGAATTTAATAATAAAAAAATTTTTTTAAAAAAAAAACTTAACCGTCACTCTACTCATAATTATTTTAAACTATTTGAAAAGACTCCCATTTGTTTGAATCGATTCGTTAGTATGGAGGAAATGAAGGCAGCTTTGACTAAATTTGAGGCTACTCTGGCCGTGTTGCCTGGCCAATCGCCTATATTTCACGGTCTCTGAATAAAACGGAGGAAAACTACGCAGTGAACGAGAAAGAAATGCCCGATAGTATGGGCCCCCGATAATTTACGATCCTACCTCTATGGCGCCGCGTCAATTAAAGTTTATACCGATCACCAGCCCATAACCTTTTCGTTAGGCAATCGGAACTACAATGCTAAGTTGAAACGCTGGAAAGCGCGCATAGAAGAGTACAACTGCGAGCTTATTTACAAGCCGGGCAAATCCAATGTTGTTGCTGATGCTCTTTCTCGCATCGTTTCGAATGTAAACTACCTCAATGCCGACACATCCTCAACAACGGATTCCGTTGCTACCGTTCACAGTGCGCTTCAAGACGCATCGGATTTAATTCCTCACGTGGAAGCCCCTATTAACGTATTTAGGAATCAACTTGTGTTTGAGCAAGACAGGCTGGAATATTCTTGCGAAACACCACACACGGGCTACGTACGTCACCTGATTCCCATTGATTCCACAATAAATTTGCTACCCTGTTTGATGAAATACTTGAAGCCATTAATAATTAATGGGATAAAAATTCCTGACAGCCACTTACAGTCTCTGCAAGAGTGCTATCGAGAGAACTTCCCAGGGTTCTAACTTCGCATTACGCAGAGGTTGGTAACTGATATAGCGGACGAAGTAGAGTCGAGTGGAATAATAAATACAGATCATTCTAGGGCCCACAGAAAACCAAAGAGATGAAGTTACAGATCTTGGAAAAATTTTATTTCCCCAGAATGGCAAGCCGCATTAAGTCATTGGTGTATTCTTGCTCGGCCAAGCCGGAGTTGCAACTAACCCCTATTCCTAACTACCCATGCGAAATCCTGCACATTGACCTTTTTACGATAGAGAAGCTTAAATTCCTGAGCTGCATCGATAAATTCTCAAAATTTGCCAAACTTTTCCCGATAGAATCAAAATCGGCAGACCATCTCCGCGAGAGGCTGACCGAAGCTCTGCATTATTTCACAGCACCAGAAACAATAGTCTCAGATAATGAAAGGGGTCTACTCTGCCCCACAGTGCTTAACTATTTGCTAGCGATAGCAGAATAGCGGAATAGCCGTTTATTACACACCCTCTCAAAAGAGTGAAGTAAACGGCCAGGTTGAAAGATTCCACTCAACCTTTCTTGAAATATATCGGTGTCTGAAAAACGACAACCGTAACCTGAAAGTAGCCGAGTTGGTTCCCATTGCCGTAGACAGATATAACAACTCTGTCCATTCGGTGACGAACCGTAAACCAGTCGACATCTTTCTCAACAGAGCTTCTAGAATGAATTATCAGGGGCTAACAAATTTCAAAGAACAGACGCCGGAAGACATAAGAGGGTTACTCCTGCATAAGCTGAAAATGTCAACTTATAGGCTTAATAGAAACAGAATTCAGTCGTTAAAATATAATCAGGGAGATACTGCCTATGTCTCTAACAAACAAATCAAGAGCAAAGACAAACATCGGTTCAAACCAGAGGAGATCGAAGATAAAGGTAGAGTCACGGTCAAATCTAGATCGGGAAAAAACTTCCATAAGTCTCACATAAAAAGTTGAAGACTTACGCTGAAAACGTTTCACGAACTCTTTAAAATAACAAACAAGGGTATTAAATAAGAAAAACAATAAGTAAAAATTATTAACAAAAACAAAAAAGAAAAAAAACAAAAAAAATAAATAAATAAATAAAAATAGTATAGTAATATAATTAATTAACAACAATTAACAGAAACACGAAACAAGATTAAATATTAAATAAAAACTTGGGTAACGTCTCTCTCCCAAATATGGCGATCATCCAAGTCGCAACTGCTCTTCACATCTTCAAATATGATACGCCGGTAGTCCCACTTCAGCAGGGCTGTGGTATGGCGCGTTAATGGAGTATTCAAACTCGCCCACATTATTGACCTAAAACGGATACAAAATACAATTGACAAGACCACCGAAGAAACATCAGTGGTCACCGACACCAGAGTTGCAGCGCTGATATGCCACTACCTGGAAACTGCTACCGATGGCATTACAAAAATGACGTCGGCACACCGCGCGCCTCGGTCCATAGACTGGCTGGGGTCAGCCTGGAAATGGGTTGCCGGATCACCCGACGCATCGGATTGGAATACCATCCTCCAGTCTCAGGACAATGTAATGCAAAATAGTAACCAGCAGATACAAATAAATACGAGGTTGTTTGACTCCACGCACGAATCACTGCAGAAGCTTGACGTTATGATGGCAAGAGTGAACTCCATTGACGGAGAGGTCCATTCGGTCACAATTTTAATGCAGAAGGCAATGATACTGCTGAAGCAGGTCGATGAAATCACTCGAGCCTGTCAGCTAGCGAAGGCATCGGTAGTAAACTCAAATCTTTTGGATCACAAAGAAGTGGAAACCCTTCTGGCAGAAACTAGCAGCCTACCATACCAAAATGTGGTGGAGGCCGTGGAATTCGCGGAACCATCTATCCTAACTAACGGAACCTGCCTATTATACGTGCTGGCACTACCCAAAGTCGTGGACACTAAATACAAGCTGATGCTTCTTTACCCCACGATTACGGAGGGCAAACAAGTGGTGCTGGAATACAACAAGCTGGCGATGGACCCCCAGGAAACCTACGCAGTATTGGGCAATTGTCTCTCCATCGGAAATACGACTGTGTGCCAGGAAAAAAACTTAAGGAAACTGGACGAGGCCAGCTGTATTCCCAGGCTCCTAAAAGGAGGACACGCTCTCTGCGATCACCTGAGAAGCGATCAGGAGATTGTAGAGTTGGTCGACGACGGTACCTTGTTCCTGACCAACTTCAACGGAACGGTCGTAACGAACTCAGGGAAACGTCATCTGCTGGGATCGTTTATAGTCCAGTACGATAACGAGACCGTCCACATCGGGAACATGTCTTACAGCAGCTACTCGACAACGCATGTGATGACCATGCCGGCCGTACTAAGCAAAGTAACCGCCACTGGATACCAGCTTTCGCTAAAATATGTTTATGATTTTAGCCTGCAGAACTTAAGGAAGCTGTCAACAATATCTAACAATTTTTTATTCTCAATCCTAACAGAAGCAGTGGTGATCCTCATTGTGGCCTTGCTGCTATACGTCGTATGGAAAAAAATAACCTCCACCAAAGGCATCCCAACGCATCGAAGCATCGTCGAACTGGAGGCGCACACCATCAGTGCGGCCCGCGCGAAGAGTTGCTGATCTGCGGGACGCAGATTTTCGAAGGGGGAAGAGTTAACAGTATAGGGCTAACCGCCCGACTCTACCACCCCCCGCACCCCGTGCAAACTCAGCACGGCGACATCCGCCGGCCACGGGAACGCTGACCGCTCACGGTGCAATTGGAGCACGGTGAGAATTGCAAGGTCTGCAATACTTCGGCCGACCACTGACGGTTACTCCAGCCGGCCGCTGACGCTGACGCCGACGTCGACGCTGGGACGGGCACTTACCGAGGCTTGGCGGTAATGGAGCAGCGCTTTGGAAGGGCAGAACAAATTGGACCGGCTAGTTGGTACATTGAAATATTGTATAAAACAAAATACATTTTATAACGTAATATAAAAGACACTCTGGACTTCTCACTCATCTGGAAGGGAATTGGCCACATACTTTGAAGGGACTGACAATTAAGGAACATTATTCTAATGACTAGGTATAAGTCAGTCCTCACAAGGACAGGAGTCCTTGGGAAGGACTTAACTGGCGCCCGAACAGGGACCTCTCCATTAAGCGACGAGGATCCCTACGACAAGGTAAGGCGGGAAGTGAATTGTGTGTTGCGTGTGTGAGAAAAGTGAGAGTAACCTTCCATGAGAGGTACATGTGAAAAAAAAAAAGTTTTTTTCTAAAGAATAAAATTGAAAATGAAATAAAAAAGGTGAAAAGGAAAAAAATAAAATTAATTCCAAATAAATAAAATGAAAAAGGTGAAAAGGAAAAAAATAAAAAAAATAACAAAAAATTTTAATTCCTAATAAGTGGAATAAAAAAGGTGAAAAGGAGAATAATAAAAATCGATTCCAAATAAACAAAAAAATGATAAAAATATGACCGACCCGCTGCTGTGATCTGACCTCCCGGCTTATTCACGAGCGCAAAAGGTTATCGTGAAACAAAAGAAGTGACCAAACTGCCGCGGTGGTTTTAATTCACGGGCGTTATAAGGTGTTAGAAACATAAAAAAATATAAATTCTGATAACCGCTGCGGTAACTTGTTTACGAGCGGCCCCGATTTATAATAAAAAATAATATAACGTGGAAAGTGGTGTGGGTAATTCACTAGATACGCTCAGTGTTACCAGCACAGAAAGGGCCGCCTAGTGGATTGTGTGGCAACCGTACCTTAGTAGGTGATAAACGCCGGATAAAAAAAGGAATCGACAATTTTTATTTACAAAAAAATATACAAGTATTCACCGAGGAAAACAATTGAAAAGAAAAAATATGATGATAAAATTAAAAAAAAAGAAGGAGGAAAAATCTCACGAAACAAGAAATAAAAAACACACACACACACGTAAAAATTCAATTCCCGCCTGTCCCCTAAAATAAAAATATCTGAATCACACTAAAGTCATTCTTTTTACCCTTAGAATCTGCACGTTGTAAGTGACCTGAACACACGAAGATAACACCAATAACACGAATAAAGAATAAATACGAAACACGGGTAAGTGAAGCGTTCTCAGCGTAGAATTTAAAAATAAAAAAATTTTTTAAAAAAAAAAACTTAACCGTCACTCTACTCATAATTATTTTAAACTATTTGAAAAGACTCCCATTTGTTTGAATCGATTCGTTAGTATGGAGGAAATGAAGGCAGCTTTGACTAAATTTGAGGCTACTCTGGCCGTGTTGCCTGGCCAATCGCCTATATTTCACGGTCTCTGAATAAAACGGAGGAAAACTACGCAGTGAACGAGAAAGAAATGCCCGATAGTATGGGCCCCCGATAATTTACGATCCTACCTCTATGGCGCCGCGTCAATTAAAGTTTATACCGATCACCAGCCCATAACCTTTCGTTAGGCAATCGGAACTACAATGCTAAGTTGAAACGCTGGAAAGCGCGCATAGAAGAGTACAACTGCGAGCTTATTTACAAGCCGGGCAAATCCAATGTTGTTGCTGATGCTCTTTCTTGCATCGTTTCGAATGTAAACTACCTCAATGCCGACACATCCTCAACAACGGATTCCGTTGCTACCGTTCACAGTGCGCTTCAAGACGCATCGGATTTAATTCCTCACGTGGAAGCCCCTATTAACGTATTTAGGAATCAACTTGTGTTTGAGCAAGACAGGCTGGAATATTCTTGCGAAACACCACACACGGGCTACGTACGTCACCTGATTCCCATTGATTCCACAATAAATTTGCTACCCTGTTTGATGAAATACTTGAAGCCATTAATAATTAATGGGATAAAAATTCCTGACAGCCACTTACAGTCTCTGCAAGAGTGCTATCGAGAGAACTTCCCAGGGTTCTAACTTCGCATTACGCAGAGGTTGGTAACTGATATAGCGGACGAAGTAGAGTCGAGTGGAATAATAAATACAGATCATTCTAGGGCCCACAGAAAACCAAAGAGATGAAGTTACAGATCTTGGAAAAATTTTATTTCCCCAGAATGGCAAGCCGCATTAAGTCATTGGTGTATTCTTGCTCGGCCAAGCCGGAGTTGCAACTAACCCCTATTCCTAACTACCCATGCGAAATCCTGCACATTGACCTTTTTACGATAGAGAAGCTTAAATTCCTGAGCTGCATCGATAAATTCTCAAAATTTGCCAAACTTTTCCCGATAGAATCAAAATCGGCAGACCATCTCCGCGAGAGGCTGACCGAAGCTCTGCATTATTTCACAGCACCAGAAACAATAGTCTCAGATAATGAAAGGGGTCTACTCTGCCCCACAGTGCTTAACTATTTGCTAGCGATAGCAGAATAGCGGAATAGCCGTTTATTACACACCCTCTCAAAAGAGTGAAGTAAACGGCCAGGTTGAAAGATTCCACTCAACCTTTCTTGAAATATATCGGTGTCTGAAAAACGACAACCGTAACCTGAAAGTAGCCGAGTTGGTTCCCATTGCCGTAGACAGATATAACAACTCTGTCCATTCGGTGACGAACCGTAAACCAGTCGACATCTTTCTCAACAGAGCTTCTAGAATGAATTATCAGGGGCTAACAAATTTCAAAGAACAGACGCCGGAAGACATAAGAGGGTTACTCCTGCATAAGCTGAAAATGTCAACTTATAGGCTTAATAGAAACAGAATTCAGTCGTTAAAATATAATCAGGGAGATACTGCCTATGTCTCTAACAAACAAATCAAGAGCAAAGACAAACATCGGTTCAAACCAGAGGAGATCGAAGATAAAGGTAGAGTCACGGTCAAATCTAGATCGGGAAAAAACTTCCATAAGTCTCACATAAAAAGTTGAAGACTTACGCTGAAAACGTTTCACGAACTCTTTAAAATAACAAACAAGGGTATTAAATAAGAAAAACAATAAGTAAAAATTATTAACAAAAACAAAAAAGAAAAAAAACAAAAAAAATAAATAAATAAATAAAAATAGTATAGTAATATAATTAATTAACAACAATTAACAGAAACACGAAACAAGATTAAATATTAAATAAAAACTTGGGTAACGTCTCTCTCCCAAATATGGCGATCATCCAAGTCGCAACTGCTCTTCACATCTTCAAATATGATACGCCGGTAGTCCCACTTCAGCAGGGTGTGGTATGGCGCGTTAATGGAGTATTCAAACTCGCCCACATTATTGACCTAAAACGGATACAAAATACAATTGACAAGACCACCGAAGAAACATCAGTGGTCACCGACACCAGAGTTGCAGCGCTGATATGCCACTACCTGGAAACTGCTACCGATGGCATTACAAAAATGACGTCGGCACACCGCGCGCCTCGGTCCATAGACTGGCTGGGGTCAGCCTGGAAATGGGTTGCCGGATCACCCGACGCATCGGATTGGAATACCATCCTCCAGTCTCAGGACAATGTAATGCAAAATAGTAACCAGCAGATACAAATAAATACGAGGCTGTTTGACTCCACGCACGAATCACTGCAGAAGCTTGACGTTATGATGGCAAGAGTGAACTCCATTGACGGAGAGGTCCATTCGGTCACAATTTTAATGCAGAAGGCAATGATACTGCTGAAGCAGGTCGATGAAATCACTCGAGCCTGTCAGCTAGCGAAGGCATCGGTAGTAAACTCAAATCTTTTGGATCACAAAGAAGTGGAAACCCTTCTGGCAGAAACTAGCAGCCTACCATACCAAAATGTGGTGGAGGCCGTGGAATTCGCGGAACCATCTATCCTAACTAACGGAACCTGCCTATTATACGTGCTGGCACTACCCAAAGTCGTGGACACTAAATACAAGCTGATGCTTCTTTACCCCACGATTACGGAGGGCAAACAAGTGGTGCTGGAATACAACAAGCTGGCGATGGACCCCCAGGAAACCTACGCAGTATTGGGCAATTGTCTCTCCATCGGAAATACGACTGTGTGCCAGGAAAAAAACTTAAGGAAACTGGACGAGGCCAGCTGTATTCCCAGGCTCCTAAAAGGAGGACACGCTCTCTGCGATCACCTGAGAAGCGATCAGGAGATTGTAGAGTTGGTCGACGACGGTACCTTGTTCCTGACCAACTTCAACGGAACGGTCGTAACGAACTCAGGGAAACGTCATCTGCTGGGATCGTTTATAGTCCAGTACGATAACGAGACCGTCCACATCGGGAACATGTCTTACAGCAGCTACTCGACAACGCATGTGATGACCATGCCGGCCGTACTAAGCAAAGTAACCGCCACTGGATACCAGCTTTCGCTAAAATATGTTTATGATTTTAGCCTGCAGAACTTAAGGAAGCTGTCAACAATATCTAACAATTTTTTATTCTCAATCCTAACAGAAGCAGTGGTGATCCTCATTGTGGCCTTGCTGCTATACGTCGTATGGAAAAAAATAACCTCCACCAAAGGCATCCCAACGCATCGAAGCATCGTCGAACTGGAGGCGCACACCATCAGTGCGGCCCGCGCGAAGAGTTGCTGATCTGCGGGACGCAGATTTTCGAAGGGGGAAGAGTTAACAGTATAGGGCTAACCGCCCGACTCTACCACCCCCCGCACCCCGTGCAAACTCAGCACGGCGACATCCGCCGGCCACGGGAACGCTGACCGCTCACGGTGCAATTGGAGCACGGTGAGAATTGCAAGGTCTGCAATACTTCGGCCGACCACTGACGGTTACTCCAGCCGGCCGCTGACGCTGACGCCGACGTCGACGCTGGGACGGGCACTTACCGAGGCTTGGCGGTAATGGAGCAGCGCTTTGGAAGGGCAGAACAAATTGGACCGGCTAGTTGGTACATTGAAATATTGTATAAAACAAAATACATTTTATAACGTAATATAAAAGACACTCTGGACTTCTCACTCATCTGGAAGGGAATTGGCCACATACTTTGAAGGGACTGACAATTAAGGAACATTATTCTAATGACTAGGTATAAGTCAGTCCTCACAAGGACAGGAGTCCTTGGGAAGGACTTAACTGGCGCCCGAACAGGGACCTCTCCATTAAGCGACGAGGATCCCTACGACAAGGTAAGGCGGGAAGTGAATTGTGTGTTGCGTGTGTGAGAAAAGTGAGAGTAACCTTCCATGAGAGGTACATGTGAAAAAAAAAAAGTTTTTTTCTAAAGAATAAAATTGAAAATGAAATAAAAAAGGTGAAAAGGAAAAAAATAAAATTAATTCCAAATAAATAAAATGAAAAAGGTGAAAACGAAAAAAATAAAAAAAATAACAAAAAATTTTAATTCCTAATAAGTGGAATAAAAAAAGTGAAAAGGAGAATAATAAAAATCGATTCCAAATAAACAAAAAAATGATAAAAATATGACCGACCCGCTGCTGTGATCTGACCTCCCGGCTTATTCACGAGCGCAAAAGGTTATCGTGAAACAAAAGAAGTGACCAAACTGCCGCGGTGGTTTTAATTCACGGGCGTTATAAGGTGTTAGAAACATAAAAAAATATAAATTCTGATAACCGCTGCGGTAACTTGTTTACGAGCGGCCCCGATTTATAATAAAAAATAATATAACGTGGAAAGTGGTGTGGGTAATTCTCTAGATACGCTCAGTGTTACCAGCACAGAAAGGGCCGCCTAGTGGATTGTGTGGCAACCGTACCTTAGTAGGTGATAAACGCCGGATAAAAAAAGGAATCGACAATTTTTATTTACAAAAAAATATACAAGTATTCACCGAGGAAAACAATTGAAAAGAAAAAATATGATGATAAAATTGAAAAAAAAGAAGGAGGAAAAATCTCACGAAACAAGAAATAAAAAACACACACACACACGTAAAAATTCGATTCCCGCCTGTCCCCTAAAATAAAAATATCTGAATCACACTAAAGTCATTCTTTTTACCCTTAGAATCTGCACGTTGTAAGTGACCTGAACACACGAAGATAACACCAATAACACGAATAAAGAATAAATACGAAACACGGGTAAGTGAAGCGTTCTCAGCGTAGAATTTAATAATAAAAAATTTTTTTTTAAAAAAAACTTAACCGTCACTCTACTCATAATTATTTTAAACTATTTGAAAAGACTCCCATTTGTTTGAATCGATTCGTTAGTATGGAGGAAATGAAGGCAGCTTTGACTAAATTTGAGGCTACTCTGGCCGTGTTGCCTGGCCAATCGCCTATATTTCACGGTCTCTGAATAAAACGGAGGAAAACTACGCAGTGAACGAGAAAGAAATGCTAGCGATAGTATGGGCCCCCGATAATTTACGATCCTACCTCTATGGCGCCGCGTCAATTAAAGTTTATACCGATCACCAGCCCATAACCTTTTCGTTAGGCAATCGGAGCTACAATGCTAAGTTGAAACGCTGGAAAGCGCGCATAGAAGAGTACAACTGCGAGCTTATTTACAAGCCGGGCAAATCCAATGTTGTTGCTGATGCTCTTTCTCGCATCGTTTCGAATGTAAACTACCTCAATGCCGACACATCCTCAACAACGGATTCCGTTGCTACCGTTCACAGTGCGCTTCAAGACGCATCGGATTTAATTCCTCACGTGGAAGCCCCTATTAACGTATTTAGGAATCAACTTGTGTTTGAGCAAGACAGGCTGGAATATTCTTGCGAAACACCACACACGGGCTACGTACGTCACCTGATTCCCATTGATTCCACAATAAATTTGCTACCCTGTTTGATGAAATACTTGAAGCCATTAATAATTAATGGGATAAAAATTCCTGACAGCCACTTACAGTCTCTGCAAGAGTGCTATCGAGAGAACTTCCCAGGGTTCTAACTTCGCATTACGCAGAGGTTGGTAACTGATATAGCGGACGAAGTAGAGTCGAGTGGAATAATAAATACAGATCATTCTAGGGCCCACAGAAAACCAAAGAGATGAAGTTACAGATCTTGGAAAAATTTTATTTCCCCAGAATGGCAAGCCGCATTAAGTCATTGGTGTATTCTTGCTCGGCCAAGCCGGAGTTGCAACTAACCCCTATTCCTAACTACCCATGCGAAATCCTGCACATTGACCTTTTTACGATAGAGAAGCTTAAATTCCTGAGCTGCATCGATAAATTCTCAAAATTTGCCAAACTTTTCCCGATAGAATCAAAATCGGCAGATCATCTCCGCGAGAGGCTGACCGAAGCTCTGCATTATTTCACAGCACCAGAAACAATAGTCTCAGATAATGAAAGGGGTCTACTCTGCCCCACAGTGCTTAACTATTTGCTAGCGATAGCAGAATAGCGGAATAGCCGTTTATTACACACCCTCTCAAAAGAGTGAAGTAAACGGCCAGGTTGAAAGATTCCACTCAACCTTTCTTGAAATATATTGGTGTCTGAAAAACGACAACCGTAACCTGAAAGTAGCCGAAATGGTTCCCATTGCCGTAGACAGATATAACAACTCTGTCCATTCGGTGACGAACCGTAAACAGTCGACATCTTTCTCAACAGAGCTTCTAGAATGAATTATCAGGGGCTAACAAATTTCAAAGAACAGACGCCGGAAGACATAAGAGGGTTACTCCTGCATAAGCTGAAAATGTCAACTTATAGGCTTAATAGAAACAGAATTCAGTCGTTAAAATATAATCAGGGAGATACTGCCTATGTCTCTAACAAACAAATCAAGAGCAAAGACAAACATCGGTTCAAACCAGAGGAGATCGAAGATAAAGGTAGAGTCACGGTCAAATCTAGATCGGGAAAAAACTTCCATAAGTCTCACATAAAAAGTTGAAGACTTACGCTGAAAACGTTTCACGAACTCTTTAAAATAACAAACAAGGGTATTAAATAAGAAAAACAATAAGTAAAAATTATTAACAAAAACAAAAAAGAAAAAAAAGAAAAAAAACAAAAAAAATAAATAAATAAATAAAAATAGTATAGTAATATAATTAATTAACAACAATTAACAGAAACACGAAACAAGATTAAATATTAAATAAAAACTTGGGTAACGTCTCTCTCCCAAATATGGCGATCATCCAAGTCGCAACTGCTCTTCACATCTTCAAATATGATACGCCGGTAGTCCCACTTCAGCAGGGTGTGGTATGGCGCGTTAATGGAGTATTCAAACTCGCCCACATTATTGACCTAAAACGGATACAAAATACAATTGACAAGACCACCGAAGAAACATCAGTGGTCACCGACACCAGAGTTGCAGCGCTGATATGCCACTACCTGGAAACTGCTACCGATGGCATTACAAAAATGACGTCGGCACACCGCGCGCCTCGGTCCATTGACTGGCTGGGGTCAGCCTGGAAATGGGTTGCCGGATCACCCGACGCATCGGATTGGAATACCATCCTCCAGTCTCAGGACAATGTAATGCAAAATAGTAACCAGCAGATACAAATAAATACGAGGTTGTTTGACTCCACGCACGAATCACTGCAGAAGCTTGACGTTATGATGGCAAGAGTGAACTCCATTGACGGAGAGGTCCATTCGGTCACAATTTTAATGCAGAAGGCAATGATACTGCTGAAGCAGGTCGATGAAATCACTCGAGCCTGTCAGCTAGCGAAGGCATCGGTAGTAAACTCAAATCTTTTGGATCACAAAGAAGTGGAAACCCTTCTGGCAGAAACTAGCAGCCTACCATACCAAAATGTGGTGGAGGCCGTGGAATTCGCGGAACCATCTATCCTAACTAACGGAACCTGCCTATTATACGTGCTGGCACTACCCAAAGTCGTGGACACTAAATACAAGCTGATGCTTCTTTACCCCACGATTACGGAGGGCAAACAAGTGGTGCTGGAATACAACAAGCTGGCGATGGACCCCCAGGAAACCTACGCAGTATTGGGCAATTGTCTCTCCATCGGAAATACGACTGTGTGCCAGGAAAAAAACTTAAGGAAACTGGACGAGGCCAGCTGTATTCCCAGGCTCCTAAAAGGAGGACACGCTCTCTGCGATCACCTGAGAAGCGATAAGGAGATTGTAGAGTTGGTCGACGACGGTACCTTGTTCCTGACCAACTTCAACGGAACGGTCGTAACGAACTCAGGGAAACGTCATCTGCTGGGATCGTTTATAGTCCAGTACGATAACGAGACCGTCCACATCGGGAACATGTCTTACAGCAGCTACTCGACAACGCATGTGATGACCATGCCGGCCGTACTAAGCAAAGTAACCGCCACTGGATACCAGCTTTCGCTAAAATATGTTTATGATTTTAGCCTGCAGAACTTAAGGAAGCTGTCAACAATATCTAACAATTTTTTATTCTCAATCCTAACAGAAGCAGTGGTGATCCTCATTGTGGCCTTGCTGCTATACGTCGTATGGAAAAAAATAACCTCCACCAAAGGCATCCCAACGCATCGAAGCATCGTCGAACTGGAGGCGCACACCATCAGTGCGGCCCGCGCGAAGAGTTGCTGATCTGCGGGACGCAGATTTTCGAAGGGGGAAGAGTTAACAGTATAGGGCTAACCGCCCGACTCTACCACCCCCCGCACCCCGTGCAAACTCAGCACGGCGACATCCGCCGGCCACGGGAACGCTGACCGCTCACGGTGCAATTGGAGCACGGTGAGAATTGCAAGGTCTGCAATACTTCGGCCGACCACTGACGGTTACTCCAGCCGGCCGCTGACGCTGACGCCGACGTCGACGCTGGGACGGGCACTTACCGAGGCTTGGCGGTAATGGAGCAGCGCTTTGGAAGGGCAGAACAAATTGGACCGGCTAGTTGGTACATTGAAATATTGTATAAAACAAAATACATTTTATAACGTAATATAAAAGACACTCTGGACTTCTCACTCATCTGGAAGGGAATTGGCCACATACTTTGAAGGGACTGACAATTAAGGAACATTATTCTAATGACTAGGTATAAGTCAGTCCTCACAAGGACAGGAGTCCTTGGGAAGGACTTAACTGGCGCCCGAACAGGGACCTCTCCATTAAGCGACGAGGATCCCTACGACAAGGTAAGGCGGGAAGTGAATTGTGTGTTGCGTGTGTGAGAAAAGTGAGAGTAACCTTCCATGAGAGGTACATGTGAAAAAAAAAGTTTTTTTCTAAAGAATAAAATTGAAAATGAAATAAAAAAGGTGAAAAGGAAAAAAATAAAATTAATTCCAAATAAATAAAATGAAAAAGGTGAAAAGGAAAAAAATAAAAAAAATAACAAAAAATTTTAATTCCTAATAAGTGGAATAAAAAAGGTGAAAAGGAGAATAATAAAAATCGATTCCAAATAAACAAAAAAATGATAAAAATATGACCGACCCGCTGCTGTGATCTGACCTCCCGGCTTATTCACGAGCGCAAAAGGTTATCGTGAAACAAAAGAAGTGACCAAACTGCCGCGGTGGTTTTAATTCACGGGCGTTATAAGGTGTTAGAAACATAAAAAAATATAAATTCTGATAACCGCTGCGGTAACTTGTTTACGAGCGGCCCCGATTTATAATAAAAAATAATATAACGTGGAAAGTGGTGTGGGTAATTCTCTAGATACGCTCAGTGTTACCAGCACAGAAAGGGCCGCCTAGTGGATTGTGTGGCAACCGTACCTTAGTAGGTGATAAACGCCGGATAAAAAAAGGAATCGACAATTTTTATTTACAAAAAAATATACAAGTATTCACCGAGGAAAACAATTGAAAAGAAAAAATATGATGATAAAATTGAAAAAAAAGAAGGAGGAAAAATCTCACGAAACAAGAAATAAAAAACACACACACACACGTAAAAATTCAATTCCCGCCTGTCCCCTAAAATAAAAATATCTGAATCACACTAAAGTCATTCTTTTTACCCTTAGAATCTGCACGTTGTAAGTGACCTGAACACACGAAGATAACACCAATAACACGAATAAAGAATAAATACGAAACACGGGTAAGTGAAGCGTTCTCAGCGTAGAATTTAATAATAAAAAAATTTTTTTAAAAAAAAAACTTAACCGTCACTCTACTCATAATTATTTTAAACTATTTGAAAAGACTCCCATTTGTTTGAATCGATTCGTTAGTATGGAGGAAATGAAGGCAGCTTTGACTAAATTTGAGGCTACTCTGGCCGTGTTGCCTGGCCAATCGCCTATATTTCACGGTCTCTGAATAAAACGGAGGAAAACTACGCAGTGAACGAGAAAGAAATGCTAGCGATAGTATGGGCCCCCGATAATTTACGATCCTACCTCTATGGCGCCGCGTCAATTAAAGTTTATACCGGTCACCAGCCCATAACCTTTTCGTTAGGCAATCGGAGCTACAATGCTAAGTTGAAACGCTGGAAAGCGCGCATAGAAGAGTACAACTGCGAGCTTATTTACAAGCCGGGCAAATCCAATGTTGTTGCTGATGCTCTTTCTCGCATCGTTTCGAATGTAAACTACCTCAATGCCGACACATCCTCAACAACGGATTCCGTTGCTACCGTTCACAGTGCGCTTCAAGACGCATCGGATTTAATTCCTCACGTGGAAGCCCCTATTAACGTATTTAGGAATCAACTTGTGTTTGAGCAAGACAGGCTGGAATATTCTTGCGAAACACCACACACGGGCTACGTACGTCACCTGATTCCCATTGATTCCACAATAAATTTGCTACCCTGTTTGATGAAATACTTGAAGCCATTAATAATTAATGGGATAAAAATTCCTGACAGCCACTTACAGTCTCTGCAAGAGTGCTATCGAGAGAACTTCCCAGGGTTCTAACTTCGCATTACGCAGAGGTTGGTAACTGATATAGCGGACGAAGTAGAGTCGAGTGGAATAATAAATACAGATCATTCTAGGGCCCACAGAAAACCAAAGAGATGAAGTTACAGATCTTGGAAAAATTTTATTTCCCCAGAATGGCAAGCCGCATTAAGTCATTGGTGTATTCTTGCTCGGCCAAGCCGGAGTTACGATAGAGAAGCTTAAATTCCTGAGCTGCATCGATAAATTCTCAAAATTTGCCAAACTTTTCCCGATAGAATCAAAATCGGCAGACCATCTCCGCGAGAGGCTGACCGAAGCTCTGCGTTATTTCACAGCACCAGAAACAATAGTCTCAGATAATGAAAGGGGTCTACTCTGCCCCACAGTGCTTAACTATTTGCTAGCGATAGCAGAATAGCGGAATAGCCGTTTATTACACACCCTCTCAAAAGAGTGAAGTAAACGGCCAGGTTGAAAGATTCCACTCAACCTTTCTTGAAATATATCGGGGTCTGAAAAACGACAACCGTAACCTGAAAGTAGCCGAGTTGGTTCCCATTGCCGTAGACAGATATAACAACTCTGTCCATTCGGTGACGAACCGTAAACCAGTCGACATCTTTCTCAACAGAGCTTCT
The DNA here is from genome assembly GCA_036346975.1 of Drosophila prolongata. NCBI lineage: Eukaryota > Metazoa > Arthropoda > Insecta > Diptera > Drosophilidae > Drosophila > Drosophila prolongata. The sequence goes on along the minus strand of JAYMZC010000387.1, from coordinate 13,992,930 downwards.
AGAATGAATTATCAGGGGCTAACAAATTTCAAAGAACAGACGCCGGAAGACATAAGAGGGTTACTCCTGCATAAGCTGAAAATGTCAACTTATAGGCTTAATAGAAACAGAATTCAGTCGTTAAAATATAATCAGGGAGATACTGCCTATGTCTCTAACAAACAAATCAAGAGCAAAGACAAACATCGGTTCAAACCAGAGGAGATCGAAGATAAAGGTAGAGTCACGGTCAAATCTAGATCGGGAAAAAACTTCCATAAGTCTCACATAAAAAGTTGAAGACTTACGCTGAAAACGTTTCACGAACTCTTTAAAATAACAAACAAGGGTATTAAATAAGAAAAACAATAAGTAAAAATTATTAACAAAAACAAAAAAGAAAAAAAAGAAAAAAAACAAAAAAAATAAATAAATAAATAAAAATAGTATAGTAATATAATTAATTAACAACAATTAACAGAAACACGAAACAAGATTAAATATTAAATAAAAACTTGGGTAACGTCTCTCTCCCAAATATGGCGATCATCCAAGTCGCAACTGCTCTTCACATCTTCAAATATGATACGCCGGTAGTCCCACTTCAGCAGGGTGTGGTATGGCGCGTTAATGGAGTATTCAAACTCGCCCACATTATTGACCTAAAACGGATACAAAATACAATTGACAAGACCACCGAAGAAACATCAGTGGTCACCGACACCAGAGTTGCAGCGCTGATATGCCACTACCTGGAAACTGCTACCGATGGCATTACAAAAATGACGTCGGCACACCGCGCGCCTCGGTCCATTGACTGGCTGGGGTCAGCCTGGAAATGGGTTGCCGGATCACCCGACGCATCGGATTGGAATACCATCCTCCAGTCTCAGGACAATGTAATGCAAAATAGTAACCAGCAGATACAAATAAATACGAGGTTGTTTGACTCCACGCACGAATCACTGCAGAAGCTTGACGTTATGATGGCAAGAGTGAACTCCATTGACGGAGAGGTCCATTCGGTCACAATTTTAATGCAGAAGGCAATGATACTGCTGAAGCAGGTCGATGAAATCACTCGAGCCTGTCAGCTAGCGAAGGCATCGGTAGTAAACTCAAATCTTTTGGATCACAAAGAAGTGGAAACCCTTCTGGCAGAAACTAGCAGCCTACCATACCAAAATGTGGTGGAGGCCGTGGAATTCGCGGAACCATCTATCCTAACTAACGGAACCTGCCTATTATACGTGCTGGCACTACCCAAAGTCGTGGACACTAAATACAAGCTGATGCTTCTTTACCCCACGATTACGGAGGGCAAACAAGTGGTGCTGGAATACAACAAGCTGGCGATGGACCCCCAGGAAACCTACGCAGTATTGGGCAATTGTCTCTCCATCGGAAATACGACTGTGTGCCAGGAAAAAAACTTAAGGAAACTGGACGAGGCCAGCTGTATTCCCAGGCTCCTAAAAGGAGGACACGCTCTCTGCGATCACCTGAGAAGCGATAAGGAGATTGTAGAGTTGGTCGACGACGGTACCTTGTTCCTGACCAACTTCAACGGAACGGTCGTAACGAACTCAGGGAAACGTCATCTGCTGGGATCGTTTATAGTCCAGTACGATAACGAGACCGTCCACATCGGGAACATGTCTTACAGCAGCTACTCGACAACGCATGTGATGACCATGCCGGCCGTACTAAGCAAAGTAACCGCCACTGGATACCAGCTTTCGCTAAAATATATTTATGATTTTAGCCTGCAGAACTTAAGGAAGCTGTCAACAATATCTAACAATTTTTTATTCTCAATCCTAACAGAAGCAGTGGTGATCCTCATTGTGGCCTTGCTGCTATACGTCGTATGGAAAAAAATAACCTCCACCAAAGGCATCCCAACGCATCGAAGCATAACCTTTTCGTTAGGCAATCGGAGCTACAATGCTAAGTTGAAACGCTGGAAAGCGCGCATAGAAGAGTACAACTGCGAGCTTATTTACAAGCCGGGCAAATCCAATGTTGTTGCTGATGCTCTTTCTCGCATCGTTTCGAATGTAAACTACCTCAATGCCGACACATCCTCAACAACGGATTCCGTTGCTACCGTTCACAGTGCGCTTCAAGACGCATCGGATTTAATTCCTCACGTGGAAGCCCCTATTAACGTATTTAGGAATCAACTTGTGTTTGAGCAAGACAGGCTGGAATATTCTTGCGAAACACCACACACGGGCTACGTACGTCACCTGATTCCCATTGATTCCACAATAAATTTGCTACCCTGTTTGATGAAATACTTGAAGCCATTAATAATTAATGGGATAAAAATTCCTGACAGCCACTTACAGTCTCTGCAAGAGTGCTATCGAGAGAACTTCCCAGGGTTCTAACTTCGCATTACGCAGAGGTTGGTAACTGATATAGCGGACGAAGTAGAGTCGAGTGGAATAATAAATACAGATCATTCTAGGGCCCACAGAAAACCAAAGAGATGAAGTTACAGATCTTGGAAAAATTTTATTTCCCCAGAATGGCAAGCCGCATTAAGTCATTGGTGTATTCTTGCTCGGCCAAGCCGGAGTTACGATAGAGAAGCTTAAATTCCTGAGCTGCATCGATAAATTCTCAAAATTTGCCAAACTTTTCCCGATAGAATCAAAATCGGCAGACCATCTCCGCGAGAGGCTGACCGAAGCTCTGCGTTATTTCACAGCACCAGAAACAATAGTCTCAGATAATGAAAGGGGTCTACTCTGCCCCACAGTGCTTAACTATTTGCTAGCGATAGCAGAATAGCGGAATAGCCGTTTATTACACACCCTCTCAAAAGAGTGAAGTAAACGGCCAGGTTGAAAGATTCCACTCAACCTTTCTTGAAATATATCGGTGTCTGAAAAACGACAACCGTAACCTGAAAGTAGCCGAGTTGGTTCCCATTGCCGTAGACAGATATAACAACTCTGTCCATTCGGTGACGAACCGTAAACCAGTCGACATCTTTCTCAACAGAGCTTCTAGAATGAATTATCAGGGGCTAACAAATTTCAAAGAACAGACGCCGGAAGACATAAGAGGGTTACTCCTGCATAAGCTGAAAATGTCAACTTATAGGCTTAATAGAAACAGAATTCAGTCGTTAAAATATAATCAGGGAGATACTGCCTATGTCTCTAACAAACAAATCAAGAGCAAAGACAAACATCGGTTCAAACCAGAGGAGATCGAAGATAAAGGTAGAGTCACGGTCAAATCTAGATCGGGAAAAAACTTCCATAAGTCTCACATAAAAAGTTGAAGACTTACGCTGAAAACGTTTCACGAACTCTTTAAAATAACAAACAAGGGTATTAAATAAGAAAAACAATAAGTAAAAATTATTAACAAAAACAAAAAGAAAAAAAGAAAAAAACAAAAAAAATAAATAAATAAATAAAAATAGTATAGTAATATAATTAATTAACAACAATTAACAGAAACACGAAACAAGATTAAATATTAAATAAAAACTTGGGTAACGTCTCTCTCCCAAATATGGCGATCATCCAAGTCGCAACTGCTCTTCACATCTTCAAATATGATACGCCGGTAGTCCCACTTCAGCAGGGTGTGGTATGGCGCGTTAATGGAGTATTCAAACTCGCCCACATTATTGACCTAAAACGGATACAAAATACAATTGACAAGACCACCGAAGAAACATCAGTGGTCACCGACACCAGAGTTGCAGCGCTGATATGCCACTACCTGGAAACTGCTACCGATGGCATTACAAAAATGACGTCGGCACACCGCGCGCCTCGGTCCATTGACTGGCTGGGGTCAGCCTGGAAATGGGTTGCCGGATCACCCGACGCATCGGATTGGAATACCATCCTCCAGTCTCAGGACAATGTAATGCAAAATAGTAACCAGCAGATACAAATAAATACGAGGTTGTTTGACTCCACGCACGAATCACTGCAGAAGCTTGACGTTATGATGGCAAGAGTGAACTCCATTGACGGAGAGGTCCATTCGGTCACAATTTTAATGCAGAAGGCAATGATACTGCTGAAGCAGGTCGATGAAATCACTCGAGCCTGTCAGCTAGCGAAGGCATCGGTAGTAAACTCAAATCTTTTGGATCACAAAGAAGTGGAAACCCTTCTGGCAGAAACTAGCAGCCTACCATACCAAAATGTGGTGGAGGCCGTGGAATTCGCGGAACCATCTATCCTAACTAACGGAACCTGCCTATTATACGTGCTGGCACTACCCAAAGTCGTGGACACTAAATACAAGCTGATGCTTCTTTACCCCACGATTACGGAGGGCAAACAAGTGGTGCTGGAATACAACAAGCTGGCGATGGACCCCCAGGAAACCTACGCAGTATTGGGCAATTGTCTCTCCATCGGAAATACGACTGTGTGCCAGGAAAAAAACTTAAGGAAACTGGACGAGGCCAGCTGTATTCCCAGGCTCCTAAAAGGAGGACACGCTCTCTGCGATCACCTGAGAAGCGATAAGGAGATTGTAGAGTTGGTCGACGACGGTACCTTGTTCCTGACCAACTTCAACGGAACGGTCGTAACGAACTCAGGGAAACGTCATCTGCTGGGATCGTTTATAGTCCAGTACGATAACGAGACCGTCCACATCGGGAACATGTCTTACAGCAGCTACTCGACAACGCATGTGATGACCATGCCGGCCGTACTAAGCAAAGTAACCGCCACTGGATACCAGCTTTCGCTAAAATATGTTTATGATTTTAGCCTGCAGAACTTAAGGAAGCTGTCAACAATATCTAACAATTTTTTATTCTCAATCCTAACAGAAGCAGTGGTGATCCTCATTGTGGCCTTGCTGCTATACGTCGTATGGAAAAAAATAACCTCCACCAAAGGCATCCCAACGCATCGAAGCATCGTCGAACTGGAGGCGCACACCATCAGTGCGGCCCGCGCGAAGAGTTGCTGATCTGCGGGACGCAGATTTTCGAAGGGGGAAGAGTTAACAGTATAGGGCTAACCGCCCGACTCTACCACCCCCCGCACCCCGTGCAAACTCAGCACGGCGACATCCGCCGGCCACGGGAACGCTGACCGCTCACGGTGCAATTGGAGCACGGTGAGAATTGCAAGGTCTGCAATACTTCGGCCGACCACTGACGGTTACTCCAGCCGGCCGCTGACGCTGACGCCGACGTCGACGCTGGGACGGGCACTTACCGAGGCTTGGCGGTAATGGAGCAGCGCTTTGGAAGGGCAGAACAAATTGGACCGGCTAGTTGGTACATTGAAATATTGTATAAAACAAAATACATTTTATAACGTAATATAAAAGACACTCTGGACTTCTCACTCATCTGGAAGGGAATTGGCCACATACTTTGAAGGGACTGACAATTAAGGAACATTATTCTAATGACTAGGTATAAGTCAGTCCTCACAAGGACAGGAGTCCTTGGGAAGGACTTAACTGGCGCCCGAACAGGGACCTCTCCATTAAGCGACGAGGATCCCTACGACAAGGTAAGGCGGGAAGTGAATTGTGTGTTGCGTGTGTGAGAAAAGTGAGAGTAACCTTCCATGAGAGGTACATGTGAAAAAAAAAAAGTTTTTTTCTAAAGAATAAAATTGAAAATGAAATAAAAAAGGTGAAAAGGAAAAAAATAAAATTAATTCCAAATAAATAAAATGAAAAAGGTGAAAAGGAAAAAAATAAAAAAAATAACAAAAAATTTTAATTCCTAATAAGTGGAATAAAAAAGGTGAAAAGGAGAATAATAAAAATCGATTCCAAATAAACAAAAAAATGATAAAAATATGACCGACCCGCTGCTGTGATCTGACCTCCCGGCTTATTCACGAGCGCAAAAGGTTATCGTGAAACAAAAGAAGTGACCAAACTGCCGCGGTGGTTTTAATTCACGGGCGTTATAAGGTGTTAGAAACATAAAAAAATATAAATTCTGATAACCGCTGCGGTAACTTGTTTACGAGCGGCCCCGATTTATAATAAAAAATAATATAACGTGGAAAGTGGTGTGGGTAATTCACTAGATACGCTCAGTGTTACCAGCACAGAAAGGGCCGCCTAGTGGATTGTGTGGCAACCGTACCTTAGTAGGTGATAAACGCCGGATAAAAAAAGGAATCGACAATTTTTATTTACAAAAAAATATACAAGTATTCACCGAGGAAAACAATTGAAAAGAAAAAATATGATGATAAAATTGAAAAAAAAGAAGGAGGAAAAATCTCACGAAACAAGAAATAAAAAACACACACACACACGTAAAAATTCAATTCCCGCCTGTCCCCTAAAATAAAAATATCTGAATCACACTAAAGTCATTCTTTTTACCCTTAGAATCTGCACGTTGTAAGTGACCTGAACACACGAAGATAACACCAATAACACGAATAAAGAATAAATACGAAACACGGGTAAGTGAAGCGTTCTCAGCGTAGAATTTAATAATAAAAAAATTTTTTTTAAAAAAAAAACTTAACCGTCACTCTACTCATAATTATTTTAAAACTATTTGAAAAGACTCCCATTTGTTTGAATCGATTCGTTAGTATGGAGGAAATGAAGGCAGCTTTGACTAAATTTGAGGCTACTCTGGCCGTGTTGCCTGGCCAATCGCCTATATTTCACGGTCTCTGAATAAAACGGAGGAAAACTACGCAGTGAACGAGAAAGAAATGCTAGCGATAGTATGGGCCCCCGATAATTTACGATCCTACCTCTATGGCGCCGCGTCAATTAAAGTTTATACCGATCACCAGCCCATAACCTTTTCGTTAGGCAATCGGAGCTACAATGCTAAGTTGAAACGCTGGAAAGCGCGCATAGAAGAGTACAACTGCGAGCTTATTTACAAGCCGGGCAAATCCAATGTTGTTGCTGATGCTCTTTCTCGCATCGTTTCGAATGTAAACTACCTCAATGCCGACACATCCTCAACAACGGATTCCGTTGCTACCGTTCACAGTGCGCTTCAAGACGCATCGGATTTAATTCCTCACGTGGAAGCCCCTATTAACGTATTTAGGAATCAACTTGTGTTTGAGCAAGACAGGCTGGAATATTCTTGCGAAACACCACACACGGGCTACGTACGTCACCTGATTCCCATTGATTCCACAATAAATTTGCTACCCTGTTTGATGAAATACTTGAAGCCATTAATAATTAATGGGATAAAAATTCCTGACAGCCACTTACAGTCTCTGCAAGAGTGCTATCGAGAGAACTTCCCAGGGTTCTAACTTCGCATTACGCAGAGGTTGGTAACTGATATAGCGGACGAAGTAGAGTCGAGTGGAATAATAAATACAGATCATTCTAGGGCCCACAGAAAACCAAAGAGATGAAGTTACAGATCTTGGAAAAATTTTATTTCCCCAGAATGGCAAGCCGCATTAAGTCATTGGTGTATTCTTGCTCGGCCAAGCCGGAGTTGCAACTAACCCCTATTCCTAACTACCCATGCGAAATCCTGCACATTGACCTTTTTACGATAGAGAAGCTTAAATTCCTGAGCTGCATCGATAAATTCTCAAAATTTGCCAAACTTTTCCCGATAGAATCAAAATCGGCAGATCATCTCCGCGAGAGGCTGACCCGAAGCTCTGCATTATTTCACAGCACCAGAAACAATAGTCTCAGATAATGAAAGGGGTCTACTCTGCCCCACAGTGCTTAACTATTTGCTAGCGATAGCAGAATAGCGGAATAGCCGTTTATTACACACCCTCTCAAAAGAGTGAAGTAAACGGCCAGGTTGAAAGATTCCACTCAACCTTTCTTGAAATATATTGGTGTCTGAAAAACGACAACCGTAACCTGAAAGTAGCCGAAGTGGTTCCCATTGCCGTAGACAGATATAACAACTCTGTCCATTCGGTGACGAACCGTAAACAGTCGACATCTTTCTCAACAGAGCTTCTAGAATGAATTATCAGGGGCTAACAAATTTCAAAGAACAGACGCCGGAAGACATAAGAGGGTTACTCCTGCATAAGCTGAAAATGTCAACTTATAGGCTTAATAGAAACAGAATTCAGTCGTTAAAATATAATCAGGGAGATACTGCCTATGTCTCTAACAAACAAATCAAGAGCAAAGACAAACATCGGTTCAAACCAGAGGAGATCGAAGATAAAGGTAGAGTCACGGTCAAATCTAGATCGGGAAAAAACTTCCATAAGTCTCACATAAAAAGTTGAAGACTTACGCTGAAAACGTTTCACGAACTCTTTAAAATAACAAACAAGGGTATTAAATAAGAAAAACAATAAGTAAAATTATTAACAAAAACAAAAAAGAAAAAAAGAAAAAAAACAAAAAAATAAATAAATAAATAAAAATAGTATAGTAATATAATTAATTAACAACAATTAACAGAAACACGAAACAAGATTAAATATTAAATAAAAACTTGGGTAACGTCTCTCTCCCAAATATGGCGATCATCCAAGTCGCAACTGCTCTTCACATCTTCAAATATGATACGCCGGTAGTCCCACTTCAGCAGGGTGTGGTATGGCGCGTTAATGGAGTATTCAAACTCGCCCACATTATTGACCTAAAACGGATACAAAATACAATTGACAAGACCACCGAAGAAACATCAGTGGTCACCGACACCAGAGTTGCAGCGCTGATATGCCACTACCTGGAAACTGCTACCGATGGCATTACAAAAATGACGTCGGCACACCGCGCGCCTCGGTCCATTGACTGGCTGGGGTCAGCCTGGAAATGGGTTGCCGGATCACCCGACGCATCGGATTGGAATACCATCCTCCAGTCTCAGGACAATGTAATGCAAAATAGTAACCAGCAGATACAAATAAATACGAGGTTGTTTGACTCCACGCACGAATCACTGCAGAAGCTTGACGTTATGATGGCAAGAGTGAACTCCATTGACGGAGAGGTCCATTCGGTCACAATTTTAATGCAGAAGGCAATGATACTGCTGAAGCAGGTCGATGAAATCACTCGAGCCTGTCAGCTAGCGAAGGCATCGGTAGTAAACTCAAATCTTTTGGATCACAAAGAAGTGGAAACCCTTCTGGCAGAAACTAGCAGCCTACCATACCAAAATGTGGTGGAGGCCGTGGAATTCGCGGAACCATCTATCCTAACTAACGGAACCTGCCTATTATACGTGCTGGCACTACCCAAAGTCGTGGACACTAAATACAAGCTGATGCTTCTTTACCCCACGATTACGGAGGGCAAACAAGTGGTGCTGGAATACAACAAGCTGGCGATGGACCCCCAGGAAACCTACGCAGTATTGGGCAATTGTCTCTCCATCGGAAATACGACTGTGTGCCAGGAAAAAAACTTAAGGAAACTGGACGAGGCCAGCTGTATTCCCAGGCTCCTAAAAGGAGGACACGCTCTCTGCGATCACCTGAGAAGCGATAAGGAGATTGTAGAGTTGGTCGACGACGGTACCTTGTTCCTGACCAACTTCAACGGAACGGTCGTAACGAACTCAGGGAAACGTCATCTGCTGGGATCGTTTATAGTCCAGTACGATAACGAGACCGTCCACATCGGGAACATGTCTTACAGCAGCTACTCGACAACGCATGTGATGACCATGCCGGCCGTACTAAGCAAAGTAACCGCCACTGGATACCAGCTTTCGCTAAAATATGTTTATGATTTTAGCCTGCAGAACTTAAGGAAGCTGTCAACAATATCTAACAATTTTTTATTCTCAATCCTAACAGAAGCAGTGGTGATCCTCATTGTGGCCTTGCTGCTATACGTCGTATGGAAAAAAATAACCTCCACCAAAGGCATCCCAACGCATCGAAGCATCGTCGAACTGGAGGCGCACACCATCAGTGCGGCCCGCGCGAAGAGTTGCTGATCTGCGGGACGCAGATTTTCGAAGGGGGAAGAGTTAACAGTATAGGGCTAACCGCCCGACTCTACCACCCCCCGCACCCCGTGCAAACTCAGCACGGCGACATCCGCCGGCCACGGGAACGCTGACCGCTCACGGTGCAATTGGAGCACGGTGAGAATTGCAAGGTCTGCAATACTTCGGCCGACCACTGACGGTTACTCCAGCCGGCCGCTGACGCTGACGCCGACGTCGACGCTGGGACGGGCACTTACCGAGGCTTGGCGGTAATGGAGCAGCGCTTTGGAAGGGCAGAACAAATTGGACCGGCTAGTTGGTACATTGAAATATTGTATAAAACAAAATACATTTTATAACGTAATATAAAAGACACTCTGGACTTCTCACTCATCTGGAAGGGAATTGGCCACATACTTTGAAGGGACTGACAATTAAGGAACATTATTCTAATGACTAGGTATAAGTCAGTCCTCACAAGGACAGGAGTCCTTGGGAAGGACTTAACTGGCGCCCGAACAGGGACCTCTCCATTAAGCGACGAGGATCCCTACGACAAGGTAAGGCGGGAAGTGAATTGTGTGTTGCGTGTGTGAGAAAAGTGAGAGTAACCTTCCATGAGAGGTACATGTGAAAAAAAAAAGTTTTTTTCTAAAGAATAAAATTGAAAATGAAATAAAAAAGGTGAAAAGGAAAAAAATAAAATTAATTCCAAATAAATAAAATGAAAAAGGTGAAAAGGAAAAAAAATAAAAAAAATAACAAAAAATTTTAATTCCTAATAAGTGGAATAAAAAGGTGAAAAGGAGAATAATAAAAATCGATTCCAAATAAACAAAAAAATGATAAAAATATGACCGACCCGCTGCTGTGATCTGACCTCCCGGCTTATTCACGAGCGCAAAAGGTTATCGTGAAACAAAAGAAGTGACCAAACTGCCGCGGTGGTTTTAATTCACGGGCGTTATAAGGTGTTAGAAACATAAAAAAATATAAATTCTGATAACCGCTGCGGTAACTTGTTTACGAGCGGCCCCGATTTATAATAAAAAATAATATAACGTGGAAAGTGGTGTGGGTAATTCTCTAGATACGCTCAGTGTTACCAGCACAGAAAGGGCCGCCTAGTGGATTGTGTGGCAACCGTACCTTAGTAGGTGATAAACGCCGGATAAAAAAGGAATCGACAATTTTTATTTACAAAAAAATATACAAGTATTCACCGAGGAAAACAATTGAAAAGAAAAAATATGATGATAAAATTGAAAAAAAAGAAGGAGGAAAAATCTCACGAAACAAGAAATAAAAAACACACACACACACGTAAAAATTCAATTCCCGCCTGTCCCCTAAAATAAAAATATCTGAATCACACTAAAGTCATTCTTTTTACCCTTAGAATCTGCACGTTGTAAGTGACCTGAACACACGAAGATAACACCAATAACACGAATAAAGAATAAATACGAAACACGGGTAAGTGAAGCGTTCTCAGCGTAGAATTTAATAATAAAAAAATTTTTTTAAAAAAAAAACTTAACCGTCACTCTACTCATAATTATTTTAAACTATTTGAAAAGACTCCCATTTGTTTGAATCGATTCGTTAGTATGGAGGAAATGAAGGCAGCTTTGACTAAATTTGAGGCTACTCTGGCCGTGTTGCCTGGCCAATCGCCTATATTTCACGGTCTCTGAATAAAACGGAGGAAAACTACGCAGTGAACGAGAAAGAAATGCTAGCGATAGTATGGGCCCCCGATAATTTACGATCCTACCTCTATGGCGCCGCGTCAATTAAAGTTTATACCGGTCACCAGCCCATAACCTTTTCGTTAGGCAATCGGAGCTACAATGCTAAGTTGAAACGCTGGAAAGCGCGCATAGAAGAGTACAACTGCGAGCTTATTTACAAGCCGGGCAAATCCAATGTTGTTGCTGATGCTCTTTCTCGCATCGTTTCGAATGTAAACTACCTCAATGCCGACACATCCTCAACAACGGATTCCGTTGCTACCGTTCACAGTGCGCTTCAAGACGCATCGGATTTAATTCCTCACGTGGAAGCCCCTATTAACGTATTTAGGAATCAACTTGTGTTTGAGCAAGACAGGCTGGAATATTCTTGCGAAACACCACACACGGGCTACGTACGTCACCTGATTCCCATTGATTCCACAATAAATTTGCTACCCTGTTTGATGAAATACTTGAAGCCATTAATAATTAATGGGATAAAAATTCCTGACAGCCACTTACAGTCTCTGCAAGAGTGCTATCGAGAGAACTTCCCAGGGTTCTAACTTCGCATTACGCAGAGGTTGGTAACTGATATAGCGGACGAAGTAGAGTCGAGTGGAATAATAAATACAGATCATTCTAGGGCCCACAGAAAACCAAAGAGATGAAGTTACAGATCTTGGAAAAATTTTATTTCCCCAGAATGGCAAGCCGCATTAAGTCATTGGTGTATTCTTGCTCGGCCAAGCCGGAGTTACGATAGAGAAGCTTAAATTCCTGAGCTGCATCGATAAATTCTCAAAATTTGCCAAACTTTTCCCGATAGAATCAAAATCGGCAGACCATCTCCGCGAGAGGCTGACCGAAGCTCTGCGTTATTTCACAGCACCAGAAACAATAGTCTCAGATAATGAAAGGGGTCTACTCTGCCCCACAGTGCTTAACTATTTGCTAGCGATAGCAGAATAGCGGAATAGCCGTTTATTACACACCCTCTCAAAAGAGTGAAGTAAACGGCCAGGTTGAAAGATTCCACTCAACCTTTCTTGAAATATATCGGGGTCTGAAAAACGACAACCGTAACCTGAAAGTAGCCGAGTTGGTTCCCATTGCCGTAGACAGATATAACAACTCTGTCCATTCGGTGACGAACCGTAAACCAGTCGACATCTTTCTCAACAGAGCTTCTAGAATGAATTATCAGGGGCTAACAAATTTCAAAGAACAGACGCCGGAAGACATAAGAGGGTTACTCCTGCATAAGCTGAAAATGTCAACTTATAGGCTTAATAGAAACAGAATTCAGTCGTTAAAATATAATCAGGGAGATACTGCCTATGTCTCTAACAAACAAATCAAGAGCAAAGACAAACATCGGTTCAAACCAGAGGAGATCGAAGATAAAGGTAGAGTCACGGTCAAATCTAGATCGGGAAAAAACTTCCATAAGTCTCACATAAAAAGTTGAAGACTTACGCTGAAAACGTTTCACGAACTCTTTAAAATAACAAACAAGGGTATTAAATAAGAAAAACAATAAGTAAAAATTATTAACAAAAACAAAAAAGAAAAAAAAAAAAACAAAAAAAATAAATAAATAAATAAAAATAGTATAGTAATATAATTAATTAACAACAATTAACAGAAACACGAAACAAGATTAAATATTAAATAAAAACTTGGGTAACGTCTCTCTCCCAAATATGGCGATCATCCAAGTCGCAACTGCTCTTCACATCTTCAAATATGATACGCCGGTAGTCCCACTTCAGCAGGGTGTGGTATGGCGCGTTAATGGAGTATTCAAACTCGCCCACATTATTGACCTAAAACGGATACAAAATACAATTGACAAGACCACCGAAGAAACATCAGTGGTCACCGACACCAGAGTTGCAGCGCTGATATGCCACTACCTGGAAACTGCTACCGATGGCATTACAAAAATGACGTCGGCACACCGCGCGCCTCGGTCCATTGACTGGCTGGGGTCAGCCTGGAAATGGGTTGCCGGATCACCCGACGCATCGGATTGGAATACCATCCTCCAGTCTCAGGACAATGTAATGCAAAATAGTAACCAGCAGATACAAATAAATACGAGGTTGTTTGACTCCACGCACGAATCACTGCAGAAGCTTGACGTTATGATGGCAAGAGTGAACTCCATTGACGGAGAGGTCCATTCGGTCACAATTTTAATGCAGAAGGCAATGATACTGCTGAAGCAGGTCGATGAAATCACTCGAGCCTGTCAGCTAGCGAAGGCATCGGTAGTAAACTCAAATCTTTTGGATCACAAAGAAGTGGAAACCCTTCTGGCAGAAACTAGCAGCCTACCATACCAAAATGTGGTGGAGGCCGTGGAATTCGCGGAACCATCTATCCTAACTAACGGAACCTGCCTATTATACGTGCTGGCACTACCCAAAGTCGTGGACACTAAATACAAGCTGATGCTTCTTTACCCCACGATTACGGAGGGCAAACAAGTGGTGCTGGAATACAACAAGCTGGCGATGGACCCCCAGGAAACCTACGCAGTATTGGGCAATTGTCTCTCCATCGGAAATACGACTGTGTGCCAGGAAAAAAACTTAAGGAAACTGGACGAGGCCAGCTGTATTCCCAGGCTCCTAAAAGGAGGACACGCTCTCTGCGATCACCTGAGAAGCGATAAGGAGATTGTAGAGTTGGTCGACGACGGTACCTTGTTCCTGACCAACTTCAACGGAACGGTCGTAACGAACTCAGGGAAACGTCATCTGCTGGGATCGTTTATAGTCCAGTACGATAACGAGACCGTCCACATCGGGAACATGTCTTACAGCAGCTACTCGACAACGCATGTGATGACCATGCCGGCCGTACTAAGCAAAGTAACCGCCACTGGATACCAGCTTTCGCTAAAATATATTTATGATTTTAGCCTGCAGAACTTAAGGAAGCTGTCAACAATATCTAACAATTTTTTATTCTCAATCCTAACAGAAGCAGTGGTGATCCTCATTGTGGCCTTGCTGCTATACGTCGTATGGAAAAAAATAACCTCCACCAAAGGCATCCCAACGCATCGAAGCATAACCTTTTCGTTAGGCAATCGGAGCTACAATGCTAAGTTGAAACGCTGGAAAGCGCGCATAGAAGAGTACAACTGCGAGCTTATTTACAAGCCGGGCAAATCCAATGTTGTTGCTGATGCTCTTTCTCGCATCGTTTCGAATGTAAACTACCTCAATGCCGACACATCCTCAACAACGGATTCCGTTGCTACCGTTCACAGTGCGCTTCAAGACGCATCGGATTTAATTCCTCACGTGGAAGCCCCTATTAACGTATTTAGGAATCAACTTGTGTTTGAGCAAGACAGGCTGGAATATTCTTGCGAAACACCACACACGGGCTACGTACGTCACCTGATTCCCATTGATTCCACAATAAATTTGCTACCCTGTTTGATGAAATACTTGAAGCCATTAATAATTAATGGGATAAAAATTCCTGACAGCCACTTACAGTCTCTGCAAGAGTGCTATCGAGAGAACTTCCCAGGGTTCTAACTTCGCATTACGCAGAGGTTGGTAACTGATATAGCGGACGAAGTAGAGTCGAGTGGAATAATAAATACAGATCATTCTAGGGCCCACAGAAAACCAAAGAGATGAAGTTACAGATCTTGGAAAAATTTTATTTCCCCAGAATGGCAAGCCGCATTAAGTCATTGGTGTATTCTTGCTCGGCCAAGCCGGAGTTACGATAGAGAAGCTTAAATTCCTGAGCTGCATCGATAAATTCTCAAAATTTGCCAAACTTTTCCCGATAGAATCAAAATCGGCAGACCATCTCCGCGAGAGGCTGACCGAAGCTCTGCGTTATTTCACAGCACCAGAAACAATAGTCTCAGATAATGAAAGGGGTCTACTCTGCCCCACAGTGCTTAACTATTTGCTAGCGATAGCAGAATAGCGGAATAGCCGTTTATTACACACCCTCTCAAAAGAGTGAAGTAAACGGCCAGGTTGAAAGATTCCACTCAACCTTTCTTGAAATATATCGGTGTCTGAAAAACGACAACCGTAACCTGAAAGTAGCCGAGTTGGTTCCCATTGCCGTAGACAGATATAACAACTCTGTCCATTCGGTGACGAACCGTAAACCAGTCGACATCTTTCTCAACAGAGCTTCTAGAATGAATTATCAGGGGCTAACAAATTTCAAAGAACAGACGCCGGAAGACATAAGAGGGTTACTCCTGCATAAGCTGAAAATGTCAACTTATAGGCTTAATAGAAACAGAATTCAGTCGTTAAAATATAATCAGGGAGATACTGCCTATGTCTCTAACAAACAAATCAAGAGCAAAGACAAACATCGGTTCAAACCAGAGGAGATCGAAGATAAAGGTAGAGTCACGGTCAAATCTAGATCGGGAAAAAACTTCCATAAGTCTCACATAAAAAGTTGAAGACTTACGCTGAAAACGTTTCACGAACTCTTTAAAATAACAAACAAGGGTATTAAATAAGAAAAACAATAAGTAAAAATTATTAACAAAAACAAAAAAGAAAAAAAAGAAAAAAAACAAAAAAAATAAATAAATAAATAAAAATAGTATAGTAATATAATTAATTAACAACAATTAACAGAAACACGAAACAAGATTAAATATTAAATAAAAACTTGGGTAACGTCTCTCTCCCAAATATGGCGATCATCCAAGTCGCAACTGCTCTTCACATCTTCAAATATGATACGCCGGTAGTCCCACTTCAGCAGGGTGTGGTATGGCGCGTTAATGGAGTATTCAAACTCGCCCACATTATTGACCTAAAACGGATACAAAATACAATTGACAAGACCACCGAAGAAACATCAGTGGTCACCGACACCAGAGTTGCAGCGCTGATATGCCACTACCTGGAAACTGCTACCGATGGCATTACAAAAATGACGTCGGCACACCGCGCGCCTCGGTCCATTGACTGGCTGGGGTCAGCCTGGAAATGGGTTGCCGGATCACCCGACGCATCGGATTGGAATACCATCCTCCAGTCTCAGGACAATGTAATGCAAAATAGTAACCAGCAGATACAAATAAATACGAGGTTGTTTGACTCCACGCACGAATCACTGCAGAAGCTTGACGTTATGATGGCAAGAGTGAACTCCATTGACGGAGAGGTCCATTCGGTCACAATTTTAATGCAGAAGGCAATGATACTGCTGAAGCAGGTCGATGAAATCACTCGAGCCTGTCAGCTAGCGAAGGCATTGGTAGTAAACTCAAATCTTTTGGATCACAAAGAAGTGGAAACCCTTCTGGCAGAAACTAGCAGCCTACCATACCAAAATGTGGTGGAGGCCGTGGAATTCGCGGAACCATCTATCCTAACTAACGGAACCTGCCTATTATACGTGCTGGCACTACCCAAAGTCGTGGACACTAAATACAAGCTGATGCTTCTTTACCCCACGATTACGGAGGGCAAACAAGTGGTGCTGGAATACAACAAGCTGGCGATGGACCCCCAGGAAACCTACGCAGTATTGGGCAATTGTCTCTCCATCGGAAATACGACTGTGTGCCAGGAAAAAAACTTAAGGAAACTGGACGAGGCCAGCTGTATTCCCAGGCTCCTAAAAGGAGGACACGCTCTCTGCGATCACCTGAGAAGCGATAAGGAGATTGTAGAGTTGGTCGACGACGGTACCTTGTTCCTGACCAACTTCAACGGAACGGTCGTAACGAACTCAGGGAAACGTCATCTGCTGGGATCGTTTATAGTCCAGTACGATAACGAGACCGTCCACATCGGGAACATGTCTTACAGCAGCTACTCGACAACGCATGTGATGACCATGCCGGCCGTACTAAGCAAAGTAACCGCCACTGGATACCAGCTTTCGCTAAAATATGTTTATGATTTTAGCCTGCAGAACTTAAGGAAGCTGTCAACAATATCTAACAATTTTTTATTCTCAATCCTAACAGAAGCAGTGGTGATCCTCATTGTGGCCTTGCTGCTATACGTCGTATGGAAAAAAATAACCTCCACCAAAGGCATCCCAACGCATCGAAGCATCGTCGAACTGGAGGCGCACACCATCAGTGCGGCCCGCGCGAAGAGTTGCTGATCTGCGGGACGCAGATTTTCGAAGGGGGAAGAGTTAACAGTATAGGGCTAACCGCCCGACTCTACCACCCCCCGCACCCCGTGCAAACTCAGCACGGCGACATCCGCCGGCCACGGGAACGCTGACCGCTCACGGTGCAATTGGAGCACGGTGAGAATTGCAAGGTCTGCAATACTTCGGCCGACCACTGACGGTTACTCCAGCCGGCCGCTGACGCTGACGCCGACGTCGACGCTGGGACGGGCACTTACCGAGGCTTGGCGGTAATGGAGCAGCGCTTTGGAAGGGCAGAACAAATTGGACCGGCTAGTTGGTACATTGAAATATTGTATAAAACAAAATACATTTTATAACGTAATATAAAAGACACTCTGGACTTCTCACTCATCTGGAAGGGAATTGGCCACATACTTTGAAGGGACTGACAATTAAGGAACATTATTCTAATGACTAGGTATAAGTCAGTCCTCACAAGGACAGGAGTCCTTGGGAAGGACTTAACTGGCGCCCGAACAGGGACCTCTCCATTAAGCGACGAGGATCCCTACGACAAGGTAAGGCGGGAAGTGAATTGTGTGTTGCGTGTGTGAGAAAAGTGAGAGTAACCTTCCATGAGAGGTACATGTGAAAAAAAAAAGTTTTTTTCTAAAGAATAAAATTGAAAATGAAATAAAAAAGGTGAAAAGGAAAAAAATAAAATTAATTCCAAATAAATAAAATGAAAAAGGTGAAAAGGAAAAAAATAAAAAAAATAACAAAAAATTGTAATTCCTAATAAGTGGAATAAAAAAGGTGAAAAGGAGAATAATAAAAATCGATTCCAAATAAACAAAAAAATGATAAAAATATGACCGACCCGCTGCTGTGATCTGACCTCCCGGCTTATTCACGAGCGCAAAAGGTTATCGTGAAACAAAAGAAGTGACCAAACTGCCGCGGTGGTTTTAATTCACGGGCGTTATAAGGTGTTAGAAACATAAAAAAATATAAATTCTGATAACCGCTGCGGTAACTTGTTTACGAGCGGCCCCGATTTATAATAAAAAATAATATAACGTGGAAAGTGGTGTGGGTAATTCACTAGATACGCTCAGTGTTACCAGCACAGAAAGGGCCGCCTAGTGGATTGTGTGGCAACCGTACCTTAGTAGGTGATAAACGCCGGATAAAAAAAGGAATCGACAATTTTTATTTACAAAAAAATATACAAGTATTCACCGAGGAAAACAATTGAAAAGAAAAAATATGATGATAAAATTGAAAAAAAAGAAGGAGGAAAAATCTCACGAAACAAGAAATAAAAAACACACACACACACGTAAAAATTCAATTCCCGCCTGTCCCCTAAAATAAAAATATCTGAATCACACTAAAGTCATTCTTTTTACCCTTAGAATCTGCACGTTGTAAGTGACCTGAACACACGAAGATAACACCAATAACACGAATAAAGAATAAATACGAAACACGGGTAAGTGAAGCGTTCTCAGCGTAGAATTTAATAATAAAAAAATTTTTTTAAAAAAAAAACTTAACCGTCACTCTACTCATAATTATTTTAAACTATTTGAAAAGACTCCCATTTGTTTGAATCGATTCGTTAGTATGGAGGAAATGAAGGCAGCTTTGACTAAATTTGAGGCTACTCTGGCCGTGTTGCCTGGCCAATCGCCTATATTTCACGGTCTCTGAATAAAACGGAGGAAAACTACGCAGTGAACGAGAAAGAAATGCTAGCGATAGTATGGGCCCCCGATAATTTACGATCCTACCTCTATGGCGCCGCGTCAATTAAAGTTTATACCGATCACCAGCCCATAACCTTTTCGTTAGGCAATCGGAGCTACAATGCTAAGTTGAAACGCTGGAAAGCGCGCATAGAAGAGTACAACTGCGAGCTTATTTACAAGCCGGGCAAATCCAATGTTGTTGCTGATGCTCTTTCTCGCATCGTTTCGAATGTAAACTACCTCAATGCCGACACATCCTCAACAACGGATTCCGTTGCTACCGTTCACAGTGCGCTTCAAGACGCATCGGATTTAATTCCTCACGTGGAAGCCCCTATTAACGTATTTAGGAATCAACTTGTGTTTGAGCAAGACAGGCTGGAATATTCTTGCGAAACACCACACACGGGCTACGTACGTCACCTGATTCCCATTGATTCCACAATAAATTTGCTACCCTGTTTGATGAAATACTTGAAGCCATTAATAATTAATGGGATAAAAATTCCTGACAGCCACTTACAGTCTCTGCAAGAGTGCTATCGAGAGAACTTCCCAGGGTTCTAACTTCGCATTACGCAGAGGTTGGTAACTGATATAGCGGACGAAGTAGAGTCGAGTGGAATAATAAATACAGATCATTCTAGGGCCCACAGAAAACCAAAGAGATGAAGTTACAGATCTTGGAAAAATTTTATTTCCCCAGAATGGCAAGCCGCATTAAGTCATTGGTGTATTCTTGCTCGGCCAAGCCGGAGTTACGATAGAGAAGCTTAAATTCCTGAGCTGCATCGATAAATTCTCAAAATTTGCCAAACTTTTCCCGATAGAATCAAAATCGGCAGACCATCTCCGCGAGAGGCTGACCGAAGCTCTGCGTTATTTCACAGCACCAGAAACAATAGTCTCAGATAATGAAAGGGGTCTACTCTGCCCCACAGTGCTTAACTATTTGCTAGCGATAGCAGAATAGCGGAATAGCCGTTTATTACACACCCTCTCAAAAGAGTGAAGTAAACGGCCAGGTTGAAAGATTCCACTCAACCTTTCTTGAAATATATCGGTGTCTGAAAAACGACAACCGTAACCTGAA
The DNA here is from genome assembly GCA_036346975.1 of Drosophila prolongata. Lineage (NCBI taxonomy): Eukaryota > Metazoa > Arthropoda > Insecta > Diptera > Drosophilidae > Drosophila > Drosophila prolongata. The sequence continues at coordinate 13,972,365 of JAYMZC010000387.1, read as the reverse complement.
AGTAGCCGAGTTGGTTCCCATTGCCGTAGACAGATATAACAACTCTGTCCATTCGGTGACGAACCGTAAACCAGTCGACATCTTTCTCAACAGAGCTTCTAGAATGAATTATCAGGGGCTAACAAATTTCAAAGAACAGACGCCGGAAGACATAAGAGGGTTACTCCTGCATAAGCTGAAAATGTCAACTTATAGGCTTAATAGAAACAGAATTCAGTCGTTAAAATATAATCAGGGAGATACTGCCTATGTCTCTAACAAACAAATCAAGAGCAAAGACAAACATCGGTTCAAACCAGAGGAGATCGAAGATAAAGGTAGAGTCACGGTCAAATCTAGATCGGGAAAAAACTTCCATAAGTCTCACATAAAAAGTTGAAGACTTACGCTGAAAACGTTTCACGAACTCTTTAAAATAACAAACAAGGGTATTAAATAAGAAAAACAATAAGTAAAAATTATTAACAAAAACAAAAAAGAAAAAAAACAAAAAAATAAATAAATAAATAAAAATAGTATAGTAATATAATTAATTAACAACAATTAACAGAAACACGAAACAAGATTAAATATTAAATAAAAACTTGGGTAACGTCTCTCTCCCAAATATGGCGATCATCCAAGTCGCAACTGCTCTTCACATCTTCAAATATGATACGCCGGTAGTCCCACTTCAGCAGGGTGTGGTATGGCGCGTTAATGGAGTATTCAAACTCGCCCACATTATTGACCTAAAACGGAATACAAAATACAATTGACAAGACCACCGAAGAAACATCAGTGGTCACCGACACCAGAGTTGCAGCGCTGATATGCCACTACCTGGAAACTGCTACCGATGGCATTACAAAAATGACGTCGGCACACCGCGCGCCTCGGTCCATAGACTGGCTGGGGTCAGCCTGGAAATGGGTTGCCGGATCACCCGACGCATCGGATTGGAATACCATCCTCCAGTCTCAGGACAATGTAATGCAAAATAGTAACCAGCAGATACAAATAAATACGAGGTTGTTTGACTCCACGCACGAATCACTGCAGAAGCTTGACGTTATGATGGCAAGAGTGAACTCCATTGACGGAGAGGTCCATTCGGTCACAATTTTAATGCAGAAGGCAATGATACTGCTGAAGCAGGTCGATGAAATCACTCGAGCCTGTCAGCTAGCGAAGGCATCGGTAGTAAACTCAAATCTTTTGGATCACAAAGAAGTGGAAACCCTTCTGGCAGAAACTAGCAGCCTACCATACCAAAATGTGGTGGAGGCCGTGGAATTCGCGGAACCATCTATCCTAACTAACGGAACCTGCCTATTATACGTGCTGGCACTACCCAAAGTCGTGGACACTAAATACAAGCTGATGCTTCTTTACCCCACGATTACGGAGGGCAAACAAGTGGTGCTGGAATACAACAAGCTGGCGATGGACCCCCAGGAAACCTACGCAGTATTGGGCAATTGTCTCTCCATCGGAAATACGACTGTGTGCCAGGAAAAAAACTTAAGGAAACTGGACGAGGCCAGCTGTATTCCCAGGCTCCTAAAAGGAGGACACGCTCTCTGCGATCACCTGAGAAGCGATCAGGAGATTGTAGAGTTGGTCGACGACGGTACCTTGTTCCTGACCAACTTCAACGGAACGGTCGTAACGAACTCAGGGAAACGTCATCTGCTGGGATCGTTTATAGTCCAGTACGATAACGAGACCGTCCACATCGGGAACATGTCTTACAGCAGCTACTCGACAACGCATGTGATGACCATGCCGGCCGTACTAAGCAAAGTAACCGCCACTGGATACCAGCTTTCGCTAAAATATGTTTATGATTTTAGCCTGCAGAACTTAAGGAAGCTGTCAACAATATCTAACAATTTTTTATTCTCAATCCTAACAGAAGCAGTGGTGATCCTCATTGTGGCCTTGCTGCTATACGTCGTATGGAAAAAAATAACCTCCACCAAAGGCATCCCAACGCATCGAAGCATCGTCGAACTGGAGGCGCACACCATCAGTGCGGCCCGCGCGAAGAGTTGCTGATCTGCGGGACGCAGATTTTCGAAGGGGGAAGAGTTAACAGTATAGGGCTAACCGCCCGACTCTACCACCCCCCGCACCCCGTGCAAACTCAGCACGGCGACATCCGCCGGCCACGGGAACGCTGACCGCTCACGGTGCAATTGGAGCACGGTGAGAATTGCAAGGTCTGCAATACTTCGGCCGACCACTGACGGTTACTCCAGCCGGCCGCTGACGCTGACGCCGACGTCGACGCTGGGACGGGCACTTACCGAGGCTTGGCGGTAATGGAGCAGCGCTTTGGAAGGGCAGAACAAATTGGACCGGCTAGCTGGTACATTGAAATATTGTATAAAACAAAATACATTTTATAACGTAATATAAAAGACACTCTGGACTTCTCACTCATCTGGAAGGGAATTGGCCACATACTTGGAAGGGACTGACAATTAAGGAACATTATTCTAATGACTAGGTATAAGTCAGTCCTCACAAGGACAGGAGTCCTTGGGAAGGACTTAACTTATATATTAAGAATATATAGGCCATCTCTCCGCTGCCTCTGTTGGCAGCGCCGCTACGAGACTTAGACCTTTTTAGCTCCTAAGTAAATTAAGCTAAAAAAGAAACTCTTTTGAGCTCAGAGCGGCAACAACGGCTGCTCTGCTCCAAATATAAATAAAATAAAAATAATAAATAAAGAATACCAAAAAGAATAACCTCTCTGGGAGTTAATTTTGAAGTCTTTTTTAGGATAGGCTCTAGTACCCCGTCCAAATACGTTGTAGTTAGCTAACCTTTCCCACTCCCAGAAAGACCGACCGTCATCAGTGCCAGACGATCTTGGGGATTCCACCACCCACTCCCGACTTCGAGGGACGAAACCGCCATTAGTGGCAGCCGACTCCAATCTCGAGTCGATCCCACTTGGCTCGCCGAGCTAACCTTCGCAGACCCACAGTGGGGTGAGACTCGTCTCGTACACTGGAAGACCCAAGTGGCCTCCAAACCCTCTCGCATAAACTGGAAGACCTAAGTGGCCGACAAACTTTCTCTCATACCCTGGAAGACCTAAGTGGCCTCCAAGTTTTCTCTCATCACCTGGAAGACCTAAGTGGCCTCCACACCTTCTCTTACCCTGGCAGACCTCAGTAGTCTCGGGACGTACCTACCTAGACGTAAGGGGAAACATATCCTGGCCTAGTCCAGAGGGGGCACGTGGCCGAGTCATACGATCCGGCACAACTATATCTACCGGAGCATACTTTCCGGAGTAACCCAAAGCCCGTCATTCTCGCCCACAGGACGGAGACCGCTGCGCAACTACCCAAGGACGGCCAGTAGCGGCTCACCACCACGCTAGACGTCAATTAAGCGTATGAATATTGACTTTGTAACGATACTGCTGTGCTGAGATAGTTCAACGGTGTCCAGGTGTTCGTTCCAACATTTTTTATTTATGTCAGGAGTGGTTGCTGTAAGAGTTGGACCCGGTTCCCAGAGTATGACACGTGCGTGGTTAGGTGGAATTGAAGGGTATTACGTTTATTCAACTTAAATTTACAGAGTTTAAGACAAAGAAAACTCTGTAAATTTAAGTTGAATAAACGTAATACCCTTCAATTCCACCTAACCACGCACGTGTCATACTCTGGGAACCGGGTCCAACTCTTACAGCAACCACTCCTGACATAAATAAAAAATGTTGGAACGAACACCTGGACACCGTTGAACTATCTCAGCACAGCAGTATCGTTACAAAGTCAATATTCATACGCTTAATTATAAGGGCATAGTTTAGCTGATCGAGTTTGTATGTGTACTCACCAACCAATCCCTCCAAGTCGGCAGGCCTGTAGACTGGAGTGCAGTATGATTTGATGAGCGTGGATAAATTTAAATTATATTAGGTGATCTTGATGTACATGAGGCTAATAAATGATTAGTGGTCTATTAAAAAGAGGAGTATGAATATTTCTTCAATTCAAAGAAATTTTAAAACTAAATTCATGAAATAAATTCTACTTAATTAAGTGTGCTGATACTGGCACTGCTTCGATTCGCGTCTCCCATTGTTGTTGTTCTCGACTGAATTCACAAAACGAGATGACTGCCGCCGAGATAGTCGAGGGTGTCTTTTACATGGTCGAGTTGAGATTATGTGGTCACGAGGTTAGTCGCCATGAGATTCGGCGCACTTTGGTTCGGCGCAGGAAAATGAGGCTATATTTTCATTTAGGCTCCTATTTGGCAAGGTTTTAGCACGACTCCTGATCTTCTGCGGCCCCAATCTAATTCTATTCCCTCCTCGCTGTCGTTCGAAAACATGACGGCAACCACAGATCAGGCAATAGCCGATTTATTTGCCCAATTTTTTCAAACGACTTACTCTACTTTAGATTATTCATCACAGCCTTATTCTTACACCATATCCAAGTCAAACCCACTTTAACAGAAAGCTCTCTTCTTTTGGATCTTCTTCGTATTATGCCTGTTTATTCTCCAGGGCCTGATGGTATTCGTGGGTGCAGGCTTAGGTATTGCGCAAATGCGAAACCTCTTCACAAGTTCTTTACCTTATCTCTAGAAACTTTCCAATTTCCAATTTTTTAAGGAATCATTTGTTATTCCTCTTTACAAAAAAGGTAACAAGTTAGAAGCCAGTAACTATAGAGGTATATCTAAGTTGTCAGATATTCCTAAGCTTTTTGAAAAAATCATTACTCCTCCTGTTAGGTTTTTTAAGTTTACCTCGTTATATGGATCTCAAGTTACCTGAATAGCAGGTCACAAAGGGACCGTTTTAAAAATTCAATTTTTAAAGTTTTCCGTGTTACCTCCGGTGTCCCACAACGGAGCCATCTTGGTCCGCTACTTTTTACATTATTTATTAACGATCTTCCTTCAATTACAAGTCATACTCGCGTACTTATGTACGCAGATGACATTTAGACCATTTAGAATTACAATCCGATCTAGATATCTTTCCAAAATGGTGCCGAGATAATTTACTAAATTTAAACGGTTCTAAGCAAGCTGGTGAGTTTTTATCGGGTCAAGCCGATATAGGCGACTTGCACGTTAAGTGGCAGCTCTTTGGATGGTATAACTAAACTAAAATTTTCTAATCACATTTCGTCCATGGTAAAAGGTAGTCAAAAGAATTTGATGATCCTTATGTCACTAAAACTTTATTTATTTCGCTAGTCCGTCCGGTTCTGCAGAATTGGTTTCACGTCTGAAGTTCACAATACGGAATACATATTGCTTTACGGCGCCTAAACTGGGATGCAAATCTTATCTTCTTATTCTAGTAGACTACTGTTGATTAATTTACTCGCCCTAGGCAACCGTGGAACGATGCTTGGTACTGGCTTTATTTATAACCTTGGTAAGTCGGCTAAACTTTTCTTTGGCAAGTAGATTAACTAGAAATTATATTCCCCTAATAATAAATCATTGTAGATCTAACAATGCCTTGCATGAGCCTTTCAGAGTATTATGTTCTGACCATAAAAGACTTATTCCTATAATCTCAAATCTTGACTCTATGACGCTCCAAAGGCGATTAATACTGACTTTATTATCACAAAAATTATCGTACTATTTTCTCCGGACTTTTACCTATATTTTCTTATCTCGCGTCTATCTTCTCGCGAATCGTACTGTACGATAGAAGGCTGCGCTCCACGGTCGGTTGGCGGGTAAGTGGTGCGTCGGACTAATCGCGAGAAACCTTTGTAGTTATTACAAAACGACTGCATTTCGATTTCTTTGCTTATATTACTAAAATCAATGAAGCTATGTCGATTTTGCGCAGCAATTTGCCATCGTTTCTATGGCAGTTAAATGATATTGCTATCCGAGCGTAATTCAGATATAGTAAATAATTACTATACCTCAAAGAAATATTCTAATAATTGATTTTTTAAAACAAGATTTTGAAAACAATTTTTTTTTATTAATTTCTTGATTTTCTTATATGAGCTATATGATATAGATGTCCAATTTTAACTTAATTAAACCGTAATAAATTTATTTCCGATATGATATAGATGTCCGATTTTAACTTAATTAAAACCGTAATTTCATAGTATTTAAATATTACCAAAATCCAAAGAAAAGCAAAATACATTGTTAAACATTTTTTTTCCGACTATTCCAATGGGAGCTTTATGATATAGTCATCCGATCCGGCTTGTTCCGACTTATATACTACCTGCAATGGAAAGACCACTTTTGGGTAATATTCAAGCAGATAGCTTTAAAACTGAGGGACTAGTTTGCGAAGAAACGAACGGATAGGCGGACATGGCTAGATCGACTCTCCTGGGGATGCTGATCAAGAATATATATACTTTATAGGGTCGGTCAATTATACACTCTGCAAGGGTAAAAAATAGCCTGTAGTATGCACACATATGAAATATATATGTATATCGACCACCCACTGTACCAAGAGTACTAAGAGGGCAACCACTGTAACACTTTGTCGCAGTGTTTATACAATTCAGGGTCTCGGTCATCAACCTTAGTGCCCGAAATACGAACCGCTCGCTGTGCCTTGGCTCACATGCTGAAAGTGCATGTGTCACCATAAGTGCAACACGAGCGGACCTCATGTATGTGCATATACCTCCGCGCTCCAGACTATGTAAGCATATACATATATATTAAGAATATATAGTCCGTCTCTCAGCTGCCGCTGTTGGCAGCGCCGCTACGAGACTTAGACCTTTTTAGCTCCTAAGTAAATTAAGCTAAAAAAGAAACTCTTTTGAGCTCAGAGCGGCAACAACGGTAGCTCTGCTCCAAATATAAATAAAATAAAATAATAAATAAAGAATACCAAAAAGATACCTAATCGGACTCGTATTATTGGAGGAACATGGAAAAAGCAATTCAACGTATTACAAGCCCAACATTTTTATTAATATCTTACGGTTGAACAATGAGAAAATTTTTAAAATTTGTGAAACTGGGATGCGGTTAGGCTTTTAAATAACCTTGACACCACCCCACTTGATTAAATTATAAATATATAGTTTTATTGAATAGCTAATAAAGGCTAATTCATAATTATGAATGGTTTTTTCGCCGATTGGTTTAATTGATGCTTAGTTGCTTCCTGGTTTTGCTGATTATTTTATGTTGATGACATCTTACGTTGGGTGGAACCTGAAATAAAAGTAGATATCTTGGGGTCGCAGATTAGTATTTTCTTGACGCGAGATATATTCCTCGTAAATGTCTTACCTTCCGCCATAATTTGAGTTATGTTGTTATGTTTCTCTATGACCTCAAACTCGGTTATTTTTGAAAGTAAGGAGTTAGTTTGCTTGGACAGACTACATTCTACTACTACGTACTCTATCTCCTTACTTTATATCGATTTCTTTAGCTCCTCTCGTTATACCCGTTACTCGTAGAGTAAAAGGGTATATTGTATTCGTGCAAAAGTATATAACAGGTAGAAGGAAGCGTTTCCGAGCCTATAAAGTATATATATTCTTGTTCAGGATCACTAGCCGAGTCGATCTAGCCATGTCCGTCTGTCTGTCCGTACGAACGCTGAGATCTCGGAAACTATAAAAGCTAGAAGATTGGCATTTGGCATGTAGATTTTAGGAGTTCCTACGCAGCGCAAGTTTGTTTCAAAATGGTACCACGCCCCCTCTGACGCCCACAAGCCACAAGCAGTGTCCACAGTTTTGATGCTATTATGAAAATTTTAATTGATATGTATTTGTTTCGTCAATAAAAAAAGTTTGCCACGCCCACTCTAACGCCCAAAAACCCATTAAACGCTTAAGCCTGGCTAGCGCCTACATTTCCGCCTTTCGTGGCGATATCTAACGGATGACTTTGGAACAGCTGGCCAAGGTGCTCAACAGAGTCAACGTTATTTCTCGATAAGGATTTCTATTAAAGGAAATTGCGATGGTTTTCATTTGTCAATACCGAACTATATCCCAAGAACCATGCAAATCAAATCAAGTTAGCCAAGTTGGAGGTCTGAGTCAAACAATGGCGTATGTGTGTATGCATGTAAGCATATACATATGTATGTATTTACATTGTACACAGTTGCAATTGTTTAGCTGAGTAACGGGTATCTAATAGTCGAGGCACTCGACTATAGCGTTCTTTCTTGTTTTATCTGTAAACACTAAGATGAACTTGTTGTTGGGTAGAGGACCTAGCAGACCTTATGCTACCCAAATCCACGGACCCATTGAGAATGGGTTCCTATACGTGTGGTGACGTTAGAGTTTGAGATACCAGTCAATCCCTTCAATTTTTCATGAAATGTTCAGCATCGCGGTCAATCAAAGGCCACCATATCCTAATTTCAAGCATTTATTACACTTGGACACTCGCGCTGGGAAAGAAATATAATTATTATTTGCGAATTCTGGAATTCCGGCTTTGTTTTTCGAGTTGTGATTTTGCAGGGCGTATTTATGGTAGGCTTAACCAGCATGGCTTCAGATAGTTTATTTATCTGTTCCTCGACTTGATGCGCTTCGATTATCTCGTCTAAAGAGTGTCCTTTATCAAAAAGCTTTCTTCTAAGTTCCAGCGGAGCCCAAGTATCAATGATTTTGTCGTTTTAAAGTATTCAATCTCGGCATTAGGTTCGCCAAACGAACGCCTATACGTCGCATAATTAAAACAAATTTAGAAATGTTCTCATCGTCTAATGGTGTCGAATTCCGAAATAGGTGCCTTTTAAAAATATGCATTTAGTTTTACAACCAAGAAAACATAGTTTCTCCACTCTTCGTCATACTCTATTAGCGCACCCGGTAATGAGAATGCAACACAATCTAAGTAAATAAGTTTGGTCTTCTGGGTTTTCGGTGACACGATTTGCTTAGCTCTCGCTCTGAGCCATTTTTCCCATTCATTCCGCAGTACCGACTTTCCAAAGGAAAAAAAAATTATTTATATTTTATAATTAGCGGCTTGTAAAGCTAAGATTTTGCAGCCTTTCTCTTGCGCAAGTCAAAACTCTTTCGCTCAATATTTTTATGTACGAACGTCTTTACACGACACACGATATATTTGCGCTTGCTAAGAATTTTCTTCCACTCAGCCACGCTAACATATATAATTATTTTTATCTGGCTTGTGTAACATGCAGCCTCTCTTTATAATTACGAATATCATTCACTCCCTCTCTGCGGCTCATGCTCATGCACTCCCGCAATAGGCTTGGTAAGCCCAGCCTTCCCTTTCTCTACCCCAAATTTTAACGGTTTTCCGTTATTTCGTCTTGTGCGAAGTGTTTAGTGTTTAGCAAGTGTAAAATTCTGCTCACGCGCTTACCAAAGCACTGTATTTTCTTAAACGAATGGAGGTTTTACCCCGCCGCCAATGTATTGATGTTCTGACGAACACTAATGTAGGGGTCCGAGTTATGTTTTTATTAAAAGTTGGTGGATGTATTATTTTTTAACATATCCTGGCCTAGTCCAGAGGGGGCACGTGGCCGAGTCATACGATCCGGCACAACTATATCTACCGGAGCATACTTTCCGGAGTAACCCAAAGCCCGTCATTCTCGCCCACAGGACGGAGACCGCTGCGCAACTACCCAAGGACGGCCAGTAGCGGCTCACCACCACGCTAGACGTCAATTAAGCGTATGAATATTGACTTTGTAACGATACTGCTGTGCTGAGATAGTTCAACGGTGTCCAGGTGTTCGTTCCAACATTTTTTATTTATGTCAGGAGTGGTTGCTGTAAGAGTTGGACCCGGTTCCCAGAGTATGACACGTGCGTGGTTAGGTGGAATTGAAGGGTATTACGTTTATTCAACTTAAATTTACAGAGTTTAAGACAAAGAAAACTCTGTAAATTTAAGTTGAATCACTAACCATACAACATATAGACTGGTCATTTCATACAACGAATTTGGTCACAAAATTTTTCAATCGGGAGGCCCCAATGCTTGTAGCAGCAGGCCCCGACACTTCGTGCGCCTTCGGGTTTTTTTCGCTCTCGTTCTAATTCTTATTTTGACGCTCGCGCTCGAGTTCGGTCGTTCAGTCGCAGAGACGCGCATTTTGAAGAAGGTTGGCCTGCGCTTGAATTGGGCTTTGTATGTATGCGTGTTCATGCATTCTCATACAGGGGTGCATGTGTGCGATCATTTCATTTCGATGCAGCAAGAATATTTTGTCTTTTGCTACTTTTCAGACTTGGTACCCTAACAATATGGGCGTATTCACTATTGGGTTAATGATAAAAATAAGAATATTATATGTTATAGTATATTTTTAATATTTCAGCATATATTTCATCTTGGTTTACAAATTCAAATCAGTGGTAGCAGAAAAATGTTTTGCATATATGTATGTATTGCAAATAATATAAATCAATCTAATGAGATAGGAACAGGGCACATCGCAGTCGGTGTCTGCGCTTAGTGGTTCAGAAAACTTCAAACCAAATCAGCTTTGGTTGTTGTTCTGCGAGCGGATGGTGCCTGCATAGCCTACCGACGATTGAATTTTAGGGGTGGGTACAGAAACAAGAACGGCTGTTTGGCTTTTGTTTTGTTTACATTTTTTAGGACACTTGTTTTGAATGTTATGTTTAATGACCTTTGGTTGATTTATTTTTTTAAGGTTCGCAGTGTAATATTGTTTAATGTTGTTATTTAATGATCTACCTTTATTTTTATGTATGTTTGTTCTTAAAAGTCGCCGCTCGAATTAGTTACCGATAAATATACATACATATATGTACACCTGTGTTAAATTGTAGTTTTTAAACTTTTTCACAACTTAAAAAAATGAATTCTAAAATGGAACAAATATACAAATCTGCATGTTATAGGATGACTTATAACTTGCGCGCCAATTCTATTGTTTTTGTTTGGTTTGTTTTGATTATGAACTTGGCACGCGTTTTTTTGTTGTTTTTTGATTTTTGGTTGTCACTTCGTTTACATATGGGTGCATTAGTAAATAGCTTCATTTGCGCGCGTAAAATGTTGCCATTTGATAGAAAAAGTCAAGCATCTTTCAATTGGCTTTTGATTGTGCTTCTGTGCGGTGATTTTTTCAGTGAAAACAGAAATTAAAAAGTTAAAAAATTTAATTTACAATACAGCGTGTTTTTTTCAAAACGCCTGTGTTGCTGTTTTGAGTGTAGTTAAAGTCTTTATTTTCAATACAGCGTGTTGTTTTCAAAACGCCTGTCTTGCTGTTCCGAGTGTCCGTGGTTGTGTAATCTTCAATTCGCAAGTATAAAAATATTTTAACTTACATATATAAATATTATTTTTAAGGAATTTTTGCAATGAATCAGCATAGTGTTAGGAAAAATGGTCGGAGGTGTATTATAGAGTGCTGCAGGGGGAGTTATAGGGATTCATCAGACTCCTTCCCAGTTAAGTTGTTTTCATTTCCATCAGATGATAGGAGACTTAAATGGGTTGAGTTATGCAATTTGGATGACAATTTTAATAGACGAACTTCGCGTATTTGTAATAGACATTTCGAAAGTAAATATATTGGGAAAAATAGGCTTAAAAGCAATGCCGTGCCCACTTTGAATTTAACTGACAACTTCCTTTTGCGTTCGGACAGTTCTGTTCCTTGTGAACAATTTGAATTTAATGATGATGGGGCAGAAGAACCAATTGGCATTTATGTAAACCCAATTAGGTCACAAAATTTAGATGTTAGCCCTTTAAATTTTGAGGCACCGAATTCAGATGCTAATTTAGTAACTCCTAGTGTAGTGCAGTTATATGTTAGCCCTTCTGATTTAGTAACTCCTAGTGTACCGCAGTTAGGAAATTGTGGTTATTGCCAAAAAAGGGAAGAAAATGAGATGTTTTATAGAAATAAAAATTACGAGATGTTTCTTGCGATTAAAACGTATAAACAAAAAATAGAGAAATTGAGAAGAGCTAATGTTTTAATGAAAAAAGCTATGAAGCGCAAAAGTAAGATAATTAGCAAGAAAAAAAGCATAAATATATTTAACATTATAAATAAATTGCCTCATGTTTCTGAAGAGGCAAAAACTATATGCAAAATGCTGATAAAAAAATCAAATTCTTACAACAGCGCAGAAAAAGTAATAGCTCAAAACATAAACTTTTATTCATCCCGAACATATGAATATATGCGGGATGTTTTAAATTTAAAACTTCCGTCAAAACGGACGTTGTCTCGATGGGCTCTTTTTAAAAATATGACGCCAGGATTTCAACCTGATTTATTAGAAAACCTTCAGAGAATTGTTGGTGAAATGAGTGAGAAAGGTAAAGAAGCAGTTATCCTTTGTGATGAAATAAAAATAAAAAAAGGACTGCAATATAATACCGCACTCGATGAAATTCAAGGATTTGAAAACGATGGCGAGAAAAGAACACGGTTTTTGGGGCAGCAAGTATGCGTTTTTATGGCTAGAGGCTTATTTGAAAATTGGAAGTACGTTATAAGTTATACTGTTTCGGCTAACGGTATTAAACATGATGCCCTCATGAGCAAAGTTGAAGCGAACATTGGAGTTTCGCAAACTTTGGGGCTTAACGTACGCGCTATAATATGCGATCAAGGCTCAAATAATAGAGCAGCATTCAAAAAATGGGGAGTTAACATAAACAAGCCGAGTTTTAATGTTAACGGAAAAGAAATATTTACAATATTTGATGCCCCACATCTTATTAAATCATTGAGAAACATAATAATGAAGAACAATTTAATTACGCCTGATGGCGAAGTATCTTGGGATATATTAAAAAAATTATACCAACTTGAGTCCAGTAACTCAACGAGGCTTTGTCCCAAATTAACTGCCAAGCATATTAATCCGAATTCATTTGAAAAAATGAAAGTTAAATATGCAACACAAATATTTAGCCACACCGTTGCGGCCGCAATCCGAACAGTGATTGATTCTGGTGGATTTGTGGAATGCCGAAATAGCGCAGAAGCTACAGCAAATTTTATAGAAAAAATAAATAGGCTCTTTGATTGCCTCAATAGCCATGTTCTATATGAAAGAAACCCATACAGATGTGGAATGCAGAAAAATAATAACGTAGAAAAATACCTCGTTGAAATGAGGAAGTATTTTGGAGAATTTAAATATCCACAATTAGTGCATTGCATTGACGGAATGATTTTGAGCATTTCATCTGTACTTGCACTAGCTGAAAGTGTGTGGAGCTCGGAAATATTTTATATATCAACCGCGAAATTGAATCAAGACCCCTTAGAAAACCTATTTTATTTAATAAGGGCTCGCGGAGCAACAAATAATAATCCAACGATGTATGAATTTAACATCATAATGTCAAAAATGCTATCGATGAAAATATTAACATCCACATCAGTATCTGGTAATTGCGGCCCAGATGAAGATACAATGTTAATAAATGTTATCCAGGACTGCAGCTTAAACAAAACATGTAATGACATAAAAACCGAAGAAAGTACCGATTTCGATATGTTCTCAGATGAAGAGACGGAAATTGAGCAAATTTTTGATATTGCAACTGGAAACGAATTTGATAGCAATGCCTTGCGATATTTTGCAGGCTATATATTGTTCAAATTTCTGCAAAAAAAAGAGTGCGCAGTGTGTTCTGATCTATTAAAAACAAATATAGAAACACAATGCTCCACAGAACATAAAGGTTTAAAACTTAAAGCTCCTTCAGATTACTATTTCTCTTTAATTGAAATTCACTACAATATTTTTAAAAATATATTTGACAAAAATCCTTATAGGAAAAGAATAAAACACCAAATTATACGTTCCTGTATACTCGCCACTAAAAAGTCCAGCATTTATTCAAATTGGTTTTCGGTTACCCATTCCTGTTATGAACACAGGATAAAAATGCTAGATGGATTTATTTTAATTTTACTGCGGAAAAACAGTAAATGGCTTACAGAAAAAATGTATACAAAAGGAAAAGCTGTATCAACAGCTGGTGCAAGAAAACTAAAAATACTCAAACAGTAATTAGTTTCTTATAAAATGTTTAATTTTTTTTGTAGGTATAGGAGGTATTGTTAGGTGGGGAACAAGGAGATGTTCAAAGCATTTTGATATCTCAAGTCGACTCGTAAGTCTTCATTGAAGTCTCCATCGCAATTGCAATGGCCTCCTCGTGGTGTTCCCTGGATACCGATTTAAATACATATATTACTTACATACACCTGTGCTTACAGCAAAATTAGTGGGAAAAATTGTAGTATTTTAGAAGTTTAACCTAAATTCATTTTTTTAAGTTGTGAAAAAGTTTAAAAACTACAATTTAACACAGGTGTACATATATGTATGTATATTTATCGGTAACTAATTCGAGCGGCGACTTTTAAGAACAAACATACATAAAAATAAAGGTAGATCATTAAATAACAACATTAAACAATATTACACTGCGAACCTTAAAAAAATAAATCAACCAAAGGTCATTAAACATAACATTCAAAACAAGTGTCCTAAAAAATGTAAACAAAACAAAAGCCAAACAGCCGTTCTTGTTTCTGTACCCACCCCTAAAATTCAATCGTCGGTAGGCTATGCAGGCACCATCCGCTCGCAGAACAACAACCAAAGCTGATTTGGTTTGAAGTTTTCTGAACCACTAAGCGCAGACACCGACTGCGATGTGCCCTGTTCCTATCTCATTAGATTGATTTATATTATTTGCAATACATACATATATGCAAAACATTTTTCTGCTACCACTGATTTGAATTTGTAAACCAAGATGAAATATATGCTGAAATATTAAAAATATACTATAACATATAATATTCTTATTTTTATCATTAACCCAATAGTGAATACGCCCATATTGTTAGGGTACCAAGTCTGAAAAGTAGCAAAAGACAAAATATTCTTGCTGCATCGAAATGAAATGATCGCACACATGCACCCCTGTATGAGAATGCATGAACACGCATACATACAAAGCCCAATTCAAGCGCAGGCCAACCTTCTTCAAAATGCGCGTCTCTGCGACTGAACGACCGAACTCGAGCGCGAGCGTCAAAATAAGAATTAGAACGAGAGCGAAAAAAACCCGAAGGCGCACGAAGTGTCGGGGCCTGCTGCTACAAGCATTGGGGCCTCCCGATTGAAAAATTTTGTGACCAAATTCGTTGTATGAAATGACCAGTCTATATGTTGTATGGTTAGTGGTTGAATAAACGTAATACCCTTCAATTCCACCTAACCACGCACGTGTCATACTCTGGGAACCGGGTCCAACTCTTACAGCAACCACTCCTGACATAAATAAAAAATGTTGGAACGAACACCTGGACACCGTTGAACTATCTCAGCACAGCAGTATCGTTACAAAGTCAATATTCATACGCTTAATTATAAGGGCATAGTTTAGCTGATCGAGTTTGTATGTGTACTCACCAACCAATCCCTCCAAGTCGGCAGGCCTGTAGACTGGAGTGCAGTATGATTTGATGAGCGTGGATAAATTTAAATTATATTAGGTGATCTTGATGTACATGAGGCTAATAAATGATTAGTGCTCTATTAAAAAGAGGAGTATGAATATTTCTTCAATTCAAAGAAATTTTAAAACTAAATTCATGAAATAAATTCTACTTAATTAAGTGTGCTGATACTGGCACTGCTTCGATTCGCGTCTCCCATTGTTGTTGTTCTCGACTGAATTCACAAAACGAGATGACTGCCGCCGAGATAGTCGAGGGTGTCTTTTACATGGTCGAGTTGAGATTATGTGGTCACGAGGTTAGTCGCCATGAGATTCGGCGCACTTTGGTTCGGCGCAGGAAAATGAGGCTATATTTTCATTTAGGCTCCTATTTGGCAAGGTTTTAGCACGACTCCTGATCTTCTGCGGCCCCAATCTAATTCTATTCCCTCCTCGCTGTCGTTCGAAAACATGACGGCAACCACAGATCAGGCAATAGCCGATTTATTTGCCCAATTTTTTCAAACGACTTACTCTACTTTAGATTATTCATCACAGCCTTATTCTTACACCATATCCAAGTCAAACCCACTTTAACAGAAAGCTCTCTTCTTTTGGATCTTCTTCGTATTATGCCTGTTTATTCTCCAGGGCCTGATGGTATTCGTGGGTGCAGGCTTAGGTATTGCGCAAATGCGAAACCTCTTCACAAGTTCTTTACCTTATCTCTAGAAACTTTCCAATTTCCAATTTTTTAAGGAATCATTTGTTATTCCTCTTTACAAAAAAGGTAACAAGTTAGAAGCCAGTAACTATAGAGGTATATCTAAATTGTCAGATATTCCTAAGCTTTTTGAAAAAATCATTACTCCTCCTGTTAGGTTTTTTAAGTTTACCTCGTTATATGGATCTCAAGTTACCTGAATAGCAGGTCACAAAGGGACCGTTTTAAAAATTCAATTTTTAAAGTTTTCCGTGTTACCTCCGGTGTCCCACAACGGAGCCATCTTGGTCCGCTACTTTTTACATTATTTATTAACGATCTTCCTTCAATTACAAGTCATACTCGCGTACTTATGTACGCAGATGACATTTAGACCATTTAGAATTACAATCCGATCTAGATATCTTTCCAAAATGGTGCCGAGATAATTTACTAAATTTAAACGGTTCTAAGCAAGCTGGTGAGTTTTTATCGGGTCAAGCCGATATAGGCGACTTGCACGTTAAGTGGCAGCTCTTTGGATGGTATAACTAAACTAAAATTTTCTAATCACATTTCGTCCATGGTAAAAGGTAGTCAAAAGAATTTGATGATCCTTATGTCACTAAAACTTTATTTATTTCGCTAGTCCGTCCGGTTCTGCAGAATTGGTTTCACGTCTGAAGTTCACAATACGGAATACATATTGCTTTACGGCGCCTAAACTGGGATGCAAATCTTATCTTCTTATTCTAGTAGACTACTGTTGATTAATTTACTCGCCCTAGGCAACCGTGGAACGATGCTTGGTACTGGCTTTATTTATAACCTTGGTAAGTCGGCTAAACTTTTCTTTGGCAAGTAGATTAACTAGAAATTATATTCCCCTAATAATAAATCATTGTAGATCTAACAATGCCTTGCATGAGCCTTTCAGAGTATTATGTTCTGACCATAAAAGACTTATTCCTATAATCTCAAATCTTGACTCTATGACGCTCCAAAGACGATTAATACTGACTTTATTATCACAAAAATTATCGTACTATTTTCTCCGGACTTTTACCTATATTTTCTTATCTCGCGTCTATCTTCTCGCGAATCGTACTGTACGATAGAAGGCTGCGCTCCACGGTCGGTTGGCGGGTAAGTGGTGCGTCGGACTAATCGCGAGAAACCTTTGTAGTTATTACAAAACGACTGCATTTCGATTTCTTTGCTTATATTACTAAAATCAATGAAGCTATGTCGATTTTGCGCAGCAATTTGCCATCGTTTCTATGGCAGTTAAATGATATTGCTATCCGAGCGTAATTCAGATATAGTAAATAATTACTATACCTCAAAGAAATATTCTAATAATTGATTTTTTAAAACAAGATTTTGAAAACAATTTTTTTTTATTAATTTCTTGATTTTCTTATATGAGCTATATGATATAGATGTCCAATTTTAACTTAATTAAACCGTAATAAATTTATTTCCGATATGATATAGATGTCCGATTTTAACTTAATTAAAACCGTAATTTCATAGTATTTAAATATTACCAAAATCCAAAGAAAAGCAAAATACATTGTTAAACATTTTTTTTCCGACTATTCCAATGGGAGCTTTATGATATAGTCATCCGATCCGGCTTGTTCCGACTTATATACTACCTGCAATGGAAAGACCACTTTTGGGTAATATTCAAGCAGATAGCTTTAAAACTGAGGGACTAGTTTGCGAAGAAACGAACGGATAGGCGGACATGGCTAGATCGACTCTCCTGGGGATGCTGATCAAGAATATATATACTTTATAGGGTCGGTCAATTATACACTCTGCAAGGGTAAAAAATAGCCTGTAGTATGCACACATATGAAATATATATGTATATCGACCACCCACTGTACCAAGAGTACTAAGAGGGCAACCACTGTAACACTTTGTCGCAGTGTTTATACAATTCAGGGTCTCGGTCATCAACCTTAGTGCCCGAAATACGAACCGCTCGCTGTGCCTTGGCTCACATGCTGAAAGTGCATGTGTCACCATAAGTGCAACACGAGCGGACCTCATGTATGTGCATATACCTCCGCGCTCCAGACTATGTAAGCATATACATATATATTAAGAATATATAGTCCGTCTCTCAGCTGCCGCTGTTGGCAGCGCCGCTACGAGACTTAGACCTTTTTAGCTCCTAAGTAAATTAAGCTAAAAAAGAAACTCTTTTGAGCTCAGAGCGGCAACAACGGTAGCTCTGCTCCAAATATAAATAAAATAAAATAATAAATAAAGAATACCAAAAGATACCAAATCGGACTCGTATTATTGGAGGAACATGGAAAAAGCAATTCAACGTATTACAAGCCCAACATTTTTATTAATATCTTACGGTTGAACAATGAGAAAATTTTTAAAATTTGTGAAACTGGGATGCGGTTAGGCTTTTAAATAACCTTGACACCACCCCACTTGATTAAATTATAAATATATAGTTTTATTGAATAGCTAATAAAGGCTAATTCATAATTATGAATGGTTTTTTCGCCGATTGGTTTAATTGATGCTTAGTTGCTTCCTGGTTTTGCTGATTATTTTATGTTGATGACATCTTACGTTGGGTGGAACCTGAAATAAAAGTAGATATCTTGGGGTCGCAGATTAGTATTTTCTTGACGCGAGATATATTCCTCGTAAATGTCTTACCTTCCGCCATAATTTGAGTTATGTTGTTATGTTTCTCTATGACCTCAAACTCGGTTATTTTTGAAAGTAAGGAGTTAGTTTGCTTGGACAGACTACATTCTACTACTACGTACTCTATCTCCTTACTTTATATCGATTTCTTTAGCTCCTCTCGTTATACCCGTTACTCGTAGAGTAAAAGGGTATATTGTATTCGTGCAAAAGTATATAACAGGTAGAAGGAAGCGTTTCCGAGCCTATAAAGTATATATATTCTTGTTCAGGATCACTAGCCGAGTCGATCTAGCCATGTCCGTCTGTCTGTCCGTACGAACGCTGAGATCTCGGAAACTATAAAAGCTAGAAGATTGGCATTTGGCATGTAGATTTTAGGAGTTCCTACGCAGCGCAAGTTTGTTTCAAAATGGTACCACGCCCCCTCTGACGCCCACAAGCCACAAGCAGTGTCCACAGTTTTGATGCTATTATGAAAATTTTAATTGATATGTATTTGTTTCGTCAATAAAAAAAGTTTGCCACGCCCACTCTAACGCCCAAAAACCCATTAAACGCTTAAGCCTGGCTAGCGCCTACATTTCCGCCTTTCGTGGCGATATCTAACGGATGACTTTGGAACAGCTGGCCAAGGTGCTCAACAGAGTCAACGTTATTTCTCGATAAGGATTTCTATTAAAGGAAATTGCGATGGTTTTCATTTGTCAATACCGAACTATATCCCAAGAACCATGCAAATCAAATCAAGTTAGCCAAGTTGGAGGTCTGAGTCAAACAATGGCGTATGTGTGTATGCATGTAAGCATATACATATGTATGTATTTACATTGTACACAGTTGCAATTGTTTAGCTGAGTAACGGGTATCTAATAGTCGAGGCACTCGACTATAGCGTTCTTTCTTGTTTTATCTGTAAACACTAAGATGAACTTGTTGTTGGGTAGAGGACCTAGCAGACCTTATGCTACCCAAATCCACGGACCCATTGAGAATGGGTTCCTATACGTGTGGTGACGTTAGAGTTTGAGATACCAGTCAATCCCTTCAATTTTTCATGAAATGTTCAGCATCGCGGTCAATCAAAGGCCACCATATCCTAATTTCAAGCATTTATTACACTTGGACACTCGCGCTGGGAAAGAAATATAATTATTATTTGCGAATTCTGGAATTCCGGCTTTGTTTTTCGAGTTGTGATTTTGCAGGGCGTATTTATGGTAGGCTTAACCAGCATGGCTTCAGATAGTTTATTTATCTGTTCCTCGACTTGATGCGCTTCGATTATCTCGTCTAAAGAGTGTCCTTTATCAAAAAGCTTTCTTCTAAGTTCCAGCGGAGCCCAAGTATCAATGATTTTGTCGTTTTAAAGTATTCAATCTCGGCATTAGGTTCGCCAAACGAACGCCTATACGTCGCATAATTAAAACAAATTTAGAAATGTTCTCATCGTCTAATGGTGTCGAATTCCGAAATAGGTGCCTTTTAAAAATATGCATTTAGTTTTACAACCAAGAAAACATAGTTTCTCCACTCTTCGTCATACTCTATTAGCGCACCCGGTAATGAGAATGCAACACAATCTAAGTAAATAAGTTTGGTCTTCTGGGTTTTCGGTGACACGATTTGCTTAGCTCTCGCTCTGAGCCATTTTTCCCATTCATTCCGCAGTACCGACTTTCCAAAGGAAAAAAAAATTATTTATATTTTATAATTAGCGGCTTGTAAAGCTAAGATTTTGCAGCCTTTCTCTTGCGCAAGTCAAAACTCTTTCGCTCAATATTTTTATGTACGAACGTCTTTACACGACACACGATATATTTGCGCTTGCTAAGAATTTTCTTCCACTCAGCCACGCTAACATATATAATTATTTTTATCTGGCTTGTGTAACATGCAGCCTCTCTTTATAATTACGAATATCATTCACTCCCTCTCTGCGGCTCATGCTCATGCACTCCCGCAATAGGCTTGGTAAGCCCAGCCTTCCCTTTCTCTACCCCAAATTTTAACGGTTTTCCGTTATTTCGTCTTGTGCGAAGTGTTTAGTGTTTAGCAAGTGTAAAATTCTGCTCACGCGCTTACCAAAGCACTGTATTTTCTTAAACGAATGGAGGTTTTACCCCGCCGCCAATGTATTGATGTTCTGACGAACACTAATGTAGGGGTCCGAGTTATGTTTTTATTAAAAGTTGGTGGATGTATTATTTTTTAATATATCTTTATTTCTTATGTCCACACTCTACGCTTGCAAAACGACGACTGACTCTCTCTTCGTTCTTTTCCTCCGCGCTCGTTTCCAGAGTTGCATTTTTAATACATATCGATATACCGACATTATTATAACATCTGCATACATATACATAATTATAACAGTGATCGTTGGCCTTATACTTAACTTAGAAATATACTTGTTGTTATTTTTATTATACATGTGCATTTGCAACTGTAAATAGTAACGTAACAGGCGATCCTGCTACAATTCGGTCTTCCTGACAACTAAGATCTCCTGATCTTTACGAACTACAATCATCTTCTTACACACTATTTACAATAATTTTAACTTTTCGTATTTTTATTAATCCAAGGTTTTATGTTTTGGCTACTCCATATACCCTTGTACGGGTAACGTGTCAATTGGAAACCCTCCACATCTTTTATTAAAAATCTTTCATATCTCAAAATCTTGTCTATCATATATGGCCCTTTATGTTTTGGGATTAACTTTCTTGATTGCCCTGGAGTGCTGTCAAAATTTTTAACCATTATATAGTCACCTATTTTGTACCCAGCAACGACATTGTACGACATTGAAAATTCGTGGTAGGCCTCCGTATAAGTCCTACATTGCGCTCTTCGTTTGTTTTGCGTCCAAAGCGGTTCATCTAGAAGTTGTTTCAGATTTAACCACAGATAAATTTTTATTGGCTTTTCAAAGGTTCGTTGGGCGCCGAGGATGTCCCCAAGTCGTCTATTGCGACAACGGGACGAACTTCGTCGGAGCGAGTCGCCCCTTCCGGGCCCTTCGAGAGAGGATAGAGGACGAAGCCGACGCGAATTCGCATCAAAAAGCGGATGCGAATTTGTCTTCACACCACCGCGGCCTCCGCACATGGGCGGACTATGGGAGGCAGGTGTCAAAACTGCCAAGAACCTACTCCTACGGGCGGTGGGCAGCGCGCTCCTAAGCGCAGAAGAGCTGGGGACAGTCCTCGTGGGAATCGAGGCGGTGATGAACTCCCGGCCGCTCGGAGCAATCAGCAGCGACCCAAGCGACGGAGAGGCGCTGACACCCGGGCACCTACTGACGGGCGGGCCGCTACTCGCCACACCAGCACTCCGGACCCCGGACCAGGAGGGTCTCAACTGCTTGCGGCGATGGCGGCTTGTCTCGTCAGTCAGGCAAATG
Source organism: Drosophila prolongata (assembly GCA_036346975.1). NCBI lineage: Eukaryota > Metazoa > Arthropoda > Insecta > Diptera > Drosophilidae > Drosophila > Drosophila prolongata. The sequence goes on along the minus strand of JAYMZC010000387.1, from coordinate 13,950,103 downwards.
TTCTGGCGGCGATGGTCCCGGGAATATGTCCTGGGCCTCCAAATACGGGGCAAGTGGCACCAGCAGCAGCCCAACATCAGCGAGGGAGGTCTCGTCCTCGTGGCCGAGGACAACCTGCCGCCCCAACAATGGCTCCTCGGCAGAATAGTCGCCAGGCACGCAGGGGAGGACGGCATGGTCAGGGTCGTCGACGTGCGAACTAGTGGAGGAGGCCTTTTTCGGCGGGCCATTCATAAGTTGGCGCCGCTTCCATTGTGTTGAAGCCCGATGGGTGTTCAACGGGGCCGGTGTTCGCTCAAAATTGAAATTTGAAATATGTATATTGAAAAAAAAAAAATAAAAACTTAAAGTTTAATGTAAGTTAGTTTAGGGCGAAGGCGGGAGCACAATAAAGTTTTCTCTCGCTCTCGGCGAAGTCGCCCCGTCTTCGCCAACCTTCGTTAAGCTAGGCTCTAAGTACTTTGTCGAAAAATATATAAGTATACGTTGAAATTGATTTGAGCCGTCGACACCTTTTCTTTTCGTTTTCGTTTCTCGCAATTAATAATTTTAGCCACCGCCAAGTTTTTTTTCGGTTTTTAATAATTAGAAAATTCTCTAATTTTCATGGCGCCCCCGGGTGGACGTTAAAGTTATTAATATTTGGAAACTAGTGACAGTGACACATAAACCAAAAATATAAAGTGCAAGTGCAAGTGGAGTTCAAAGCACTCAATTACATACCTCCATAGTGTTTTTTTTGTTGCCCGCGGCGTGTCGGTGTGGACAGAAAATACACAGCAGCTCCTGCTTAAAATATCGTGCCGGTCGCGAAATACCCTGTTCGCCACAAAAGAACTGCTGCCAGAGGGATGCCCTGCGACTGCTCAATGTGCAAAAGAAAAGTGGCAGCTGGATTAAAAGACCCTAAAGCAGAACCTGAGGTATTTGTGCAAAAAATTCAAAGCTTGAGTTTATAAGAAAAACAATTTAATTGTTTATTGTCTTGTGCTGAAAAATTGCACCTCGCTTTCAATTCTTGGCACAGACGTATCGATATAGTAGAGCTAGTTGTGCATGCATTTATTTATAATAAATAAAAATAAAAAATTATATTAAAATTTATTATATACACATACATATACACATACACATTATAACCTATTTGAACCTCCGTTGGACGCAACATTTACATAATTGTGTTATATTATTGCAATCACTGTCGCCCCCAATTTATTTATTGAAACTCGAAAATTAATAGTTGGTAAAATTATCCCAGCCGCTATATATAACCAATACATAAGTCCTCATATACAAGCAGCTGCAGCGGTTAACTTTTTCGTTTTCCTTTTTCGCTTCGCTTGTCTGCCGTTAGCATCGTTGTAATTGTTGTTGGACTTTTGGTTTGGCGCGCTGAAGATCAAAGTGACGCGCTACCCTGCATTCGGAAGGGTATATTGATTTTTGCCGTCATTTGCAAACACTGTTAATTTTGATACCTCGTGGCTCGATATTCAATTTAATATTTTTTTTTCGTCGTTTTCGTTGTGGATAATTATTAAAATAATTTTTTCGAACAAATTTAATAATTAAATTAAATTGTTATTTACTCTTAGTATTTTGTTTCGAAAATTTATTTAACATTTTGTCGTCGTTCTAATTGAACAATTATCCTCTTTTAAAACTTATTTATTTTATTAATTATTATTCTTGGATAAATAATTTATTTATATATATATATTTATTTATTTTCGTGGTTTATATAAAAAAAAAAATAAATAAAAAAAATAAATTAAAATGAGCCAAAATCTCTTGAACTTCTTGCGGATCTTAAAAATAAGCTCAAAAAACCAGTGATGAGCATCCGCCGATTAAATGATCGAATAGAAGTCGGCCAGATTCCGATCCAAGAAGTAGAACTAACTTGTCGGCTAGAGATTTTAAATGCTTCTATTATTAAGGCAACTCAAATACAAGAACAGATCGAAGATTTAGATGATGGCGATGAGTTCGGAGAAGAGTTGGAAGAGCTTTCAATAATAACCAAGGCAAAAATAATGTCGCTTATCTCAGCCTTGAAGACGGCAAGCGAAACCAAAATAATTGGATCAGCTTCTGTAGCCCCAACTCGAGCTCGACTTCCGAATTTGGCATTGCCGAAATTCAGCGGCAAATATTTGGAGTTTAAGAAGTTCATTAGCCTTTTCGAAACTCTTGTTCATCAAGACGACAGCATTCCCGTCATAGAAAAATTCAATCACTTAATTTCTTGTCTTTCTGGTGAAGCTTTGGGAACTATTAAGGCCTACCAAGTCACCGAGAGCAATTATGAAAAGGCTATGATCAGCCTGAAAAAAGTGTATGATAACGAATGTTTAATTTTTATGAATAATATTTCAACATTGTTTAGTCTTCCGAAAATAACGCAACAGTCAGCTTCGTCTTTAAGAAATATTATCGACACCGTATCATCTATATACGGTTCTTTGTTATCGATAGGAGACGACACCAAGATTTTAAATGCAATGTTGATCTATCTTGTTTTGAACAGAGTAGACCCAGTGACCAAACAAAAATGGGAAGAACAATTAGATTATGAAAGGTTACCGCTTTGGTCCGATTTTGAAAAAATGTTAAACCGCCGATACCAGCATTTATCCGCTGAAGAATCGACGAAACCAAAGCAAGATAAAGTTATGTCGAGCAAGCCACATAATCGCAGCTCATTTTCTTGTTCTTCGTCCAACAGTAAATCCCAGCAAAGTTGTAGCTATTGCAATGCAGGAGACCATATCCTAGCGAACTGTGGTCCGTTTGGTCGCCTTTCGGTAATGCAAAGGTTTGACTTTGTAAAATCTGCTTCCTTATGCATCAATTGTATGCGAAAGGGTCACACTGTTTCAAAATGCAAATTTAATAAATGTCGAGTTTGTGGCCGCTCGCATCACGTTTTACTGCATAGATATACAGTGTCCGAAAATAGTTTAGCGTTGCCACCACCCCAAGAGATTCTTTCTCCCTCTTTAAATCAAGATCAGCCTTCCACGTCACATGTTATGCATGCGACATCATTGGACAGAGTGATTTTAGCCACGTCGATCGAGCACTTCTTGACTCTGGGTCCCAAACGAATTTTATAACAGAGGACCTTGCTCACCGCTTACAGATCCGTAAAGAGGAGACGTGTATAAACTTACTTGGTATTGGCGAGTCCAATTCTCAAGTTAAGAAAAAGGTACACACAATGGTCAAGTCGCGTATAAATGGTAGTCAGTTCTCCTTCGATTTTTGGATTTTGAAATCAATATCAGGATATCATCCTGACCAGTCGGTCAATATCAATGACTGGAAAATTCCAAAGAACCTACCACTAGCAGAACCCTATTTCTACAAGCCACAAAGAATAGATATGTTAATAGGAGCAGAATCATTTTTCGAATTATTAGCTGTTGGACAAATTAGACAAGGTCCTGACTTTCCAACTCTGCAGAAAACCCTCTTCGGCTGGGTTGTATCGGGTAGATATAAGGCATCTTCCCCTACAGAAGTTGTGAAAAGTTTCAGTTGTAGTGAAGAGATTTTAGTGTCTATTGACAGCACACTACAGAAGTTTTGGTCACTGGAAGAAATGCCATCTCTAAAGAAAATTCTGTCACCTGAGCAAAAGTTATGTGAAGAACACTACCGGAAGACTACTCAGGTTTTGCCATCAGGTCGGTTTGAAGTAAGACTGCCGTTTAAATCGGATCAAAATGAGTTAGGCAACTCTTTTGAAGTTGCAAAACGGCGGTTTTTGTCGCTTGAAAGAAGGCTGTCTCGAGACCCTGAGATGAAGGAAATGTACCTAGAATTTATGGAGGAGTACCTTTCCTTAGGTCATATGTCTCTTACAGATAAACTTCCTTCTGCTCCACATTATGTTATCCCACATCAATGTGTTCTGAGACCCCAAAGTACGTCAACCAAGTTACGTGTCGTTTTCGATGCGTCTTGTAAATCGTCAACTCAGAAGTCTCTAAATGACATTTTGATGGTTGGGCCGACAATCCAAGATGAGTTGTACTCAACGTTACTGCGCTTCCGGCTGCATAGGTTTGCCCTGACCGCCGATGTAAAGAAAATGTATCGCCAAGTGATGGTGAATGAAGCAGATAGGCAGTTTCAACTTATAGTGTGGAGAAGAGACCCCTCTGAGTCCTTGAGATTATACAAGCTCAACACCGTAACATATGGTACTGGACCAGCCCCGTTTTTGGCTATTCGGTGTTTAAAAAGGTTAAGTGAGTCTGCCAAAGTTTCTTTTCCTAGAGCTGCTAAGGTTATTGGATCCGACTTTTATGTCGATGATATGTTGACTGGTGATGCATGCGTAGAGGAGTTAAAGACTATTAAGTCTGAAGTATCTCAGGTTCTTCAAACTGCAGGTTTTGAATTGACAAAGTGGTTTTCAAACTCACCTGACGTTACCGCATCTGAGAGCACAGTTAAATCCATACCCATCTCGGACTCAGAGTCAACTAAGGCGTTAGGAATATCGTGGTTGCCTAACGAAGATGCCTTCAAATTTCAAATTGACACTGCTGTCATGGGTCTCCGAGCGACAAAACGGAACATACTATCGGTGACATCGAAGCTGTTTGACCCCCTCGGCTTATTAAGTCCTATTGTAATTAGAGGAAAGATCCTATTGCAGGAACTTTGGCTTAATAAGTTAGATTGGGATGAGTCGATTCCTATTCATTTGGAAACAGCTTGGAATATGATAAAAATTACATTGTCTAAATTAGAGAAAATATCTATTCCCCGGTTTGTGCATACCGATCCGATGTCACCGGTCCAATTACATGCCTTTGCTGACGCATCCTTAAGAGCTTATGGAGCTTGCGTCTACATTCGTAGCAAAACTGCAGAAGGTTATAAAATATCGCTGTTGACTTCAAAGTCTAAAGTAGCGCCGCTCAAGACTAAAACACTCCCAAGGCTTGAGTTATGTGCCGCTCACCTTCTCGCAGATCTCTGCCACAGAATCAAGCCCCTATTAAAGGTACCTATCGAACGGATTGTTTATTGGTCGGATTCTGAAGTTACGCTTCATTGGATCCGGTCTCATCCATCTTCATTATCCACATTCGTATCGAATAGAGTAGCGGAGATTCAAGAGTGGTCAGGTGAAGCTACGTGGCGGCATGTTCCAACGAAACAAAACCCAGCAGATATTGTATCAAGAGGTTGTGATGTCGACGAAATTATACAGTCAATATGGTTTACTGGACCTGCGTTTTTAAAAGAGGAAGATGCAAACTGGCCCCAGAATGCACACTTTGAACTAGATGAAGAAGTCCTACTACAAGAATCGAGGAAGACTGCGGTCGGACTGACCGCTGCAGTAAGAAATTTGGATTTGGTAGATGTCATCGAGGGATTTTCGTCACACCTTAAACTGCTTCGGGTATTCGTTTATATGTTCCGCTTCATAAGAAAATGCAAAGACAAAAGTATGGTATTTGAAAAAACTTTGTCGCCGACTGAATATAATGAAGCTTTTCTAAAAATTGTCGAGATATTACAGAAGCACGAGTATCATGAAGAAAGAGAAAAAGTTCGTAAAGGATCCAGAGTTGGCCCAAGTCTTCAGCGATTGAATCCATTCATCCATGAAGACAAGGGGACTTGGTGTCACTTTTCTTTGTTGCAAGTTGGGGGGCGACTAGCTAATGCTCCTATATCATACGATGCCAAGTTTCCATTGTTGTTGACAAAACGCTCCCAATTTGTGCAGAGCTATGTTCGGCATCTTCACCATTCCAATTTTCATGTTGGTCCACGAGCCCTTGTGAGTCTCCTTCGACAGCGTATTTGGATCGTAAACGCTCAGGAGGTCTGCAGTCAGATAGTTCGATCATGCATACGCTGCTTTAAGTGTAAGCCTCGACTAATGACACAAATTATGGGAAATTTACCCGCAGATCGTCTCCGTGCTCTCCGCCCATTTGCTATATGTGGCGTCGATTTTTGTGGCCCTGTCTATACGACATTGAAAATTCGTGGTAGGCCTCCGTATAAGTCCTACATTGCGCTCTTCGTTTGTTTTGCGTCCAAAGCGGTTCATCTAGAAGTTGTTTCAGATTTAACCACAGATTCCTTTTTATTGGCTTTTCAAAGGTTCGTTGGGCGCCGAGGATGTCCCCAAGTCGTCCATTGCGACAACGGGACGAACTTCGTCGGAGCGAGTCGCCACTTCCGGGCCCTTCGAGAGAGGATATAGGACGAAGCCGACGCGATACGCGAATTCGCATCAAAAAGCAGGTGTCAAAACTGCCAAGAACCTACTCCTACGGGCGGTGGGCAGCGCGCTCCTAAGCGCAGAAGAGCTGGGGACAGTCCTCGTGGGAATCGAGACGGTGATGAACTCCCGGCCGCTCGGAGCAATCAGCAGCGACCCAAGCGACGGAGAGGCGCTGACACCCGGGCACCTACTGACGGGCGGGCCGCTACTCGCCACACCAGCACTCCGGACCCCGGACCAGGAGGGTCTCAACTGCTTGCGGCGATGGCGGCTTGTCTCGTCAGTCAGGCAAATGTTCTGGCGGCGATGGTCCCGGGAATATGTCCTGGGCCTCCAAATACGGGGCAAGTGGCACCAGCAGCAGCCCAACATCAGCGAGGGAGGTCTCGTCCTCGTGGCCGAGGACAACCTGCCGCCCCAACAATGGCTCCTCGGCAGAATAGTCGCCAGGCACGCAGGGGAGGACGGCATGGTCAGGGTCGTCGACGTGCGAACTAGTGGAGGAGGCCTTTTTCGGCGGGCCATTCATAAGTTGGCGCCGCTTCCATTGTGTTGAAGCCCGATGGGTGTTCAACGGGGCCGGTGTTCGCTCAAAATTGAAATTTGAAATATGTATATTGAAAAACAAAAAATAAAAACTTAAAGTTTAATGTAAGTTAGTTTAGGGCGAAGGCGGGAGCACAATAAAGTTTTCTCTCGCTCTCGGCGAAGTCGCCCCGTCTTCGCCAACCTTCGTTAAGCTAAGTACTCTAAGTACTTTGTCGAAAAATATATAAGTATTCGTTGAAATTGATTTGAGCAGTCGACACCTTTTCTTTTCGTTTTCGTTTCTCGCAATTAATAATTTTAGCCACCGCCAAGTTTTTTTTCGGTTTTTAATAATTAGAAAATTCTCTAATTTTTCACCCTTGTACGGGCTACGTGTCAATTGGAAACCCTCCACATCTTTTATTAAAAATCTTTCATATCTCAAAATCTTGTCTATCATATATGGCCCTTTATGTTTTGGGATTAACTTTCTTGATTGTCCTGGAGTGCTGTCAAAATTTTTAACCATTATATAGTCACCTATTTTGTACCCAGCAATTTTTTTTTTTTTTCATTATAATGTGTTTCGTTGTTCATCTGTGCTTCTTTTTGCTTTTGAGCTGCTTCTCTTCGAATTTTATTTAAATCTCTATTTTCCTCTACATTATCCATTTTCTCAAGTTTTTGTTTTAGTTCATCTACAACTTTTCTTTTTTGTTCAATGCCAAACAACATCCTACTTGGAATTTGACTGATACTTTTTTGAATTGTATTTTTGAGTGAGTATTCTACGTTTTCAATCACTGTGTCCCAGTGCATACCTTTCTCAGAATCCGTTAACTTGGTTATTATTGGACTTGGGTCCAATGATTGACCCTTTCTACTTGGCCATTGGCTTGCGGAGATCCCGTTGCAATTTTAACTTGCTTTATACATAATTTATTTAAAAATTCCGCGAATACACCTGTCTGACACAATGCATACTGGTCTACTATAAGCACGAAAATAATCTGATAAAGCTACTATAACTTCCTTGGTCTTTGTTGTCTTTGTCGGATACAGCCTTATAAATTTAGTAAACCCATCTATAACCACAAACAAATGCTTTTGCGATCTTCCTGCATCAATTGGTCCGTATTGATCTACGTGTACAAGCTCAAATGGTTTATTTCCTTTCGGAATACTGTGTAACAATCTCTCACTTTTTCCGGACTTAGGCGAATATGCAATACATCTTAAACAATTTTCTATATGCCTCACAACCTTTTCCTTCATTTTGGGAAACCAATATGTCTTCACTATTGCATTTATAGCATTGTCCCTTCCAACATGCCCAAATTCATTATGATATTTATCTATTTCTATCATTTCCTCCGGAACATAAAATAGTAATCTACCGTCATTTACTTTTCTATACAGCACCCCATTTCGCATCTCAAACAGTTTGTCTTCTGATTTCTCCAATTTCTGTATTAATTCTTTTATTTTACTATCTCTGTGTTGACAAATAATTAAATTATCCTTAAAGCTATTAGTTTCGATTACGCATATATTTGAACATCTGCTTAACGCATCTACATGCTGCATTCTCTTTCCTGGCCTGTGCTCTAAAACAAAATCATATTCTAATAATTCTAACGCCCATCTAGCTATCCTTGGGTTCAACTCGACTTGTTTAATGTTAGCGCTAACGAATTACAATCTGTGACTACCTTAAACTTTTTTCCTTGAACATAAATCTGAAACCTCCTTAGCGCATAAATAATCGCTAATGTTTCTAATTCGAAACTATGAAATTTAGCTTCATCTTTTGTGGTAGCCTTGGAAAAAAAATATAGGATGTAATTTATTATCATCTTTTCTTTGAAACAAAACCGCACCAAAACCTAATTTGCTGGCATCTGTGTGTAATTCTACTTCATCCTTATAATGCTAAAACTGGCGCTTCTACTAACTTTTCCTTTAAATTATTAAAACATTCTAATTCCCTTTCTCCAAACGTAAATTCTCTATCCTTCTTAAGTAAATCATACATCGGCTTAGCTATCGTTGAAAAATCCTTTATAAATCTCCTGAAGTAGGAGCATAACCCCAGAAAACTCCTAACTAAATGTACCTTGTCCGGGACAGGGAAATTTTGCACTGCTTCAAGGCCTTTATTATTTGCCTGAATTCCTTTGCTCGTAAAACAAAACCTAAATACTCTACACTCGATTGTAAAAATTCGCACTTGTTCATCCTTTATTCCAATTTATTCTTTACTAATCTGTTTAATACCTCTTTCATTGTTTCATAATGTTCTTCTAAATTCTCACTAGCTATCATAATATCATCCATATATATCGTCAAAAATTTTGTTGATAAACCTTTGAAATACCGCAGGAGCATTTTTCAACCCCATTGGCATTCTCAAAAACTCGTATTGACCTAACGGTGTAATGAACGATGTATACTTGACTGACTCCTGATCAACAAATACATGAAAATATCCGAGCTAGACTTAAGCTTTGAAAAGAACGAACTGTTCTGCGGCAAACTTCCTGCGCATTAACCAACCATATCTTTTCTCGCAACAGACTTACAAGAGCTCGAGGGCCAGCGTGACAATTTGAAACGTGCAGGTAGGACACGTAAGTTTTAACAAACTGTGAGCCTTTCGACAACAACAACGGGAATTTGGCTTCATACGGGCTAGGAGCATTAAATAACCGACCCCCAACTCGCAGCAATGTCGAGGAACACCAATCTAATTTTTTCTCCTGGAGAAAAGGGCTTAGTTTTTGTATATTCGTTGCTACCAGTTTATTTTTCCGAATTTTACTTATGTCGTCACTGAACTCGTGAGATTGGATCACTTAAAATATTTTCTCGAACGCAAAATTCAGTTCTCTTGCAGTACTACTTTTTTCAAAGGGCTGCGACACTTTTTTACACCTTTGAATAAACCGTAAGACCCACACGAAAACCCTTAGAAACCTTATGTGCGTCGAAAAGGATTGGGCTCTGAGATTACCACAAGCGCCAATGCTGATTTGCGTAATTCCATCGACACGACATCAGCAGGTACTGTCGATTTACAGGCCAATCTTTTCTGCATCGAGCAAAAACGACGGCCCAGCGAACCAAATGGAAGCTGTAAGTTCCTCAACGTTACATCCCCGTGACACGATGCCCGCAGGGTTTACTTTCGTGGGGACATGTCGCCAGATTGCTTTTTCCAACCACTCTTGTATCTCCGCAACTCGGTTTGAGACAAAAACTGACAACGACGAAGGATGCGTCTTGATCCAATGCAAAGTGATCTCCGAATCCGTCCAGAGGAACACTTTTGTAATTGGAAAATTAAGCTATGGCGCACAACTCAAGGCGGGGCAAAGTTTTCGTCTTGAGGGAAGCTACTTTGGATTTTGCTGTCAATAAAGATACTTTTAAACCTTCATCGGTACTAGTGCGAACGTAGATGCACGCTCCATATGCTCGCATGGAAGCGTCATCGAAACCATGTATTTCTGCCGGAACTTTGGCGTCTGTATGAACGAATCGCGATACCTTGATCTTGGGCAGCTGCAACAGCGTTCCCTTAAAAGTTTCCCAAGATTATTGCATCGGCAGCGACTCGTCCCAGTCTTACTTTCGAAGCCACAGTTCCTGCAACAACATTTTTGCCCTAGTCACTAGAGGACACAATAGGCCAAGCGGTTCGAAAAGTCAGGCAGTCACCAACAGTATGTTTCGTTTTGTCGCACGACGATCCAGGAAAGAGTCATCCAACCGAAATTGAAAGTAATCTTTACCCGGCAACCAAACCACGCCAAGGGTTTTAGTTACGTATGAGTCTGCCGTTAGCGGCATGACAGCGCTTTCAGATGCGGACAACTCTGGGCAGTTAGAAAACCGCTTTGCCAATTCAAATCCTGCCTCTTGCAATACCTGAGAAACTTCGTCTCGAAGGCTTAACAGGTCCTCAACGCATCTGGCGCCAGTCAACAAATCGTCAATATAAAAGTCATTCTGAATGACCTTAGCGGCTTTTGGACACGAGTCCTGCGCGATCTCTCCAAGCCGCATTAAACACCGAATCGCCAGATAGGGTGATGGCGAAGTTCCATATGTCACGGTGTTCAGCTTGACGAGTTTTAGAGACTCAGATGGATCTCGTCTCCACACTATAAGCTGAAAGTTTCGGTCAGCTTCGTCAACCATTACTTGACGATACATCTTTTTTACGCCTGCTGCAAGCGCAAACTTGTGCAGTCTGAACCGATGCAGGGTCGAATACAGCTCCTCTTGACCTGCGTCGATGTACGGCTCGAGAAGTCGATACCACTCTCAACTTTGTCGAGGTGCTTTGAGGTCGCAGCATGCATTGGTGCGGAATGAAATAGTGCGGACTGTCTGGAATTCTATTGTTAGTGGAAGACATGTGGCCCATGGCTTCATATTCTTCCATGAATTCCAGACACATCTTTTTTAAAGAAGGATCTTTGGATAATCTTCTTTCAAGCGACAAAAATCTACGTTTCGCAACTTAATATGATGAACCAAGAGTGTTTGGGTCAGATTTGAACGGCAGACAAACCGAAAATCTCCCGGACGACAATCTTTTAGTATTTTTCTCAAAGTGTTGCTCACAAAGTTGCTGCTCAGGAGTATGGACCTTGGCCTTGGGCGGCAAGTCCTCCACAGACCAAAATTTCTGCAGGGTTGTGTCTATTGACTCCAACACTTCCTCCTGGCAGCTGAGATGTACCAACTTTTCAGCATTTCTTATTTTTTCTGAGGCACATCTCCCTGACACTATCCAGCCGAGAACTGTTTTCTGCAAAATGGGAAACTCAGGCCCTTGCTTTATCTGGCCGACTGACAATAGTTCAAAGAACGAGTCTGCGCCTATAAGCATATCTATTTTTTGGGGCTTGAAGAAGAATGTATTTGCCAATTGAATATTTTCAGGCACCCTCCAGCCGCTGGTGTTCACCGTTTGATCCGGATGATAACCAGAAATATTTTTTAATATGTAAAATTCGGACGACAATTGACTGCTACCCACTCGCGACTTGACTATCGTGTGTATTTTCTTGGTTGCTTGAGCATTAGTTCCACCAATGCCCCGCAAGCTCAAACACAGGTACTCTCTCTTAATCTGAAGTCTCTGAGCGAGCTCATCGGTCACAAAATTTACTTGTGAACCAGAATCGAGCAACGCTCGAGCCAAAACTAATTCGCCACTTTTTGTTTGGACGCTCACGATGGCTGTGGCAAGAATAACTCTATCCGAGTATTCTGCAAGAGCGTGGGCTGAGGAGGAGGTGGCAACGCGAGATTTGATGGCGAATAAATGTGCAGCAGTGTGTGGTGTGAGGACTTACACACCCTGCATCTTTTCGATTTGCATCTTTTTACCGTGTGGCCCTTACGGAGGCAGTTAATGCATAAGGGAGCCTTTTTTGCGAAATCGAATCTTTGCTGAACAATTTTTGGCTTACACGCTTCTTCGGCAACCATATGCTGATAGCGCTTGTTCAGGTCACACTGGCTCCAAAGAGGAAGCGAGGTATAATCTAACTGTTCTTCCCATTTTCTTTTAGTTCCTGCATCGACTTTGCCCATTACTAGATGGATGACAAAATGACGGATGTCATCCCCAATGGACAAAAGAGAATCGTACAGCGCTGTGACTGTGTCGATCAGGTTTTTCAAGGCGGTAGCTGATGGCTGGGAAATCTTTGGCAGATTAAACAGTGTCGATATATTGTCAAAGAATATTAAACAATCATTATCGTACACCCGCCTTATGCTAGCCAGAGCTTTTGGATAATTATCCGCGGTATCTTGGAATGCCCTGACTGTTCCTAGCGCGTCTCCCGCCAAACACGATATTAGATGGTTAAATTTTTCGATATCGTGCAGCGTGTCATCTTTGTCAACAAAAGTTTCGAAAAGTTTTTAAATTCGGAATGTTTTCCGCTGAAGGTTTTGCTATTATCGCACTCTCTTCGAACTCTTCGCGGTACTCATCATCTCCATCTTTCGCTTCAATTTTATTTTGTTAAGCCATCGTCGCATGCAGACGTGTATTTATTGTGCTCCGGGAAAAAAGTATTCAATAAAATCACAAAAGTGCAGTGACCGTTTTAATAAATCTACCATAACGCGAGAAGACTCTTTCTGCGATGAAATCGCGAATGTTTATATTGATTGGTCATTTAATTAATATAAAACTTAACTAATTAAAACTCTAATTAACTTTACCACGAATACAATGAGTCTGAACGACGTTCGCACACTGTCAACGTGAGCAAGACGAGAGACGGCTCTCAGTAAAGAGAGAAAAGCAACCGTGCCTTAAAAGAGAAGCACCTCTTTTAAAGCAACCGAAAATAATGCAAGCTCTGATCAAGCGCGGGCAATTACCCCCAACTAGACCGAATTCTTAAACCTAGCGAGCGAGAGAGCGCGTTCTTGCTCCCCCTCGCTACCATCGACGTCTCCGCTGCCAAAGGGCGCTGAATGTAATCCAATGCAGGTATGCAATAACCTAAGCTCATCAGCAGTAACTAGCACCGCAATTTCTTTAACAACGTCAACTGTAACTACAACAACAACTGCAACCGTATCGACTGCGCGTTTAATGACATCATCAGCTAGCAGCGCAAATATTAATACGTCTGCCGCTGCGCTGCCCGAAAAACAGAACAAAACCATTGAATGTGCTAAGCCGGCTGTGCAGACTGGTATGGATCGCTACATCCAAATCAAAAGGAAGCTGAGCCCTCTAAATTCTCAACGCAAAATAACCCGTAACAATGCTAGCCTAGCTGGAATAGAAACGCCCATGAACTCAAACCTATTTAAAATCTTGGAAGACGCCTATGACGTTGAGGCGGCCGAATCCACTGAAGTCGAGAAAAGGAAGCCAAAACCTCCGCCTATTTATATTCGAGAAAAAAGTTCCAATGTTCTTGTCAACAAAATTATCGAGCTTATTGGAAAGGATAACTTCCACATAATACCTCTAAGAAAGGGCAACATCCAGGAAACAAAGGTTCAAATGAAGTCTGAAGATAATTACAGAGTATTATCGAAATATCTTTCCGAGAATACAAAGAACTTTTACACGTATCAGCTAAAAAGTAGCAAGGGCCTGCAAGGCGTACTTAAGGGCATAGAGCCTGCAGAGATAACAAAGGCGCTACAAGAGAAGGGATTTAACGCTAAGACAGTCTTCAACATCCTTAACAGGGATAGAAAGCCGCAGCCACTCTTTAAGGTTGAGCTCGAACCAGATAATAAGCCCCTAAATAAATACGAAGTGCACCCCATTTACAATCTTCAGTTCCTGCTGCACCGCAGAATTACAGTTGAGGAACCGCACAAACACAATGGCCCGTTACAATGTGCGAACTGCCAAGATTATGGCCATACAAGGTCATACTGTAAACTGCGCCCGGGGTGTGTAGTTTGTGGAGATCTTCATGACACTGCCCAGCGAGCAAAGATAACTGCAACTCGAAAAAGTGTGGCAACTGCGGTGGCAATCACACTGCTAACTACAGAGGCTGCCCTGTTTATAAGGAGCTGAAAAGTCGCATCCACCAGAGAGGAACTGCCGCCCGCACCCAAAATAAACAGATGACAGCTTCCAGATCAAACCCTGAAGTCTTCTTCTCGACTGCAGCCAGATCCTCACTAGGACCCCTAAACTCTGATAAAAATGTGACTTACGCAAGCGCTTTAAAATCAGGACTGGCTAACCCTTTCTCAAAAAGTTCATTTCTGCAATCAGCATACCAAGAACCGAACACGGCTCAGCAGCAACAATTCCCGGAGCAGTCAAAAAGAAACTTTGAAGTTATGATATACAGCCTGCAAAAAAGCTTTACGGAGCTTATGTCGTTTATGCGCACAACTATGCAAGATTTAATGAGAAACCAAAATCTATTGATTCAAATGCTGGTTTCACAACATTCCAAATAATAACTTCCCTAAGGATATCTACGTGGAACACTAACGGCGTCTCACAGCATAAACTTGAGTTAGCTCAATTCCTGCTCGACAACCACATCGACATAATGCTGCTTTCAGACCTTACAAACAAATACAATTTTCAACTACGAGGTTATTCATTCTACGGAACAAATCATCCAGATGGTAAAGCACATGGTGGGACTGGAATTCTAATCATAAGCCGTATTAAGCACCACTATCATAACAAATATGCTAAAAATTACCTACAGGCCACATCTATAAATATACAAACAAATACTGGCAACCAAATTACACTAGCCGCCGTATACTGCCCCCCTCGCTTCACTATAGCCGAAGATGAGTTTATGCAGTTTTTCAAATCACTAGGAGACCACTTCATAGCAGCAGGGGACTACAATGCCAAGCACACACACTGGGGATCACGTCTCGTGACTCCAAAAGGAAAACAGCTCTATAATGCAGTTATAAAAGCCAAGAACAAGCTGGACTATGTTTCTTCTGGCAGACCAACATACTGGCCGGCAGACCCAAGGAAACTACTCGATTTAATAGACTTTGCAATTACCCAAAACATTCCTAAAAATCTGATAAGCGCCGAATGCCTCTCGGATCTTTCATCGGATCACTCGCCTGTCCTGTTTATTCTACTCCGACATCCAGGCGCATTGGAGTAATCGTTTAAATTGACATCACAGAAAACCAATTGGGTTCAGTACAAGAAATACATTAGCTCACACATTGAGCTAAGTCCTCATCTCAACGATGAAGTCAACGTAGACAGATTTGTTAATACACTGGAGTCTGTACTCGTCTCTGCAGCTCGAGTTTCAACACCCCCAAACTACAAGTACGCAAAGCAACCAAAAGAAGACAAATCTACAAATAGAACAGCTCGTCCTCGAATAGCGACGCTTACGTCGAGAGTGGCAACTCCACAGATCGTCATCTGCTAGGCAAAGCTTAAAATATGCCTCACGTCAACTCACAAAAGCTTTACAGCAAGGAGAAGCACATGTCCACCGACGCTACATAGAGCAATTGTCAACATCTAGTACAAAACACTCACTATGGAGAGCTCACCCTACTCTAAGCTCACCGAAAGTAACCGTGATGCCTATTAGAAATCACACAGGCGGCTGGGCGCGCAGCGATGCAGACAGAGCCAGCACGTTTGCCAACCACCTTAAAAATGTCTTCCAACCAAATCCTGCTACTAGTGCGTTCACCTTGCCGACTTTACCAGATGAACCTCAGCTTCAACATGAACCAATTGAGTTTCGCCCAAACGAAATCGTTAACATCATCAAAAATCAGCTGAATCCGAAAAAATCCCCGGCCTGGGACCTCATAACTCCCAAAATGATCATTGAGCTCCCATATTGCGCCGTTTGCACTATCACCCAGCTTTTTAATGCCTTCGCGAGACTTGGCCACTTTCCAGTGAGATGGAAAAAGTCGATTATAATAATGATAGCAAAGCCGGGAAAAGACCACACAATTCCCACGTCGTATAGACCTATATGCCTACTCTCATGCTTATCTAAACTCTTTGAAAAATGCGTATTGATAAAACACATACCTAAGAATCCAGGAAGGAATTCCGTCACATCAATTTGGGTTTCATGAAAAGCACGGAACAATTGAGCAGGTCAACCGGATAACATCAGAAATTCGGATAGCGTTCGAAAAACGAGAGTACTGTACTGCCATATTTTTAGACGTCTCTCAAGCATTTGATAGAGTTTGGCTAGAAGGTCTAATGTAGAAGATCAAGACAATGCTCCCCTACAACACCCATAAGCTTTTAGAGTCTTACCTCTACAACAGAAAATTTGCTGTTCGATGCAACACTGCTATAACTAACGATTTCACTATTGGAGCTGGAGTTCCTCAAGGAAGCGTGCTTGGGCCAACATGATATGTCCTCTACACAGCAGACATCCCAACAAGCACACGACTAACAACATCTACGTTTGCTGATGATACAGCCATTCTCAGCCGCTCAAAATGCGCGATGCAAGCAACTGCGCAGCTCGCTCTTCATCTGGTCGATGTTGACTTACCCAACCAGCGACCGACTTGAGGCACGCGCAACCAGAATGCAGTCTTATTATACTGTTAGTTAAATTTGAATGTTAAGATCCGTAAACTTATTGTTCGTCTCAAAATTAAGAGAAGATTCAATAAATAAAAGCAAAGTTAAATAAAAAAAAAATTTTTTTAAATTTCATTTTGTATAAGCGAAGCATTTTTGATGTGCGTATTTAGGATTTCTAATCGACATTCTAACTCAACCGTATTTAAAGAGAATCGACCCTCATTTAAATATCTTTGCGTTCGCTCTTTACTCCTCATCTATCCATCTCGTTGATCATTCAACTCTTCGATGTCCTTGTTGTTACTTTCTGATTTTGACATTTTTTATTTATTTTTTTTTGTTTTGGTATCGAAGAGTTTTAAATTTAATTTATTTAAGTTTTTTTTTTTTTTTTTTAATTATATGTATGTAAATGTGTACAAAAAAATTTTGTTTTTAAATTTATTAAATTTAAAAATAATAACCAACGAGAGGAATAAGCTGAACGCAAGCAGTGTGGGGGAGGTATTTAAAATGAATTAACGAATTAAATTAAGGAATCCTAATTTATTTTAATAATTCAATAATTATAATATGCCGAGCGTAGATATGTGTGTACGGCTGGCGGTGCTCAACGCAATGCGACGAACAGGAGTGCGATCTTGATCGGATTCGATTTAACACTTGCTCTTTAATTTCATTATAAAAACGCTTAAGCCTAACTTAACGAAGGGGCGAGGGACGGGGCTAATTCGCGAGAGCGATTAAAGCTTTATTGCGCTGCCGCTCCCGCCTTACACTATTCAACAAATATCATGACAAGGCGCAAAGTGCGCGAACAAGCCCCATCAGGCCGCCTTAAGTTTTGCGCATGAACGTTATCATCTCGTTCAAAACCTCGTCACAAGCATCACAACAAAACTGCAAATTGGGCCCCTTTGAAAGGTCATCACTTGTACCATATTTTCACACAGCCAGCAAGTCATATTAGACTGGTCTGATTACGAGGCTGCATTTTTTGCAGAAGCAGACTAAATTATTATTATTAATTTTATATATTTCATATTATAAGTAGAAACTGCACGCTTAGAACTTTCAAAGCAAAGAGAGCGAGAGAGCGGGAGCGTAAATTAGTTAAAGGGCATGCAAAAGCAACACTAAAAACAGCACTACGACATATGACGATCAACGCACAAAATTCAAAGTGCACAAAGATTTATAGTTCACTCGCGAAGCGAACGGAATTTAAATGTATGATTAAATTACTGAAAGAAAATGAATATTGTTTTGACCCACCGATGGGATTATGCTTGACATAACGATAATTGATGGAATAAATATCTTCAGCAGGATAAAGGCTGCAATCAGATGAAGGGAGAATTGAGGGAAGAAGAGTCGCTTAGTAATGGGTTTGAACGTAAAGTTGAAGAACCAATGTCCGGTTCCAAAGAACGATACGTAGAAGTACAGTAGAATGAGGGCCGTAAAGCGATAGCCATAGGTGCTTCAGCGGACTCATAGGTCTCTCATTTTGGATGTCCTCCAGTACGTTCTCTTCTTCATCACTATCCTGATCCATACGTTGATCTTTAACGTCCCATGATATGTTGTTCTCTTTGTAAAGTTCAAAGCCCAATACAAACTCAGGGACCATGATCTGGACAAAGAGCGAGGCCATCGATATTGTCAGCATTAAATGTACAGTGAGCATATTGAAAATGATCAACTCCAGACGACCCTTCAGTTCCTCTGCTCCACTATAAGGGATCGAAAGGAAGGCGAAGGCGAGATAGGACCAACAGGCAGCATAAACATAGGTGCACACAGGCTGATTCGAATCCCACTGATAGATTCCATATGCTGTAGCTAGTAGCGCTGCAATATTGATGATCCAAACGCGTTTAGCATGGCGATGCCCCAGGATCAAAGGACGAATCACCGATAGCACCATGCTGCAGTAAACCACATGGCTTTTACCCACATAAACGCTTATGGCTTTGGGGGTAAAGTCCAAACCTGAGTTCTGTTTCACCACCAGGATTCCACTCAACAAGATTACCAGTGAAAGCCAGAAAAAGAACTTCTTGGTGGGGCTGATAAAGGCCCGGCGATTGTTAAGGCACACCATCAGCAGGTAGAGCAGTCCAATGTGGCTGTTATGGAAGGCCATTAAGATCAGGAGGCCGGCGTGCAAAACGATCTTAGACAGATGAACAGCTGGGAAGCGGCACAAAAGGGACCTCGTCCATCAGGACGGGTCCTGCCCACAGACGCTCCTCCTCCAGCTGTGCGGCCCTGAGGACAGCCACCCAACGTGCCTCCGCATACTCCTTGCGCCTCCTTGCTGCCTCTACCCTTTCCTTCTCCTCCTCCTCCGCCTCCCACTTCTTCCTGCCTGCTGGCAGACTTCCAGCATGGCCAGGTGGATGATTTCCACATCCGTTCGGGTGAGCTCTCGCTCCCCGTGCAGTCCGACAGTGTTGGGGACCCCGGGCAGGATGCTGCCCATCATGGGGTCGACGGCCCTCTGGAGCCGCCACTGTCTCATCTCCACCGCCGGGCCGTCCACCATCTCCACGTCGCTATTCGAGCTAACCGTGGGCTCTGGTGCCAAGTCCTCCGGCTACCCAGCTTCGAGGGTCGGGTAGGCCGGGTGACAGGAGTGCGCCTGTCCTCCGACCATCCTTGCCCCGGGTTGGACCCTGCCGCGGTTTGTGCAGCCATCCTCCTCCTTGCCTCTGACCTCGACATATGCGTGCTCATGGTAGCTACTGATTTTCGAATGAAATCCCTTGCTATGACCATCCCGATGACACCTCGGGTTTTTCAGACTTCTGGTAATAAAAATGCCATAAGTCAATATCAGACAGAGGAGAGCGGAGGAGGTCTTTGCTTAATGAGTGCCAAGATGGGCATTGTCTCCGGGGTCAAACACCAAAAAACAAGCTGCATATTGCAAAACCAACGTATGGCCGTTATGCATCTAGAGATTTGGTCTTGGTTGGACCCAATCCGAATGCCTTCCAAAAAACCAAACCAAAGTATGCTTTTTGCTGCGCAACTTCACAGGTACCTTGACGCGGCCTATGATCGCCCGATTATCTTCAGCTGATGTTCGGACCTCGCACGGGTGCATCCAAATCATCGACCACTTCTTTGCCACCTTACCCAAGCAGACTGATGCTCGCTCGAAGGTCCAACAAGTAAGTCACCGAATTTTGCAAGGATCTTAGTGCGATTTAAGCGGCACCTAAGATCGGCAGCTGTGCCGGAAGCGAATCGCGGGCAGCGGGCTGCACGGCGTCAGCTATAGACTTCCTATTGACTGCGACCTTTTTGCTCGTGCTGCGATTCTAGCGCCACAAGCAGATCCGTATTTGTACGGCAGTTCCGGATTAGTTCCGTTACGCTGCTTTTTAAGATCTTTCTAATGGATATTTCCGGGCTCTCGTCGCAGTAGTAGCGCAAATAGTCCACTTCCACTTACACCGCCGCGAGAGGTCCAGAGTCCAGCGTCCAACGACAATGAGAAATAAAGTTAAAGGAGAGAAAATAAAAAAACCATAAAATAAAAAAAGGAACCGAACTAAATGTTCTAAACACTAATTAATCACGATGCACTCGCAACGCAAACGGAAAGTTTTTGAAGATATTTACAGGTATTACATTTTTTCCAAAGATGGTGGTTTTCAACAAGAAACTAAAATTCGGAGCGCAAAACCAAAACACGTACGTTTATTGTAAAGAGAGATAGATGGTGGGACTTATCGATTCTCGTATAAACTAATCATTTATTTAATCTTAAGACATTTATTTAATCCTAAGATCAATTTAGCTTATAAGTGCAAACTGATGACTTTTTATCGTGTCAATCCAAAATATGCGACTTTAAGCTCTTTGGATAGAATAACTCTTGTAAATGATCTTGGCGGCCTTCATGACGTAAAACTAAACTGTGAACGTGGGCTGTGCCGCATTGGGAGGTGCTCAGTGCTGTCTGGCTGGACGTGGCCGTGCATTTAACGATCTTCGTCAGCGGCGATGATTTTCAACAGTCAGAAAGGTTATGTCGATGTAAGTGTAGGTTAAGCTTCTCCGAAACGCAAATTCACTTTAGTCCTAAT
Organism: Drosophila prolongata; assembly: GCA_036346975.1. Classification (NCBI taxonomy): domain Eukaryota; kingdom Metazoa; phylum Arthropoda; class Insecta; order Diptera; family Drosophilidae; genus Drosophila; species Drosophila prolongata. The sequence goes on along the minus strand of JAYMZC010000387.1, from coordinate 13,929,120 downwards.
CCCACAAGAATTTACACCATGACTTTTACTTTAACAGCGACCGATTCCTTTCCCTAACCTACCCAAATTAGGTAAAAACTGGGTCTTTTGACATATTCAAGTCCTTTTAAAAAGCTGGATTGCCAAGTGCATGAGGAGGCTACACTTCATTACTGGTTACCCTTCCAACTTTATCTTCCTATTTTCTTATTTTCAGCCTTGCAGTGAAGTACTTTATCAGTTTTTTACTTTGTGCTTCCTTTCATATTACACCGACGCTCATGTAGATCCTCCAGCTCGTAGGCACTAGGGAACTTACGCTCCAACTAAGTATTGAAAGATTATTTAACCCACTTTTCCGTTATAGTCATTATTTAATTTCTGTGTTCCGTAAATCTTCAATAAATCACCTTGGTTTAGCAACAAGTTGACACTCATAAGAAATGTAAAGTCCAAACAAGAAATATTACTTTTCCGGCTCTAGATCTTTTTTTTATAGATATTTAAGTGTAGGGTGAAGATTATCCATGTCTTCTCGCAAGACCCGAAAAAGAAACCGACTGAGTCTAATTTTTATCCGTCCTCGCTGTCGTTTGAAGCTATGACGGCAAGAGATGTAAAAAATTAAGGATCAGAGGCCGAAGCTTCCTTCGAATCTTTCAAAAACGTGTACTTCGAAATTAATTTTCTTGTTGAAACCACCACTTTAAATCCTTTTGAAGGTTTTTACACCTTTAAGTGTGTTGAACAACTTTCTGTTCGCTTCGCGGGTGATTCGTGATTAACTTGTGTTTAGAAAATAAAACGTATTAAACATTATTTTGGTGCTGGTTTGTTGTTACTACTTTTCTATTGCCTCCCTATAAAGTTTTTCTCGTCGTTGTTGGAACGCTGTTTGAATATATCATTAAGGAGAACGAAAAAACTTAACGTAGTTACGGTCCTGACCGATCACTTTCTCCGTCCATCGCGTTCAGAGGTGTCTAATATGGGAGTTATTTGGTTTCTCTTTCTCTTTTCGTTCTATCTCGTTTCGTGGTGCCTAACATCAAAGTTAATCAGTGTTATGCTCCTGCTCTGCCCCTATCCTTAATAGTTGTCCGTAATAGTTGCACAGTGGTCGGAGTGATAATGTCTTTCTGTTCAATGAAAAATTTCGAGAACGTTAACACGGCTGACAGCAGAGTATTCCCTGCCATACGTGTGATAAAATATATCATGCAAAGTTGTAACGAACTGATTTTGTTTATTGTCTGCTCGCTACGAGTATCGTGCGGCTAGCTCAGAAGATGTGTGTTGTTCGTCCCACCAAATTTATTTAAAAGTGACCGCCCGATTGTCTAGTGAGAACGCACAGAATGTTAGGATGTATTTTCTGTGATCTTTATTCGCCTCAGCCCGGGACTAATGGTGACAAATTGGAGTCTCCGATGAGTTGTGGTTGCTCCATCGTCGCTCTTCGCTGCCTAGTGAGGGTCTAGGGATGCGTTACCGTTCCCATACTAAGGTGAACAGGCACTGGAATCTCAAGGCAAACGGCTTTCGCAGCCACAGTCTCCTGTCCCTGGACCTGTCCCGGCCGGTCACACCAGACGCCTACACAGTTTCTACTTGACAGTTCAGGCGTACGCCGGAAGGCCGCCGATGCAGTCCCTGTGGCAGGACGCAAGGTTCACGACGAACGCTTCCACCCCTGCCTCTAAGCCGTAGACTGAATACGTTGGAGTATTTAACTCCTCACAATTTCCATTTCTTCGGGAACGACATGAGACTTGCTCCCCTTCTCCGGCTGTTATCCTTGAGTTCTCTCGATCCTGTGTTCCGCTTCGCTGATGATGGTCCTCCTTCCCTCGACGTCGCTTCTTCTGTCATCCTTGTAAATCCTTGTAGACTTCGAGTCCTCTTGATCCTCTAAATTGTTCCATCGACGCTCACAGCTCGTTCCTCAGTTCCATAGCGCCGATCCTCCATTCCTTTTCCCGCCAAGATGTTTCCCCATAGACGTCTCGTGTTCTTAACATCTCCTTCGTTCTTGAATGTCCCGCCCAAGATGTTTTTTTTTGTTTTTTTTTTGCGTGGAGTCCCATTTACCACGCCCAACCGACCGAGGGGCACAGCCGTGTATCGTACGGCACGATTCGCGAGAAGATAGATACCAAGCATCGTTCTACGGTTGGCTAGGGAGGGTAAATTAATCAACAGAAGTCTACTAGAATAAGAAGGTAAGTTAAGATTTGCATCCCAGTTTAGGCGCCGTAAAGCAAAAAGAAGAAAGTTTTTATGTACTGACTCAATACGACGGGAGACCCATACTCCAGAATCGGACGGACTAACGAAATAAATAAAGTTTTAGTTAAATAAGGATCATCGAATTCTTTTGACCACCTTTTAATAAATCCATGCACTGCGCTGGCTTTATTAACCATGGACGAAATGTGGTTTGAATATTTTAGTTTACGGTCCAAGATAACGCCAAGATCGTTTACAAAAGTTATTCTATCCAAAGAGCTGCCACTGTGAGGAGTCTTAAACTCCCCACAAATCCCGATGCAGGAGATCGGCCTAGCAACAGCGGAGGAGGCGAGAAAGCCGGAGAAATGAAGGGCATCCAGGTCAAACGGGAAACATTCGGACCTTGGACCCTCATATGGCAAGGGCAACGAGGTCAAACGGTGAATTGGCGGACTTCGGACCCGTCTTAAGAGGACACACCGTGAATTAACGGTACCTCGATGGACCTTGGACCCGCGCCCGGCAAGGGCAACGGGGTCATACGGTAAATTGGCGGACTTCGGACCCGCCCAAAGAGGACACACCGTGAATTAACGGTACCTCAGTGGACCTTGGACCCGAGGGAAATAACCTACAGCGCCTATAAAAAGGACGGCGCAAGCGCAGCTCGCGACATTCTCGCACTCGAATCAGAGCGAGTGCGTGAACGCGGAATAAGTACACATCGAAACCGAAGTGCCCAAGGATCAAGATCGCAAAGTCGAGACGCCGAACGACGACAAGTCTACAAGGCTGAGGCTACAAACGCTGAGATCCAACGGTGCTAGGTCGTGGTAAAGACAAGCTTAGGGAGTCCTTGCGCGGTGTCAGGCGATAAAGGTGGCTAGGTGGTAAGGGAGAACTTTGTTCTACCTGCTAGGCGATACACCTTGCCGACAAAGTCCAGGCTGAACTCCGGAAGCCAGGCGATAAAGGTGGCTAGGCGATAAGGCGTAACTTCGGTTCACCTGCTAGGCGATACACCTTGCCGGCCCCGGTAGGGAAGCTCGCATAACATCCAGGGTTTTGGTGGAATCGTCCCGATCTCAGTCACCCGGAGCAGCAAGCCGAAGCAACGCAGTAGCAGGCCAGGAGCGACGCAGCGGTAAGCCAGGAGCGACGCAGCAGCACGCCAGGAGCAGAGCAGCAGCGAGCCAGGAGCAACGCAGCAGGGGACAGCGACAACGGGCAGCAGAATAATAGCAATAAGGCTATATTTTAGAGAGTCAATAAACCAGCACCAACCTAATCATTTCTGGCGTTATCCTTTGGTCACGGGCGGTCACTCAATATAAATTTGGTGGAACGAACTCACAACCTCTCTGAGCTAGCCGCACGTTTACGTAGCGAGCAGAAATAAAGAATCAGGTCGTTACATCTGGCGCCCAAGAGTGATTGTCCTGACCAAGGAAACAAAAGTTCCGAGATGGGGAAGTCCTGGATTTATATTCTCAGGAAGGAGGACTTCGACGAGGTGAGTCAAGTTCTGGGAATAGAACTGGAGGGCTCAGTCGATTCGAGGAGGAAGACTCTGGGAGACTTCGTCGACCAGACAGCAGAGGAGCCAGACATCGCCGATTTGGTAATGGGCCTGGAAAAGAAATTCCGGAAAATGCCCACGCCAAAATTCAAAATCACAACCGCAAGTGCCGAGGGCCTGATAGCGAGCTTGGATGTGTCGAGCATCGCAAGCCACGCAAGCCGGCAGCGGGAAAATAGCCGGGAAAGAAAGGAGAGTTCCAGGACGCACACGCAGGACTACGCGAAGGTGGCCAAGCAGGTCCGGGAGTGGAATTTCCGCTACGACGGAAACGACAAGCCGCTGGAGTTTTTGGAGCAAGTAGAGTGGTCAGTCGTGACTTACGGTCTCGACATAAACCAGATCCCACGAGCAATGCCGGAGCTGCTCCAAGGCAGAGCATTGAAGTGGTTCATCGCCAACAATCGGCACAGGGAGACCTGGGGAGACTTCATCAACAACTTCCAAAATTACTTTCTGCCCCGAGAATACATGGCGAAGCTGGCGGACCAGGTCAGACAGAGGAAGCAAGCCTACGGGGAGAGCTTCAAAGATTTTATGGTGGATATGCAGACCCTGATGCGGCCACTGAATATGTCAACCAAAGAAACGCTGGAGAGGACGATACACAGTATTAGTCTTTCGGGGAACTGTCTGGGGAACATCTAACACGCAAGTCAGGCGGGGAATTCGAGTAGTATAAACATAAAGGGCGGGGAAAGTCACCACTTTCATTACATTTCCGAAGGAAGGGGAAATGTGAGGAGTCTTAAACTCCCCACAAATCCCGATGCAGGAGATCGGCCTAGCAACAGCGGAGGAGGCGAGAAAGCCGGAGAAATGAAGGGCATCCAGGTCAAACGGGAAACATTCCGACCTTGGACCCTCATATGGCAAGGGCAACGAGGTCAAACGGTGAATTGGCGGACTTCGGACCCGCCTAAAGAGGACACACCGTGAATTAACGGTACCTCGATGGACCTTGGACCCGCGCCCGGCAAGGGCAACGGGGTCATACGGTAAATTGGCGGACTTCGGACCCGCCCAAAGAGGACACACCGTGAATTAACGGTACCTCAGTGGACCTTGGACCCGAGGGAAATAACGGCACCTACAGCGCCTATAAAAAGGACGGCGCAAGCGCAGCTCGCGACAGTACGAGTGCGAGAATCAGAGCGAGTGCGTGAACGCGGAATAAGTACACATCGAAACCGAAGTGCCCAAGGATCAAGATCGCAAAGTCGAGACGCCGAACGACGACAAGTCTACAAGGCTGAGGCTACAACGCTGAGATCCAACGGTGCTAGGTCGTGGTAAAGTCAAGCTTAGGGAGTCCTTGCGCGGTGTCAGGCGATAAAGGTGGCTAGGTGATAAGGGAGAACTTTGTTCTACCTGCTAGGCGATACACCTTGCCGACAAAGTCCAGGCTGAACTCCGGAAGCCAGGCGATAAAGGTGGCTAGGCGATAAGGCGTAACTTCGGTTCACCTGCTAGGCGATACACCTTGCCGGCCCCGGTAGGGAAGCTCGCATAACATCCAGGGTTTTGGTGGAATCGTCCCGATCTCAGTCACCCGGAGCAGCAAGCCGAAGCAACGCAGTAGCAGGCCAGAAGCGACGCAGCGGTAAGCCAGGAGCGACGCAGCAGCACGCCAGGAGCAGAGCAGCAGCGAGCCAGGAGCAACGCAGCAGGAGACAGCGACAACGGGCAGCAGAATAATAGCAATAAGGCTATATTTTAGAGAGTCAATAAACCAGCACCAACCTAATCATTTCTGGCGTTATCCTTTGGTCACGGGCGGTCACTCAATATAAATTTGGTGGAACGAACTCACAACCTCTCTGAGCTAGCCGCACGTTTACGTAGCGAGCAGAAATAAAGAATCAGGTCGTTACACCACATAATGTGTAAGTCGCGTATATCGGCCAAAGACACAGCGATGCTCACTCCTAGAACGCAGAGTAGTTGAATACACAAGTATTGCTTGAGTACTGATTTTATTAGGGCAAAAGGTCGGGTTTATATACACGTTTTTCAGAGTCAAGGGGGGCACCATAGCAAAGAAGTGGTATGGGGCTGTTAGTTAAAAATACATTGCATTGCTTATGTTCTAAGATAAGAAAAAGGTACAGAGTCATCATAATTGTCTCCCACACAAGGAGTTAATTTGCTAGGGTTAGTAAAAATAGAAAAGGTAGCTCAGGCAGAGCTGGCGCTGTCCGTGAACGTCAAGTGGCTTAGCGACTCAAGTGGTACGCTAACATACTCCCGGCCGTTGAACAGGTGTTCAACATCATCCAATGTTGATCTCAAAGGCGTCGGATACAGGTGTCTGGTGATGTCTTCTTGGGGAGTTGGTTAACGCTGGCCTCTCTGGTAAGTCGATGTCCTTTGACGATGGCGAAGTTAAATGATGTGATTTCTTTTGGAAACGTCTCCATACATAAAATATTATCACCCCAAGTGATAAAATTAGGGCGACATATGAACTTATGTGGTGATGTTGTAGATCGACGATCTCGTTTGGCATTTTTATTTTTATTCTCGGAATCAAATCTTTACTGAGCTCATTTAATTCATTATAACTTAGCTTCAATGAATTATTTGGGTGTGAAACTTTAGGAAGCGGTGTTAAAGATTCATTCAGAGTGCCAAAGCGGTTACCTGATGGCCAATTACGCTCAGAAAAGGATTTCTTAGAGTGCACTTCGGATCCAAGGATAAAAGTCCGATATTATCAATTGTAATTGGTGATAATTGATCATTGATTTAATTGAAAATATCCATTGATTTTTTGTTCTTAATCTTTGCCATGAGAATGATTTTGTCGAACTTTTCGTTTGGCACAATGACGATGATTTGTTATTAAACATTTGAAACTCGCAATGATTTTCAATAGAAAACATGTATTGCTTATCTGAGCAAATATACTCTTCGTCATTAATTGAATTACAAAGATCAAATTCACTTGATGACATAGTTATGAATTGATCTCGATGTTGATTCACAGCCATGATTGGAAATTCAATATCAAGGGAAATCATTTTATTGTTGATGTTTACCGGTATTGGAATCAAGTTATATATTTCAAATAACTGTGTTGATAATAATGGCAGTGTTAATTTAAAGATTACATAATCCTTTAGCACCTTTGCTTCTGGCCTCATTAACTTATATAATTGAAGTATATCATCGTTGATGAGAGGGAGCATTTTTCCTTGAGGCATGTGAATTTTTAATTTGTTTAAATGTTGTCGAAGTTGCTTGGGAGAAACGAGCAGTGGGCTAATTTCATTGTGATGGACGTTTGTCAGAACATGTGAAATCTCTGTCTGAATTCTTTGAAGATTTGCCGCCAATATGGATAATTGATTTGTCAATGCAATATACCATTGAAAGGCTTTGAGAGAATCTAGACGAGCATTGGCTATATCCTACATTTGCTGAGTCATTATTTTAATCCTTTTATCGATGGTAGCTTCATCTCGTTTCATGATGTTTATCGTAGAATCAATTATTGAAGTCTGATTCTTAACTAATTCTAAAATGTAATCTTCATTCGAATTCACCTTTTGAATAGTTGATGACATCTTCTTGGCATACTCTGTGTCTAATACGCCAAATAAGCTGTTAGCAATATTTCCCACTATGTCCAAGGGAGAACGACGTATTCTTGACATGTGGAGTAAATCATTTTCAGTTTTTATTTCTTCGTAAACGTGTTGCAAATGGTTATATACAGCAGCACATGCTTGAACTGGTTGTATATGTGAACACATTTGACCAACCTTATGTGTCCACGTATAAAATGTCTTTACATCTTCGATATACGGCTTTAAATCATAATAAGCTATGATTGTCCAGTCTGCAGTTGCTAGTCGAGTAGATCCAATTTTTTCGTAATAAATTCCTGGCCTAGAACCAAACCTGGTTATGTTAATCGGACCGGCGATGGCTAATGTTAATAGCAGCAGCAAGATTAATAATGACATCGATATCATTGGTAAGGATGGGCTCTTTCGTCTTTTTGGCTCTTGATCTTCCTTTGTTTCTTCTTCAGCATCTTCTTCATTAATTTCCTTGCGTTTTTCTCCTGGATCTTCTTGACGGAATAGTGGAGCAAGCTTATGGATTGCTCTTTTAAAAACGCCTGTTGCAGTTTTTACGTCTGCAACTCGCACATATCCATCTTGACCTAGATAAATTTTTATTATTCGTCCTATAGGCCATTGAAGCATAGGCACATTGTTTTCCTTGACAATAACCATCATGCCTTCTCTTACATTTTTATGGGCCTGTTTCAATTTTGAGTGTTGTTGCAGGCTTGTTAAATATTCTCTGGACCATTGCGTCCAGAATGTGTGCTTGAGTCGCTGCACCAGTTCCCATGTTCAGGTAGTGATTTTATTCTAAGTGGTTCTGGGTCTGGTTGAGCGACTAGTGCTTCTCCAATCAATAAATGACCTGGTGTAAGAACTGTAAAGTCATTAGGATCATTCGACATTGGAGTAAGTGGCCGAGAATTTAATACTGCCTCGACATTTGTTATGACAGTGCTCAACTGCTCAAAGGTGAGGTTTGCAGTGGACACATTTTTTAATAACAACGTCTTTGCTGACTTTACTGCAGCTTCCCATAATCCACCAAAGTGAGGGGATCTTGGTGGAATAAATTTAAAGTGAACACCCTTCGTATTGCACAGCTGAAGTATGGAGTTCTTAGCCTGCTGTGAGTGGATTGTTTCCTTTAACTCCTTCAATTGGTTGCTGGCGCCAACGAAATTTGTTGCATTGTCGCAGTATAGGGTCTGACACTTCCCGCGACGACTTATAAATCTCTGTAATGCTCCAAGGAATGCTGCAGTCGTTAAATCTCCGACAAGTTCCAGATGGACAGCCTTTGTGGAGAAACAAACAAATACTGCTATGTATGCTTTATCAGGTCGCTTGCCTCGGATTTTGTGATGTATCCAGAAGGGTCCGCAATAATCAACTCCGGTATTTAAAAATGGTCTGTTTTGTGAGACTCTATGCTCAGGTAGTTTTCCCATTATTTGAGAAAGTAATTTTGGACGAAACCTGGTACATGGCACGCATTTCATAATTACGTTTCTAACCATAGGAGTGATTTTGATGATGTGATACTGTTGTCGTGCAATACCTTTTAAAGTATTTTGACCACAGTGCATATTTTCCTCATGAAGTTTATGTAACAGCATTTTTACGATGTTGTCATTGTATGGGAGTAAGTAGGGATTCATTGCATCCCGGGAAATTGGGGCATTTTCCACCCTTGTTCCTACTCTTATACTAGAGTTTTCGTCCAAATGAAGATGAAGAGATGCGACCTTGCTGCTATTGGGTAATGGGCGTTCGGGATCACGTCGAAGGTGATTAAATTCATTTATGAAATCAGCCTGTTGTATACAACGTATTATAATCCGCCTAGCTTGTTCTAATTCGTCAAGCTCTAGTTAGACGGTTTGTTTTCTATTTTTACGATAACAAAATCGTAACATGTATGCTATTATACGTTGCAAGCGATTGAATGAATTTGCGTGTTTAATTCCATTTCTTCTCCAATTTTTGTTTTCCGTTCCAAAGAAATAGTGTTGTCCTTTGGAGCTTTAAATAGAGCTGGCCATTTCTCTTCTTGTCCATGAAGAAACAGTGGTCCGTATAACCACAATGTATGTGCACTTGATGACACATGTCTCCATTGATTTGGACAGGTTGTATCTTGTATTTTCGACAACCTATTTGCAACGAATGTATGGAAATTCGATGCTTTTGCATTTATCCAACATAAGACGATGGTGGAATCTGTCCAGTAATGACATTTAATGGATTCTGATTTAAGATCCTTTTTCACCTTTTCAGCAAGCTCTGCACCTAACACAGCTGCACATAACTCTAGTCGTGGTAGGGTTTGCTTTTCAAGAGGTGCTACTTTTGATTTTGCGCATAATAGGCGCACAGTTGTTTGTTTGTTCTTATATATGGCTCTTATATAAGCCACAGCACCAAACGCTTTTTCAGAAGCTCCACAAATATATGGAGTTCTTGTTTTTGAGGTATCTTACCATCATAAATGTGTCGCGGAATAGTCATTTTATTTAAACACAGCAAGTCTTGTCTGAAGGCCTCCCACCTTTCCTTTAGGGAATCTGATATCTCTGTGTCCCAATCTAGTTTAAGGACTGACAGATTTTGTAGAAATATTTTTGCTCTGATTATGACTGGAGCAAAAAGACCAAGTGGTCTAATGTAATTGTTTGAGTGTTATGTTCTTGAGCCTTTCCGCACAAATTGTCATTCTTAGGGCTCCAGACAATTCCCAAAGTCTTTACACTGGTATGTTCCAATGCAGTGCCAAGATTTATGTTGCTAGCAATATCTTCTGGTGAAAATTCCTTTAGCAGATGGTGTGAATTAGAGCACCATTTTCTTAGTTTAAATCCGCAAGGTAGCAAGATTTTGTTTAGTTCTTCTTGAATCCTTGCAGCATCTATAATTGTATCTGCTCCAGTTAGGCAGTCATCAACATAGAAATCATTTTTCAATGCATTTGATCCTAATGGCCATTTTTCCAAATTTTTATTGGCCAAATGCTCCAAGCATTTTGTGGCAAGAAATGGAGCTGACGTTGTGCCATAAGTTACAGTTTTCAGCCGGTAATATTTTATTTCCTCGGACGGATTGTAGCGCCAAACAATCATTTGGTTAAATTGATATTTTTTTGATCATTTTTTCTATATCCGCCGTAAAAACATATTTGTGAACTCTGAATCTCAATAGAATCGCAAACAGATCACTTTGAACAACTGGTCCTGGATAAAGTAAATCATTTAATGATTTTCCTGTAGATGTCTTACAGGAAGCATCAAAGACTACTCTTAATTTTGTTGTAGTGCTTTCTGGTTTCAGAACACAGTGGTGAGGAATAAAATAATGTTCCTTTGGTATTTGACTAGGTAATACTTGCTTCATATGACCTAGTTTTTCGTATTCGGCCATAAAATCGTTATATAATATTTTAATGTCTGGGCTGGTTCTTCGTTCCAACAAAAGAAAACGCCTTGTCGCAATATCGCAAGACTTCCCCAGGGCTGAGGGATTTTCAGAATAAGGTAATCTGACAATTAACCTTCCATCTTGTGCGTGCTGAATATTTTCCAAAAAATGCTTCTCGCAATGTCTTTCTTCTGGCGCCCGGTATTTCCTTATCGGTTCCATGTTGTCCAGTTTCCAGAATTTTTCCAACGATGATTTGGCTTCCTCGGCTGAGGAAACTACCATGCAATTTTGTGGCATTTTTGCACTCATGTTTACTTGCCCAGCAATTATCCAACAAAATTCGGTGTTCTGGAGAATAGGTTGGTCTGAAATAGACCTAATTTGTTCAGGTATTATAACGGAAAAGTGATGTTCTGCGCCAAGCAATATATCAATTTTTCCTGGTTTCGCGAAATGTGGATCAGAGAGCCGGATATTTTGTGAGATTTTTAAATCAGCTACTTTTATTTGTTCCGTAGGCTGATCGGCCACAATATGAGGAAGAACAAAGGCTTCAACTCTTGTTTCAAAATCGCTATGTTTTGATTTAATTAAAACACTAACGCGTCCTTTACTTATTCGCGGCTGACCTCCAACTCCCTCAATGCGAAGGTTTGTTGGTTGTAGTTGCTACGATAAACGCTTAACCAGTCTTTCTGAAATCAGATTAATTTGTGATCCGGAATCGAGCAGTGCACGAAAATCTCCTTCTTGATTATTAAGTCCTTGCACTATGACTCTAGCCGTTGCTAACAGTGTGTATTTGTTCTCACAACTGTTTTTCGTAGCAGCAGAAGCGGACGTTTTAGGTTCGGTATTTGGTTTTCCGTTACCTAAATGTAGCAATGTGTTGTGTTTTTTGTTACATTTTATGCATGTATATTTAGACATGCATTGCTTGGTCATGTGGTCTGCCTTAAGATAATTGACGCACAGCCTTTTTCGCTGAACTCAGGTCAGCCTTTCAGCAGGAGTTGACTCCTTAAATTTCTCGGATTTGTATATGCTATGCCCTTTTTGACAAAACAGGCATGCCAATGAACTTGTTGTTGTTGAAGCACTTGTTTTTTGTTTATCTTTATGCATTTTTCCGCCGATGGCTTCAAGTGCTTGAAAACGTTGTTCTAGAAACCCAAGGAATTCCATTATTGTTTGAATTTCACTGGTATCTAAAATAGTTTGCTCATACAGTGTGTGTGTAAGCCGATCTAGTTATACCCGTTACTCGTAGAGTAAAAGGGTATATTGTATTCGTGCAAAAGTATGTAACAGCTAGAAGGAAGCGTTTCCGACCCTATAAAGTATATATATTCTTGATCAGGGTCACTAGCCGAGTCGATATAGCCATGTCCGTCTGTCCGTCTGTCTGTCTGTCTGTCTGTCTGTCTGTCCGTCTGTCCGTCCGTATGAACGCTGAGATCTCGGAAACTATAAAAGCTAGAAGATTGGCATTTTGCATGCAGATTCAAGGAGTTCCTACGCAGCGCAAGTTTGTTTCAAAAAGGTGCCACGCCCCCTTTAACGCCCACATTCGCTTATATACGATTTTAAAAATTTAAATATTTCGGAAAAGTATAAATGCAGTTTTATTGTGTTTATCAATACCTATCGAAATGTAGTAGAAATTTTTCAAATCGGACCATTCGTTAAAAAGTTATGCGTGATCAAAGTTTCTATCTCCATCTCCCTCGCACTCCCTTTACCTGAGTAACGGGTATCTGATAGTCGGGGCACCCGACTATAGCGTTCTCTCTTGTTTTCTTGTCATATTGAACAGAAGGACTGGATCCCATGTATCTGTTTTTATTCCAATATTTTTCAAGGCTTGCAAGGATTCATTGATATTGTAATGCAGATTTTTTATTGACTGAGAATCATTCGTCACATTAGGGTGATCAAATAATTTTTCAAATATTGCAGTCGAAAGGACCCGCTTATTATTGAAACGTTCTTTAAGCATGGTCCAGGCAGTATCATAATTAACTTCTGTTAATTCTAAATGCCTGACTAACCTTTCTGCTTCGCCAGACAGATAAGCTTTAAGATACCACATTTTTTGTATTTTTGGAATCGCTGATTCATGAACCATTTTATTAAAAATGTCCTGAAATTGTTGCCATTTTAGAAAGCTTCCATCAAATTTTGGAATGGAAACTTTTGGCAACTGTATTGAAGAGGTTGTAGAAACCGCTTGATTGGTGGCTACTGAAACGGGGTCTGCATATGGATGGCAGAATTGCAACATTGCTTCTTCCGCGGAAATAAATCGCTCCATACTATAGCCCACTTCTTCAGGTGTTATACATAACTTGTGGATTTCAAAATGAAGACTTTCAATTTGTTTCCATAAATTTTCAATTACCGATTTATAGGTAAATTTGTTTTCTGGAGCTATATGTTTCATGGTTCTTGACATAGATTCCAGAACCGCTGCTTGGTGTCTGATCAGCTTTTGTATGTGATCCACCTCTTCTGAAGATGTTTCTTTTGCCGGTAACTGAAGAATTTTTGAGTTAAATTCTTCGATAGCTTGATGAACAATCGTCCGCATTTGATTGTAATATTGTTTTTTCAAAATACTCATGCGGATGTGGAGTACCCTTTAATGATTCTAGGATACTATTATTTCCTTGGTCGAATTTTTTCCAATGCTCTTCAATTTGTCGTTTTCTGTCTTCAAAATACGCCGCCTTTTCCTTTCGTTTGCTGGAATCCTTTTTGATGTTCCGTAGCAAAATTTTCAACCTCCATTTTGCCTTAACAATTGCCCGACCCGTTGGAAGATAATTGATTTGCTTATATAAGCTGGCTACGCTTCTACTCGCAACCGATTTATGGTCAAAGACAATTAAGGATTTTCGGATTAGAAAAGAAAGCCAACAAATAGTTTAAAACCTTTTTATTTAAAAAGTATTTTTTATTTTATTTAATATGTGTGTTAAACAAATGTTTTTAGTTTTGGATGCAAACGCTTCCAGAAATGTTCAAGAGCCGTCTTGTTGACTACTTGAAGTTGATGAGTTCTACTTGTAGAACTTCCTTGTTGTTCAATCTCGAACCTTAATCGATGATTATCCTGGGAGTCGCCAAGTTGACTCCAGTAAATCGGATTATATTATTAAAAAACAATTTTAATTTTTATGGATGCTACCGCTTCCAGAATTATTCAAGAGTCGCCTTGTTGACTACTTGAATTTATTGTTTTCCAGTTGAAGAGCCGTCTTGTTGACTACTTCAATTTCGGAAAAATAATCGACGATTATACTGGGAGTCGCCTAGTTGACTCCAGAAATCGGATTATATGGATGTTGTAAGTTGGAAGAGTCGCCGGGTTGACCTCTTCTACTTTTATTTCCAATATTGTAGTAACAGATCGCCAAGTTGATAAGTTACTCCTTGAAAATTTCAAGTTTTTCGGGAATATGCTTAGAAATTTATTCGAGGCAAAATTCCTTTTGTTATGAATTTTGCTCAATATCTGAATTATTGAGCAAGGTTTTCACAACTTTAACTCTAGAAGATTCGATCGCCAAGTTGATCGGGAATCAGTCGGGGTCACCAAAATGTTTGTAGTTTTATTTTTTATTATTTATAGGAATGGTTGCCCCTAGAACATACTCTAGTGACGATAGGTTGCTAAACCAACACTTAAATTGGTTTAACTCGGAGGGATCATGCGTATGAGGGCCAAAGACACAGCGATGCTCACTCGTAGAACGCAGAGTAGTTGAATACACAAGTATTGCTTGAGTACTGATTTTATTAGGGCAAAAGGTCAGGTTTATATACACGATTTTCAGAGTCAAGGGGGGCACCATAGCAAAGAAGTGGTATGGGGCTGTTAGTTAAAAATACATTGCATTGCTTATGTTCTAAGATATACAAAGGTACAGAGTCATCATAATTGTCTCCCACACAAGGAGTTAATACGCTAGGGTTAGTAAAAATAGAAAAGGTAGCTCAGGCAGAGCTGGCGCTGTCCGTGAACGTCAAGTGGCTTAGCGACTCAAGTGGTACGCTAACAAAGCCTTTTATCACAAATGTATTGAGTTCTAGAAGGTTTATGATTGTGGATCTACGTTAAAGAAATCCGTGTTGACACGGAGAAATTATTGATCTACAAAGGTGCTGCAAATGAGGAGTAATGAGTTTTTCAAAAAGCTTAGAAATAGCTGACAACTTAGAAATACCTCTGTAGTTACTGGCTTCTAACTTGTTACCTTTTTTGAAAAGAGGAATAACAAATTATTCCTTCCAAATATTTGGGAATTGGGACGTTTCTAAAGATAAGGTAAACAACTTGTGAAGAGGTTTGCACAGGGCCTTAGCGCAATAGCTAAGCACGCACCCTGGAATACCATCGGGCCCTGGCGAATAAACAGGCTTTATACGAAGAAGATCCAAAAGAAGACAGCTTTCTGTTAAAGTGGGACAGAATATGAGGTTTAACTTGGATATGGTGTAAGAATAAGGCTGTGATGAATAATCTAAAGTAGAGTAGGTCGTTTGAAAAAATTGGGCAAATAAATCGGCTATTGACTGATCTGTGGTTGCTGTCATGTTTTCGAACGACAGCGAGGAAGGAAAATAATTAGATTTGGTTGGTGTTAACGAAATTATAAAACTGTTTCTGGTCCTAAGAGAACTGAACCTTACAACGGTTTCAGTAACTATTGTAACACTGAGTGTTTACGCCGCTCTCCCCTCTCTTAAATTGCCCGCTCTTCCCTCGTAGCGAACGCCTACTCGCCCGCACTGGATGCTCGCGACTCCAGGCTCTCCCGCACTGGACGCTTGCGATTCCAGGCTCTCCCGCTTTCCCGCTCCCGGAATCTCTCCACTGCGCTTTGAAACCCAGCGCTCAATTAGGCTTAAGTTAGACTTTCATTGTAATACGACTGAAATTCATCGCCCGGCCGGTCCGCTCCTTTAACACGAAAAGTTACAAGTCCTTTTTTTCCATTTCTCTCGTGCTTCGCGATCGTCGAGTGTTTTCTCATATTCTTCCACAGCTTGCCACCCGGCTACGTGCAACAGCAGCAACGCCCGACGAAGCAGCCTTCCAAAGACGAGCAAACATCGACGCCCCACCTCTTCATTTTTTGGTCCTTCGAGCCGGATAAGTGCCACTTTATTAATTTTTGTATTAACTGCCGGTCGACAGTCGGCCATCCGAAAAATATAATTCGTTTGTTTTTCTGTACGATTTGTCTAAAATCCAAGTCAGATTTAATCCGGCGACGGCAGTTAGTAAATTACAATTCCAATTCCGTCTTTTATTTCTTCGTTCTCTTTTAACGTGCGGCCATATTGCCCTTTTTCTAATTCCTTTTCGTGTGCATATTGATGTACAAGTTTTATATTCGCATTTGGCCGTACATCCATTAAATATACATCCAACATCAAATCGAAGAAAATAAAAAATATAAATCCAAATTAAAGTGTGCAAATAAAAAGTCAAGCGTACAGTGAAAAATAAATTAATTTCAAAAAAATTCAGTGAACAGTGAAAAATAAATTAATTTTAAAATTGAGTTCAAATTAATTTCCCACAAAAAAGTGAAACAAAAATTAAGTGTTCCGCCAATTTCGGTCCACAAATATTTTTGATATTAATTTTTTATTGTACATCCGCTGTGACAATATTTGCTTACATTATTAAAAATTCAAATACGGTCCACAATAATTCGAAAATTTACAACACATTCCGCCATATTGATTACATATATTTCATCCATATTACATATATTACATATTACATATATACATACATACATACATTTATACATTTTTTTCTACATAACTACACCCCAATTCCGAAAGCTCAAGTATTTCCGTCGGCCATCCAATAAATATATATTAAATAAATTCCCAAAGCCTACGTGAAATAACTTTTGTGACTCAATGTGTTTTTCTTATTTACATATTTTGGGCACTATCCATCCATACATCTACACATACACGCGAATTGCAGTACCGCAAAAAGCTCGATATTCCCGCGCATTCCAGCGTCACCAATACACAGCCGGAAAAAGTTCGGGCAGTTGTTTTTCAATCATCCCATAATTAAATTCCAACAAAATTAATAAACACCAAGTTCAACTCCAATAAAATTAAACAAATACTGAGAATTTCTGCCAGTTCCAAAAAAAAAAAAGGGAGAAATATAAAATACTGTCGCCATCGCGGAATTAGTGGAATCAATTTATTAATTTATTGATTTATTAATTTGTTTCTTCGGTTTCACATTTTTTCAAAAAAACGCCCATTCCAGTATTTTTTTCTTATTTATTGAGCTTGGTAAATCTACATATAGATCGATACTCGATTTTTTCTTTTGGGGATAAAAAAGAAAAATTGGAAAAAAATACCACCCGCATACCACTGCAACGTATTTTTTTGTTTGTCTCCGATTATTTTTTAAAATAAAAAAAAACAAAACCAATAATCTCCAAACACTGCCGGGGACATCGGGAAACCACACCCTATAAAATACTAAACGACAAATACCTCATCAAATACAGTATTTTTTCAGTATTTTTATTTTGTAGTATTTTTTTGGTATTTTTTCCATTTTTGCTCCATCGTTCCACCAAAAGCCTGGGGAATATTTTAACAATAATTCAGCCACGCATATCGACTATTTTTAGCTGGTCGATACCCTATTGCCACCGTTCCATACGTGGGTCCGTAACCATTCTCTGATTTTTGTCCGAAATATCAGCGCGCACATTCCATCCTAACATCATCCTAGTTCGGTATGTCCAGGGAAAGTTCCAACAAACTGTCCCCTGTTCCATCACCGAAAATAACAAAAATCACGGTAAGGACGCCCACACCTAAAAAGGCAAAGTCGCCACCTCCCAAAAAGGCTCCTTCTCCCATCGACAGAATAACGCGAGCCAACACAAAAATGGATGCAACGGCTGCCGACCTCGCTATGAGCCAGTTTATTAAAGTCTCGGATCGACTGTCCGAATTGGAATCGCGAATAAATATTCCCCCGGCGGTCCCTCCTACGTTATCCGTCCTCAATATTCGCCGAGACGAAATCCGAGAGGTATGGGTCCGCATCAAAAAAGAGTACGATGCATTTACCGCATGCCTTGTAGCAGCCGGTGCAGCTGACAGCTTGCCAGTCCTCAAGGCTAAGTATGGTTATTGCTACAGCGCGTACGAAAGGTGCGGCGCCCAGATAGCAGATATGATAGCGCAAACTCCACAACTTCCGCAACCTTCCCCAACGCCAGCTGATCCTTCTCAGACATACATTCTGTCAGGCTTCCGCCGTGCGATACCAAGGTTTTTACCGGCGACTATCTTCATTGGCCACCTTTTAGGGATCTATTCACGGCAATTTAGATCAACAATCCCAGACTCACTCCTGTCGAAAAATGATTCCACCTTAATGCTAAAACGAGTGGCGACGCTCACAATATAGGTTCTAATTCACCCCTTACTAATGATGGCTTTCGATCAGCGTGGGATAACCTCACTGAGCGTTTCGAAAACAAGCGATTGTTAGTAAACAGTCAATTAAAGATACAACAACACAACCAAGTGCAAAAATCGGTGCAAACGGCAAAAACAAAGCTACGGTAGAAGAAATGACAATTCTGCAAGCGGGTTCGACCATGCAGACAGGCATGGATCGCTACATTAATATCTCCAAGCGCAAGCTAACACCCCCAAAAAACTCGGTCGGCA
The DNA here is from genome assembly GCA_036346975.1 of Drosophila prolongata. Lineage (NCBI taxonomy): Eukaryota > Metazoa > Arthropoda > Insecta > Diptera > Drosophilidae > Drosophila > Drosophila prolongata. Next base: position 13,910,589 of record JAYMZC010000387.1, on the reverse strand, counting down.
ATAAGCCCAAAATAAATCGTTCCAACAAAGGCCCTGTAAATCCCGGGCCATTAGATGAAAATAGATTTTCCATTCTGGCGGAGCCTGAAACAGAGTCTGAACAATTAGCCCCAAGGAAACTAATGCCCCCACCTATTTTTATTCGGGAGAAATAGTTGAGCTTGTCGGAAAAGATAACTTTCATGTTATTCCGCTTATGAAAGGGAATATAAGCTAAACTAAACTCCAAACCAAAACCGAAGACGATTTCCGAGCAGTGTCGAAGTACTTAAACGATGCCAAAAAGAATTACTACACGTACAAGCTGAAAAGTTGCAAAAGTTTGCAAGTTGTGCTTAAGGGAATAAAACCCGATGTGACCCCCTGCGAAATTACAGAGGACTTAAAAGAAAACGGTTTTTGCGCAAAAAATCTTATAAACATTATGAACAAAAACAAGAAGCCGCAACCACTCTTCAAGGTCGAGCTGGAGCCAGACAGCAGAATTTTGAAAAAAAACGCAGTGCACCCGATCTACAAGTTGCAGTACCTTCTGCACCGTAGGATCACGGTGGAAGAGCCGCACAAACGGACCGGGCCAGTGCAATGCACAAACTGCCAGGAATACGGTCATACCAGGGCTTACTGCACCCTCAGGTCAGTATGTGTAGCTTGTGGAAACTGCCACGGCTCCGAACCCTGCCCTGCCAACAAGGAAGACTCTCTCACTAAAAAGTGTGTAAACTGCCAAGGAAACCACACAGCTAACTACAGAGGCTGTCCAGTCTACAAGGCGATGAAAAGTCGGATGCAACGAGCAACAACGGCACGCTCCCTGAACACACAAAACACTTACTTGAGATCACAAACGACACCGGAAGTTTTCTTCGCAAAAGCAGCCAGATCATCATTTGGCCACCAACGGAATTTCTTACGCCAGTGCTCTAAGATAAGGCACTGCTCACATAGAGCCGAAAATTGATAACATCCAGCAGGCCATGGGACAGCCACAAAGTAACATGGAATCTGATGATGATGATTACTTTGCAACAAAATATGATGGAATTTATGTCCTTCATGAAAACCACAATGCAAATCCTTATGCAAAACCAAAATATCTTACTACAAATGCTTGCAGCTCAGCAGTCCAAATAAACCATGCCTATCCTTCGAATAACTCTGTGGAACGCCAACGGTGTTTTACGGCATAAACCTGAAATAACTCAATTTCTGAACGAAAACCACATCACCAGCAAATATAACTTTCAAATACGGGGATACACTTTCTATGGCACCGATCATCCAGATGGTAAAGCGCATGGCGGAACTGGAATCTTAATAAGAGACCGCGTTAAACACCACTTTCACCAACGTTTTGCTAAAAATCATCTGCAAGCTACATCGATATAATTACAGTTGGGCAACTGCAACCTTGCCATTGCCGCTGTCTACTGCCCATCGCGCTTTACAGTCTCCGAAGACCAATTCATGGACTTCTACAATTCGCTTGGAGAGCGATTCATAGCAGCAGGAGATTACAACGCCAAGCACACGCACTGGGGATCCCGCCTTGTGACCCCCAAAGGAAGGCAACTTTATAATGCACTCATTAAAACATGCAACAAACTGGACTACGTTTCACCAGGCAGCCCTACATACTGGCCTACAGATCCTAGAAAACTACCTGATTTAATTGATTTTGCTGTGACATCTCTCACAATCTAATATCTGCAAAATCGCTTTTGGATCTATCATCGGACCACTCACCAGTGCTAATAACTCTTCTTCAAAGCCCGGAATTAATCGAGCACCCTCACAGGCTGACGTCGCATCGAACCAACTGGCTGAAGTTCAAAAAGTACGTAAGTTCCCACATTGAACTAACTCCACAGCTCAACATCAAGGAGGACATCGACTGCTACGCCGATGCACTGGAGTCTGTACTCGTCGCAGCAGCAAAAGTCTCAACACCGCAAGGGAGGGATGGGCACACACACCAACACAAAACTAACCATGAAATCGAACAGCTTGTTCTGGAGAAAAGACGTTTGAGTCGTACTTGGCAAACCAGCAGATCGCCATCCTCAAAACAAAGTCTTAAAGAAGCTGGTCGCAGACTTACCAGGGCTCTAAGGCAAGAAGAAGAAAAAGCACAACGCCAGTACATTGTGAAACTTTCACCCACCAGCACTAAGCATCCCTTGTGGAGGGCCCACCCAAATCTAAGTGCGCCGGCCGAAACAGTAATCCCCATAAGAGACTCTTCAGGCAGCTGGGCCAGAAGCGACAAATACAGAACTTGTACATTTGCTTTACACCTTCGAAATGTTTTTCAGCCAAACCCTGCAACTAATTCATTCGCACTACCGTCGCCGTCAATTCGAATTGAATCTGAGACGGAGCCAATTCTGTTTCAACCAAATGAAATTGCAAAAGTAATCAGCGAGCAATTGAAACCAAAAAAGGCCCCAGGCGGTGATCAAATAACTCCCAAAATGTTAATCGAACTTCCAAACTGTGCAGTTGAGGTTATTTGTAAACTCTTCAACGGGATTACACGACTTGGCTATTTTCCAAAAAAATGGAAAAAATCGGTAATCATAATGATCCCAAAGCCAGGGAAAGATCACACAATTCCAGCTTCGTATAGACCGATAAGTTTACTCTCGTGTCTGTCAAAACTGCTCGAAAAATGCCTTTTGACGCGCATCATTCCATATCTGAAAGAGCACAACGTTATTCCAGCACATCAATTTGGCTTTCGAGAAAGCCATGGAACAATAGAGCAAGTCAACAGATTAGCAACATAAATACGGACTGCATTCGAGCTTCGGGAATACTGCAGTGCGGTATTCCTTGACGTTGCACAGGCTTTCGACCGAGTCTGGCTTGATGGCCTTATCCATAAAATCAGAACGATCCTGCCGGGAAACACTCACAGGATACTTGAATCGTACTTTTACAACAGAGCCTTCGCCGTGAGATGAAACACCACAACATCCGATGACTACTCTATAGAGGCTGGGGTTCCCCAAGGTAGCGCCCTTGGTCCAACTCTATTTCTCCTCTACACCGCAGATATTCCCACGAACGAGAGGCTAACTACTTCTACATTCGCAGACGATACCGCGATCATAAGTCGGTCCAAATGCCCAACTCAGGCAACAGCACTACTAGCTGATCATCTCGTTGTAGTGGAGAGGTGGTTATCAGACTGGCGTATAAAAATAAATGCGCAAAAGTGTAAACACATAACGTTTACTCTTAACAGACAAACGTGTCCCCCGCTAACCCTGAATAACACGCCACTTCCACAAGCTGACGATGTAACGTACCTTGGTATCCACCTAGACAGGAGACTTACATGGCGGAGACATATCGAAGCTAAGAAAATTCACCTAAAACTAAAATCAAACAGTCTCCATTGGCTTATAAACGCGCGCTCCCCCCTCTGCCTGGACTTCAAGGTCCTGCTCTACAATTCAACGCTTAAGCCAGTCTGGACCTACGGCTCTCAATTGTGGGGAAACAAGAGCAGCAGCAACATCGACATTATTCAGCGAGCACAATCAAAAATCCTGAGAACTATCACTGGGGCACCTTGGTATGTTCGGAACGACAACATCCACAGAGCTCTTGGCATTCTACCCGTAAAAGATGAAATATCAAAACAAAAAGCGTCCTACCACACCAAGCTAACTTCTCATCCAAACCAGCTCGCCAGGGGCCTAGCCAGGGCTTCCATACGGACCCGATTGCAACGCAATGACCTTCCAGCTCAGCAATAGTTATTAAAGCCCCTAAATTTTCGTGCCAGTCGCCTTGACTGTCAGATAGTTTTTTAATTTAAGATTCTATATACTTATTGTTAGTCTCAACTCAGAGAAGATCCAATAAATAAAATGCAAATGTTCAAAAAAAAAAAAAAAAAAAGATACTCTTTAATGTACCGTCCGTCACACAGGAGTCTGGGTCAGCTTTGAAAGAACTTCAAAGTACCATCCAGGGTTGCCTTACTGCATTTGAAATGTCCGGTATTCACGTCGAAACTTGGGATTGCCTCTTGGTGTATATGTGCTCGTCCAAACTCCCAAAGCTTACGTTTTCCCTATGGGAGCAGTCCCTTCATAACAAAGCCGAGATCCCTACGTGGCACGAGCTGAACGTTTTCCTAACGGAGCGTCACAGAACACTAGAAGCCATCTATGATGTTCGACCATCAGGTTCTAGTCAGACTCAGCCCAGGGCATCCACTTCCAACTCGGCGTCTCGAAGAATAAATTCATATGAGACAAGGGTAGCACCTAGGCAACCTAGAGGGTGCGATCTTTGTAATAGAGAGAACCATCCTGTACGGTCGACCAACTCATCGCATATATAAAAAGAAAACAGCTGTGTTTAAACTGACACATCAGTTGCGCGACTGCGAAAGCACACTGCTTCACGAGCCGCGGCCGTCATCACACCCTCCTCCAAATCCAACGCCAACGCCCAGATCCAGACCAAATACTCTCGGTCCCTCGGCTGCCAGTGGCACGCAGTCAACGCTTCAGAATTATTTTACGGCAGGCACTAGGTCAGTCCTCCTAGGCACCGCTATAATTAATATATGCCATCGAGGTTCCAATTTCCAAGCGCGAGCCTTAACAGACACCGGATCTGAGACGACCTTCATCACTAAACGCCTTTTCAACCTGATTAAACTGCCGTTCCAGGTTATCCGAGCACAGGTCTCAGGACTTAATCAAACGGTCTCCGCTGAGACCAAAAAGATCTGTCAATTCACGATCCGTTCTCCGACCCGGCCTAGTTTGCAGTTAAACACCACTGCCTACGTGCTTCCACAAATAGCCGGAAATCTTCCTTCATGTCCGCTTCCGCAATATTTCCTGCGAGATCTTCCCGAACTTCCGCTAGCGGATCCAAAGTTTTATGAGAGCGCACAAATAGATCTTCTAATCGGGGCCGATATACTTCCATCCATTCTACTAAGCGGTACCCGAGCGAACATCTGTGGCTCGCTTCTCGGTCAAGAGACCATTTTCGGCTGGATTCTAACAGGACCAGTACCCGCTCCGAGGCATGATCAAATATCAGCCTTTTCCACGCAAGTTGCACACACGTATGAAGCGTCCCTCGATAAACTCCTCACCAAATTCTGGGAGGTGGAGGATCTGCCAGTAAAGGTGGCAAATGAATCCGACGTGATTTGTGAGGACAATTTCCTTCCGGCAGGCATGTCGTGAGTCTTCCTTTTCGAGATCCTGAGAACATTAATTGCTCCCTAGGACATTCCAGATCCCAAGCGCTGGCTCAATTCTTAAGAAACGAGCAGCGGCTAAAAAGGGACAGTACGTTAAAATCCAAGTACGACTCAGTTATTCAAGAATATCTCGACCTCAATCACATGAGAGAAGTCCTTCCTACCCACGATTCAGCGTGTTACTACCTGCCACACCACGCAGTGTTAAAACCGGAGAGTACGACCACTAAACTTCGAGTGGTATTCAACGCCTCCAGCCCTTCAGACAATGGGGTCAGCTTAAATGATATCCTTCATGCTGGCCCGGTCCTACAGTCCGATCTAACCATCCAGATCCTGAAGTGGCGATATTTCCGATTTGTGTATAGTGCTGACATCGAGAAAATGTACCGGCAGATCTGGGCAGATCCGAAGCAGACAGCGTTCCAACGTATCTTATTCCGCGATAGAGAAGGATACATTCGAGATTTTGAGCTAAAAACTGTTACGTTTGGGGTCAATTGTGCACCGTTCCTGGTAATTCGGGTACTGCAACAGCTGGCGTCCGACGTGCACCTAACCCATCCGAGGGCGAGTAAAGTTATTCGTGGTTGCATGTATGTCGATGATGTCCTTTCAGGAGCTGACTCTGCAGAAGAGGCTCACCTCACCATTCGTGAGTTGCAGAGTGCCCTCGATTCGGCTGGTTTTCCCTTGAGGAAATGGACCTCCAACCACAAAGAAGTTCTGGCTCATATCGAAACCGATCATCTTTTAAATGCCGATTTCATCGAAATAGATACGGAAAGCACAGCGAACACTCTCGGAGTCCGTTGGAAAGCAACATCCGATAAGTTTTTCTTCCCAGACTAGAGCTGTGTGGAGCTCTATTGCTATCCGAGATGGCCGAATCCATCCTCCCCCATATGCCGATGCTGTCCTCGAAACTACATTGTTGGACCGATTCCACGATTGTGCTTGCATGGCTAGCCAAACCAGCATGCCAGTGGACAACGTTCGTTGCCAATCGGGTAACAAAGATCACCCAGTCCACAGAGGCAGCCAATTGGTCGCATGTTCAATCCGAACACAATCCAGATGACTTGGCCAGTCGGGGCGTGCCCCTACAAGAACTGGTCGAAAACTCCCTTTGGTGGCATGGGCCCACTTGGTTGCAAAAGCCACGAGATCAGTGGCCTGCCCAAAGCACCGACTTACAGGTGACCGAAGTGGAAAGGCGTCCTGTCAAGGCCCATGTTGTGTCCATTCCGACAGAAGACATCCTTGATCGCTTTTCCAAGTTAAATAGAGCTTTACGGGTCCTTGCGTATGTCCACCGTTTTGTCCAGCGATGTAGGAAACAGTCGCCGATTCCGAAAGTCCATCTAGAAGCCCAAGAACTTGTCGCCGCTGAACGGCTCATGGTCATTAGCACTCAGCGCAGATATTTTGCTAATGAATATCGCTGCTTGAATCAAAAGCGCCCTGTGTCCTCGACAAGTTCCCTCCTCTCCTTGAACCCCTTTCTAGATGAGAAAGGGCTTATAAGGGCGTGCGGCCGCATAACGGCCTTCGAAAATTTGCGATATGATGAACGACATCCTATAATCCTCCCGTACGAATGTGCACTCTCTCGACTACTGGTAAACTTTACGCATCTCATAACGTTGCACGGAGGGAACCAGTTAGTCGTACGTCTCACCCGGTCAAGATACTGGGTTCCGAAAATAAAGAACTTGGTAAAGGCCGTTATTAACTCCTGCAAGGTCTGCGTTATCCATAAGAAGCGATTGCAAGTTCAGATGATGGGAAGTTTTCCGAAAGAGCGAGTCTCTTTTTCCCGGCCATTCACGTACACAGGGATGGACTACGCTGGCCTTTCGACATAAAAAATTACACAGGCAGAGCTTGCCTAATTACAAAAAGGGTTGGTTTTCGTGTGTTTCTCTACAAAGGCCATCCATCTAGAGCCTACATCCGATCTGACGGCCGAGAAATATCTCGCCGCTTTCGCTCGTTTCGTATCCAGAAGAGGTTGTCCCCGTCAAGTAAAGTCCGACAATGGGAAAACCTTTGTCGGCGCTGCCACCCTGCTCTCCCGAGATTTTCTACAAGCCGTAAAAGAGTCTGTGACTGATGCGTATAGTCATCAGCAGCTCAACTGGCAATTCATTCCTCCGGGGGCACCACATATGGGAGGCCTGTGGGAAGCGGGTGTCAAAAGCTTCAAAACCTTGCTTTACAAGTCCACCGCTACTCGAAAGTACACTTTTGAAGACTTTCAACCCTCCTAGCGAAAATTGAAGCCTGTCTAAATTCCAGACCGCTATCTCCTATGTCTGAAGATCCCACTGATCCCACTGACACCAGGGCATTTTCTAGTCGGCGGACCTCTTCTGTCCATAGTGGAACCCGAATTAAAAGGGGAATCCAAGTCCATTGTGAATCGGTGGCAACACTTAAAGGCGCTCCATCAACAATTCCAAGCTCGATGGAAAGAGGAGTATCTCAAAGAGCTCCACAAGCGTAACAAGTGGCAGTCCCCGACCGCAAATCTCCGCGTTGGCGACATGGTAGTCGTCAAGGAGGACAATCTGCCCTCGAATGAGTGGCGCCTTGGCAGAATCGACTCTATCTTTCCAGGGGCTGCCGGCAATGTCCGTTTCGTCAGCATTCTCACGGCACGCGTCCCGTGACCAAGGTGGTTCTTCTGCCAGGAGAACACTCCAACCGTCTTCCTCAACCAACATCCTCCACATGATTCCCCAACAATCCTCGCCATCTAAGCAGTTTTAAATCATAGCCATATTTTTTTTTTCTTTTTATCCATTACTCACTACCAGATCACATCATGGTTCCTCGTCCGCGCAGCGCTCAGGCATTGGATAGCAGACGTACTCGAGGTATACATTCCTACCGATGCCGAGTCTGCCGTGGAATCCATCCGCTTCGGAAGCGCCAGAGGTTCCTAAAGCTGAGCGCAGAGAAGCGGCTTCGGGCAGTGCTCATCAATATGTACTGCTCGAATTGTCTCGCCCTCGAGCATTCCGACGGGAGTTGTCGCAGTGGCGACAAGTGTAAAACGTGCAACGGGAAGCACCACACGCTCCTCCATATGCACGAGCGTCCCCTACTGTCGGCTACTCAGCAGCGTTCTGCCGGCGGAATCCGCCAACTCGCCAAGCGCTGGCCCGGCAAGGCGCTCGGCATCCGCCGCTTCTCAGCAGCGCTCGCGCCGGCAAGATCCGCCAACTCGCAGAGCGCTTGCCTCTCCGCCGCGCTCAGCCTCCTCGGCACCGGCTCCGTCACTTGCGTCCATCCTCCAACGGCACAGCGTGAACGTTCTGCCGACGGCCATGATTACCTTGGAAACCGGGCTGAAGACCTTCGACACGGCCGCCCTCATCGACCCGTGTACGCCGACGAGCTGCATCGACGCATCTATGGCGTCCGCGTTCCGCTTGCCGACTACCACCGTCGGCGACGAGAAGATCTGTACGGCGACAATTCGGTCAAAGCGCGACAACGACTTCAAGTTAGAGGTAGTCTTAAAAGAGGAGCCGAACGTCCGCATCCGCACCCCCATCCTCCCGTTGGCCGACGAGCGCTTTTACTTGCCGGCAACCATCTCCGTAGTCCTGGGTGCGGATGTCTACGCCAAGGTCATCCGACCTGGCTTCCATTTGGTCGACGAGGGACTCCCAGTGGCCCAGAGGACAGCATTCGGGTGGATCCTGTCCGGCGCCTGCAGTCAAGCCTAGACGACAGGAGGGGGTTTTTCTTTTGCAACGCTAGCGATTGGAAGGGGGGCGGAATGTTTACGCTGCTCTCCCCTCTCTTAAATTGCCCGCTCTTCCCTCGTAGCGAACGCCTACTCGCCCGCACTGGATGCTCGCGACTCCAGGCTCTCCCGCTCTCCCGCACTGGACGCTGGCGATTCCAGGCTCTCCCGCCTTCCCGCTCCCGGAATCTCTCCACTGCGCTTTGAAACCCAGCGCTCAATTAGGCTTAAGTTAGTCTTTCATTGTAATACGACTGAAATACCTTCCAAAGACGAGCAAACATCGACGCCCCACCTCTTCACTGAGCATTAAGTACGGTAAAACTTGACCGAGCACTTAAATATCTAGTAAAAAGAGATTGAGAACCGGTATTTTTATATTTCCTAAAAAGTCTGGACTTTACATTTCATAAGTGTGTCTTTGCTAAGCCAAGGTGATTTATTGGAAATTGACGGAACACAGGAATTAAAAAATGAGTTTATTGCAGTGTAAAAAACATTAGCTGCATCGGACATATTATTGCATAAGTAAAGATCAGACCAATTAAAGCCAGAAATAAAATTATTTAGCCTCAGAAAACAATGTATTCGTTTGGATGATTTTTCTGATCAAAAAATAACTCCTCAGACGGGAGGTTTGAATCAACTCCAATTAACTCTTTTACAACCATATTATGCGGCCAAAAGTCACCCGAGCATGAGACGATCCCGCCTGACGGCTAGGCCGCCACAATATATATTTGAGCAAAAGTTGTCTAAGTTTCACATTATTATCATTACTTTGTAAGAGATATAAAATGAAGTATTATGATTTAGTAATGGTTAAGCGAACATATGGATTTTTGGGTATAAAACCAAAATAGGTCAAGTTTGGTTCCGCACCACCCGCCCGAGGTGGCAACCATAGAGAGAAATACTGGAAAATAGAGAAAATACCAAACCGGTCTGGCAAGGGAAAGTCATAAAGGATGATAGGGTCGCACGGCGGTTTCCGGGAGACTCTCCGCTCTTGGACTTCGAGGCGATCGGTCGCGCACGCGGACAAAATAAACAAAGAAACACGTGGGAAAGAAAAACGCGGTCGGTAGGAAATAAGGTTAGTGGATCAGTGTAATCGGCGCAGTGAAACACAGGAACAATTAAACACAACGAATAAAACTGAGTGAACTCGTACGAAAAGAAACGTCAAGCCGGATTGTTACACATGTTATTTTTACCCCGTACCCCTTTGTTCCCCGAGTGATTCAAGCGATTAATGACCGATGACACAATTGGAAGCGGTAAATTATTTGCACCATATACGTACACGTTATCCCGATCTTCTGAATTTCACCCACTAACCTGCCTGCGTAGTGAGGCGGAAGATCCCCTCATTCTCCTACTTAATCCCCCCCCCCACGAAGTTTCAGATCCCTTCTGATCCCGGCTGCGTCCTCGCCCGAAGGTCCAGCCCGTGGGATTCTTGACCCCTCGAACCACGTATCTCGGCCAACCACGATAGAATCCGGCTGCGGCCTCGCCCGAAGGTCCAGCCCGTGGAATTTTCCGTCCCGAAAGGACTTGGTGTTCTGATGTTATCGTACCCTCGAAGGTCCCGGAACACCCTCCCCCCCCTCGAGCGAATATGCGTAGAATCTTCGGGACAATTGATCAAAAATCATCGTTCGCCACGCGAACATTATTCTCAAGCCCTATGTCTTAGTGACTTTACAAATTTCTTGTAAAAGGACCTCTGGATCCGACTAAGAGTTGTATCCTGGCCAGAGAGCATCCCTACAAGCATATGGCTACAAAGAGCTCGTTAGGGACAATTGTCTTGAAAGATGAAATGTCTCTAGCATAAGAAAACTTAAACTTTTCCAACCTTACACTATTACAATCGGCTTTAGTTTTGTCTTGTATATAAGACAATACATCAAAAAATGTTTGATCAGGGAAAAGCCGAGGGTGTGCTGCAATCAGCTGCTGATCCGCCGGAATGCTCTGTTGTTCTTTTGTTTTCGGTTGCGGAGTGTTCCCCTTTTGCTGCTTACCACCTTGCGCTTAGGGGACTCTTCTAATAGCTTACGACTATTAAACTGCGAATCCAGCGCAGAGAGGAGATCATCAGCTCGGCGAAAACTATCTCGAGCAACTCCGAAACGGCTAATCAGCCCCATCAGGCCGCCTTAAGTTTGGCGCATGAACGATATCATCTCGTTCGAAACCTCGTCACAATCATCACAACAAAACTGCAAATTGGGCCCCTTTGAAAGGTTATCACTTGTCCGGCCAGTAAAACCGGCGTACTTGGTGTGCACCATATTTTCACACAGCCAGCAAGTCATATTAGACTGGTCAGCCCTGATTACGATGCTGCATTTTTTGTAGAAGCAGACTAAATTATTATTATTCATTTTATCTATGGAACCACTGTACCAAGAAAACGAATTAAAATTTATAAGCGAGCAGTTAATAGTACCGCAAGAGCGTAGAAACTGCACGCTTAGAACTTTCAAAGCAAAGACAGCGAGAGAGCATGCAAAAGCAACACTAAAAACAGCACTACGACATATGACGATCAACGCACAAAATTGAAACGGCAGGGTTACAAGAAAAGAAAACAGAACAGAATTACGAAATTAAAACAATTTTTTAGTGTTATTACACAAGTGCACAAAGTTTTATAGTTCACTCGCGAAGCGAACGGAATTTAAATGTATGATTAAATTACTGAAAGAAAATGAAAATAGTTTTGACCCACCGATGGGATTATGCTTGACATAACGATAATTGATGAAATAAATATCTTCAGCAGGATAAAGGCTGCAATCAAATGAAGGTAGAATTGAGGGAAGAATAGTCGCGTAGTAATGGATTTGAACGTTGATTATGAATGAAATGGACTGTATTATTTCATATATAGGTTTTTAGATTTTTATTAATGTTAAGCGGTCTTACAATATGTTTTGCGATTAGCGAGCGGTTGCGGTGAAGTCAACTATATGAATGCCCAAAAAACGAGCAGAACAAAAAGAATTCAGAAAAACGCGTGATATTTCAATACTAATGCAGATCTACTGCAATTTCGGCTATGCGTGTGAGCTTAAAGCTTTTATGTAGAAAACGAAACAATGATGAGCGTTTAACTAGGTGCTATTATAGGCAAATATTAAATGACCGATCTATTTCTCAACATACCGGCCCACCTGAACCACGGTTCAGTTCAAAGGAAGCACAGGTATTTTCGTAATGGGCCGCTTGTAGATTCCTCTGGCCGCTTTAACTGTGACAACACGGACCCTCTGATCTTGGCCAGGATGAAGTTTTATGACTCGTCCCGTCAGCCACTTGCTTGGCGGCTGGTTCGGCTCCTTCAGGACAACAAGGGTGTCCATGGCAACATTCTGAACATTTTGTTGCCATTTCGTGCGAACTTGAAGTGTATTGAGATACTCTAAGTTCCAGCGTTTCCAGAACCCTTGAACCTTGGCCTGCAATTGTCTCCAGCGCTGCAGTCTGTTGATGTTTACATCCAGGAAAGATGGCTCTGGTACCGAAGTGAGAGACTTACCTGTTAGAAAATGAGAAGGGGCTAGCGGGTCAAGGCTGTGATCGCTGGGTGCGCACAAAGGTCGAGAATTCAGTAGCCCTACAATTTGAATTAACAGGGTCGAATATTCCTCGAATGCTAGCGCACTGCTGCCAATAACTCCTTTTAGGTGCAACTTTATAGATCGCACACCAGCCTCCCAAATACTTCCAAAATGGGGCGCTGAGGGCGGAATGAAATGCCAATTAATTTCGTGACTCGACAAGAAGCTCGAAATCTCTTCGCTCTGAGTTTGGGCAATGGCGATCCGTTGCATTTCAACTAAGTCTCGTTTGGCTCCATGAAAAGTTGTGCCGTTGTCCGAATATAAATCCGATATGGGACCTCGTCGGGACCAAAAGCGTTTGAAAGCGGCTATAAAAGCGGAGGTTATCAAATCGCTGACCAGTTCAATGTGTATCGCTTTTTTAGAGAGACAAACGAAGACAAGGTTTTTTAGCTCCTAGAATCGAATATCTTTGTCGTAGACTATGAAACGTGTATTCGTCTCCAGCATGTAGCGATGCGGCATATTGATATTGAACTAATAAAACAGCTACAGGAGATTATGGGATGGCAGGATTATGGGATGTTTTGCGTCATAATTAGCCTTAGCATTGTCGATGCGACCACCAACACATATTACTCTCTGCTCGACCAAAAAAGGGGTGTAGCGGATCAACGAGTTCGAAAAAACTTTGAAAAACTCCTTCTGAACGTGGGTGAATATCCTGTATCGGGCATATTGTAGCTCCCACGCCGACAGAAACGGTAAAAGTTGATTCCTTCCACGAATACGATGAACGAGACGAAAGCAGTAGCTAAGTATCCTCAACAAACGAGACCATGAAGAGGTTTTGTTGATCATACGGGTTAGTGAATTGCCGTCGTCGGAAATGTGTAGATTAACCTTTGGTTCCGCCTTTACCTCCAGGCAAGCTTCTTCTTCTGTCGACAGAACAAACTTAGCCTTAACGGGTTGCCAAGATGAGCGTGGCTGAGATAGCCAAGCTGGTCCATTCCACCAGATTGGATGGTCCACGAGATCCCTTGGAAGAATTCCTCGGGATGCACAGTCTGCAGGGTTATCGCCACTTCGAATATGTTGCCAGCAGCTACGTGGACACTCCTCTAAAATTTCTGCAGTATGGTTGCAGACATATTTGTTCCAGGTCCGGGGAGGAGATGAGAGCCAATGCAAGACTATTTCAGAGTCTGACCAACAATTCTGGAAATAGGAATAGTTAATGATTGCTTGACCAGGGAAATCAATTAAGACAGTAAATGGGCTGCGTTTAACTCAAGTCGCGAAATGGAGACATTCTTAATAGGTGCAACGCGAGTTTTTGCCATTATAAGTCTAACAGCATATCCATTGTAGACTTCGACGCGACTATAGATGACGGCAGCATATGCCTGAGATGATGCATCTGCAAATCCATGCAGTTCCATTGTTTGACGCGGTACTGATATGTAGCGAGGAACTCGACAATATTCCAATAAATGCATTTGAGATACGAACTGTTGCCACCGTGTACATAATTGGGGAGGTAATACTTCATTCCATTCGACAAAACTCATCCAACTATCTTGAAAGAGAATCTTTAGAAACACAGTTGTGGGTGCAAGCAAACCCAGCGGATCGTAGATCTTGGCTAGTTCCGAAAGCAGAATGCGTTTGGTAAGAGCGGTTGTAATTCCGGGGATTTCTAGCTTAAAGAAAATATAGTCATTTTTTGGTTCCCAACACAATTTAACAAATCGAAAGGAACTCTCTTTCTCTAAATCTTCAAGTGGATACTCAAAAATCTGGTTTGGCAAAGACTTCAATAGGGCGTGTCAGTTTGAACTCCACTTTCGAAGGTTGAATTGAGCTTAGCTTAGAAGCGAAATTAATTCATCTTTGAGTGCAATGAGATCCTTAATTTTGTCGCATCCAGTGGGAATATCATCAACGTACGCATCTCTGTTAAGAACGACAGCAGCGCTCGGATACATTTCGGCATAGTCGTTCGCGAACTGCTTAAGAACTCTAACGGCGAGGAACGGCGATGAGGCTAAACCATATGTTACAGTCAGCAGTCGATAATGATCCAGAATAGCGTTCTCCTCCTTTCTCCAAACTATACGTTGATACTGCGTGTGTTCGTCTGACACCAAAATACCTCTAAACATCTTCTCGATGTCAGCGCAAAATACATAAAGATGCTGACGGAAGCGAAGACATACTCCAATTAAATCCCTTTGAATAGGTGGGCCTATGCGTGGTGTGCCAAATAGTTGCAGCGTGCTAGATCCTCAGACGCGTCAGCAGCAGGTATCAATTCCATGTGTCCTCTTTTCAAGTAATCCTCCCTGAAATTAACATACTCTTGTTTGAGTGCAGGGAAACTGCGGAATTTCCGCTCTAAGGCGGCGAAGCGGTTTAAAGCTTGTGGCAACGTAAACGCATGTTGGGTTCCTTGAATGGGTACTGGACAATGTATACACTTCTCGGCGAGCATGCGTTGTCCGAAAATGTTGTTCTGCAGGATCACTGGCGTCAATCGTTGCTTTACTCGGATGCACCTGCTCCATGTCCATGAATGATCGAACTAAGGAATCCAAATCTTCGTAAGCGTGATGGACTTGTGCTTGCGTAGATGCGTTGTTACAATCATTATAGCTGCCTGTAATAACCCAACCAAAATTAGTATGCAGTGCGATAGGGTATTCAATACCAAACTCTCGGTGATGTCCAGTATATATGTTCCACTGTTGATCAGCGCCTAAAATCACGTCGATTTTTCCCGGTGCTCCAAACGTCGGGTCAGCTAATGGTAAGCTGCGAATCTTGGTCCAGATAGGAGCGCTGGATTTTACCTGCTGAGCGGGAATCAAAGAACTCAGAGAACACATAATTAAAGCAGAGACCTCCAATGATGCAATCGTGGTTCTCGAACGCAACGTGAAGCTAGCGCGACCTCAGCTAACTCCAGCCGGGTTAGCACCTAAACCAACAACTGAGATGCGAGCATGCGTGCGTGGAATTCTTATCCTTTGGATAAAGGACTCAGCTACCATGGTTATTGTTGATCCAGTATCGAGCAATAACCTACATGTAGTCTTGTTGCCACATGTGTCAATTACATTGGCAAGAATAGTTGGAAATAAGGCTTGCTTGTTAGCCCTCTCCACAGTATGATGGCTGGCAGCGGCAATATTCAAATCAGCAGCATGATCAGACGAAGGAACTATATTTACTTTAGCGGCAGACATATGGGCGGGAGCCAACGGAATCGATCTTGACTCTTCCGGGTGGACTAGCGTGTGATGCTTACCGTTGCACTGACGGCAAGTGTTCGAAGAATTGCAATCCCTGACTTGATGCGATCGACTTAGGCAATTAAAACAAAGGTCTAACTTGGATAGCAAAATATGAATTTGCCACACATCGCGGCTGTCACAGTTCAGCGCGTGCAGGCCTCGAATACATTCGTTGGCAGAGTCAATTACCCTACGTAACTCAGCGATATTCGAATTGTTAGCGATTGGCAACGAAAGAAAATTCTGAACAAAAGATCGAGCGATTAGCGTTTTCTTGTTATAACGATTTTCCAATTTTTCCCAAGCATCTAGGTAATTGTCATTACAAACGGCAATATGTTTAATTAAGGAAAGTGCTTCCCCATCTAAATATGATTTCAAATAATGAAACTTTTGGCACTTGGACAGCTTATAGTTATTATTTACTGAGCTTAAGAAGAAATCACTAAACTGGCTCCAATCCTCGTACTTTCCAGAAAATGTGGGAATGCGAATTTTTTCAAACCTTAAATTAGCTGCTCCCGATGAATTATGAATTTGTTTCAGAAGTTGGTTTTGTCCCTCAAATAGACGTTCCACTGTACTTGATAGCAAAATATTCGACTGGTCCCGTCCATGATCTTGACCACCCATCTCCTTTATAGCTTTACTAAAAATATAATGCGCTCTGTAGAACTTCTCCTCTTATTCAGGGATATCCAATCCAGGATCCTCATATCCCTCCTCCTTGTTGAATGCCACTAAATCATCGGAGAGCTCCATGAAATGGTTGAAAGGGGCTACTAGACGCTCCAGCTTCATTTGCAATGTTTCCACACTATCACACTTCTGCGAAAACTCCAAAGCACCGTTAAGGGTGCGAGTTAATTGCCCCTTGCAGACACCACGTTGTTGAATTGTCCGATGCATTATCGCGTTCATGACGAAATCGGCAGCTATTTGTCATTTATTATTCACAAAGAAACTCAAAATCAAACGCGGGTATCCGGCTACTCGAACGGACCAAAATTTGTTATGATTATGAATGAAATGGACTGTAATATTTTATATATAGGTTTTTAGATTTTTATTAATGTTAAGCGGTTTTACAATATGTTTTGCGATTAGCGAGCGGTTGCGGAGAAATTAACTATATGAATTGCCCAAAAAACGAGCAGAACAAAAAGAATGCAGAAAAACGAGTAATATTTCAATACTAATGCAGATCTACTGCAATTTCGGCTATGCGTGTGAGCTTAAAGCTTTTATGTAGAACCCGAATCAATGATGAGCGTTTAACTAGGTACTTTTATAGGCAAATATTAAATGACTGATCTATTTCTCAACAAACGTAAAGTTGAAGAACTAATGTCCGGTTCCAAAGAACGATACGTAGAAGTACAGTAGAATGAGGGCCGCAAAGCGATAGCCTTAGGTGCTTCAGCGGACTCATAGGTCTCTCATTTTGGATGTCCTCCAGTTATCTTCTTCATCACTATCCTGATCCATACGTTGATCTTAAACGTTCGTAAAGTTCAAGGGCCAATACAAACTCAGGGACCATGATCTGGACAAAGAGCGAGGCCATCGATATGGTCAGCATTAAATGTACAGTGAGCATATTGAAAATGATCAACTCCAGACGACCCTTCAGTTCCTCTGCTCCACTATAAGGGATCGAAAGGAAGGCGAAGGCGAGATACGACCAACAGGCAGCATAAACATAGGTGCACACAGGCTGATTCGAATCCCACTGATAGATTCCATATGCTGTAGCTAGTAGCGCAGCAATATTGATGATCCAAACACGTTTAGCGTGGCGATGCCCCAGGATCAAAGGACGAATCACCGCAGGTCCTCCACCTCCTCCCAGTGCTGAGGGACATGGCAGGGCGTGGGCGGGCGGATTGGTGTCCACCTTGGGCATGTAGCGTGGAGAGGGGGGGACCCCGAGCATCCCGGGCGAGGCCGGCGAGACCTCGTCCATCAGGACGGGTCCAGCCCACAGACGGTCCTCCTCTAGCTGTGCGGCCCTGAGGACAGCCTCTCAACGTGCCTCCGCATACTCCTTGCACCTCCTTGCTGCCTCTTCCCTTTCCTTCTCCTTCTCCTCCGCCTCCCGCTTTTTCCTGCCTGCTGGCAGGCTTCCAGCATGGCCAGGTGGATGATTTCCACATCAGATCGAGATTGGTTAGTAATATTAGGTGATTTTAGCATACCTAGTGCGGCATAATATCCAGGCGAAAACTCTAATATTTTACTTCCTTTAGCGTAGCATGACTTTATCGACGGCTTACTTGACATTGCGCTATCCCAAGTAAACCATGTTAAAAACTCCTTAGGACTTTACTGGACTTGTGTTTTGTTTCAATTCACCGGAAGGAGAACATCACCACTTACACAACCGGAAGATCCCTATCACCCAACTCTGGAACTGACTGTAGATGCAATAACAGAGCTGAATAAAAAATCAGAAAAGTCTGTTTAACAAATTTTCTGCTTTCGTAAGGCAAACTTTCATTGTTTAAATACTTTTATAATAATGGTCCAATCTTCATTCATACACCAACAAGTGTTCCGTTATACTATCCGTAAATTTCCAATAAGCCTCCATGATTTAGGTCACAACTAAAAAATGTTAAGTCTTCTCTGCCTTCTCTCGATACCTAACGGCTGTATCAAATTTTTACCGTGCTTAACGCCCGGTGTTATAAAAGCTATCTGACTCGTTGTAGGCCCCAGTTTCCACAAGATCCAAAACAGTTTTATAATTTTGTTAACACTAAACGTAAATCAGCCTGTTACCCAGCATCGCTATCATTTAAAAATTCTACGACAAATACTGATCAGGGAATTGCCAGGTCTTTCAGACAACATATTCTGTTTCATCCATATCCGTCAGACGTTAAGCGAAAGCTCCCTTCTCCTTGATCTCCATTAAGTTAAGCCAGTCTATTTACCGGGTCCCGACGGAGTTCCAGGCTGCGTGCTTAGATATTGTGCTGAAAATCTGTGTAGACACCTGCACAAATTGTTTACTTTATCTTTGGAAACTTATCACTTCCCACTTATTTGGAAGGAGTCATTTGTTATTTCCCTTCATAAGAATGGAAATAAATCGAATAAAAGCAATTACAGAGAAATATCCAAATTATCCGCCATCCCAAAGCTTTTTTAAAACGTTATTACACCCCACTTGCAACATCTTTGTAGATCAACACGGAGCTAATGTCTTTTGTAATAAATGGCTTCAGAAAGAACATGCAGACTGACGCAGTTTACACTGAATTTAGTAATAAATTCAAACTCAATAAATCACTCGATTCTTGTATGAGGGGTTTCCATGCGATCTTCTTACATGAATCTTAAGTTTACTAGGTGGGTGGTTGTGCGTTGTCTAGAATCACGCATGTTGACGAGCTTGGCGTCCTTCTTGGCCCAAAACTTAAGTTTTGAGACCATATTACTTCCACGGTGAATAAAGCCAAGGGTCAAAGGATTTCGATGATCTTTATGTTACAAAGACTCCGTTTATTTCAGTAGTCCGTCCAATCCTGGAGTCCTCAGTATGGTCGACATATAGATCGCATAGGAGTCTGTGCAAACGTAATTGCGTCTTCACAGTGCGCTCCGAATTTTTATTTTTCTTATTGAAACCACCGGGGTTTACTTAAATCTGTTGAACGTTTCTGCACCTGTAAGTGTCTTCTAACAACTTTCCGTTCGCTTCGCGAGTGCATCGTGATTAACTTGTGTTTAGTAAATAAAAAGTTTTTATCATAATTTAATTCGGTGCTGGTTTGTTGTTATTGTTTTCTATTGCCCCTCTTTTCAGTCTTTCTCTTCGTCGTTGAGCGCTCTCAGAGGTGATTTATACCGGAGTTAATGGGTTAATAATCCCGCTCTCTCTCTCTTTTCGTTTCTATCTCGTTTCGTGGTGCCTAACATCAAAGTTATTCGGTGTTTCGCTCCCGTTCTGTCGCTCCCGTTCTGTCGCTCCCTTTGTTCTCTCATTAAAAAGTTCTTGAGCGCTTTCGATTTTTTTGTCCGCTATAGTGCGCAGTGGTCCGTGGTCAGTGATAATGGCTTTCTGTTCTTTAAAAAATTGCAAGAAAGTTATCTCGGCTATTCCCTGACATACATGTGATAAAATTTATCACGCAAAGTGGCTTGGCTATTTTGGCCTGGTTCGCGATGCCATCGATAAGAGGAGTGGCCTACGCTACTACTGCGATGAATGCATCGTATACGAGAACCAGGCAATATCTATTAGGCGGCTCACAAAAAGCAGTGTAACGGAATTAATCCGGAACTGCCGTAAAAATACGGACCTGCTCGTGGCGCTTGAATCGCAGCTCACTAGTCGCATGCTAGCTGAGCCCGAATCCCCAAAGCGCAAGAAAGTCGCTGTCAGTGGGCATTCTATGGCAGGTGCCGTGCAACCTGCTGCCCGCGATTCGATTCCAGCTCAGCTGCCAATCTTAGGCGCCACTTAAATGGTACTAAGATCGGGGGCAAAAAGTGATTCGGTACCTGAAGTTGCTGGAACCGATGTGGCGCCGCTAGGTACTTCCGCTCTGTCCGATCAAAATAAAGTAGTGGCCCAACACCTCATGTAGACTTAAAGTCCGGATTACCGGCCGATACTGGTAGTACAGATACAAATTCTGTAGTACCAAAAAGGGTTGCATGTGTTGTACCAGAAACGGGGATTCACGGGGATGTGGAGAGTCTCTAATAGAATTACCGCGAACTATTCCTCTTACTTTAAATCTTAGTAAATCTAACTATGATATGCAGAAAGCGTTTAGAAATAAACTACCGATTTTTTTCCAATCTTAAGAGCATTAATTTTATCTTACTTAGCACAAAATTAGTTTATTCTAACTTAGTCTATCCATTTCTATATTGTCCTTTTCTCGTTTTTTACGTTCATTGGGGAATAGGGCTCCTCGCGTAACAAGCAATGCTTGATGTCGTAAGGCCACTTGTTTGTGCTCATTATAGTGCATTTGGTGACTTCGACATCTTGTATACTTTACATCTACGACGACGATTTCCATTTCGTCATTACGATTCCCTGGAGAGACCGCTTTAAGATGAGTTTATCTTCGATTTTAAGGTTGGTTAAGTTGTCAAAGTTTTTTGACATCTTTTACCAACTCCCAGCGAACTCGGTGGACTCTATGCCCACCAACCCAGTCGGATCCACTGATAGTTAACACACAAATCGCGAGAGGGCGTAGACTACGACGTTATCGCTTCTATTCCTGTGCTTGGTGGTGAAAAGGAATCCCTGAAGTTACAGCGCCTACCTAGCCAACCGACCTGAGAGGTTTTTATGGTCATAAGTTACAAGTAAATGGCACTCTTCTACGTAAGGCCGAAATGTTCTAATAGCCAGGACACTCTTCTTCGGTGCCAGTGTAGTGCACCTTGAGCTTGTTAATTTTAACTCTTGGTCGTTTCCATCTCGGTGGAATAGCAACGCAGCGAAGAGCATCTAGAGGTACCAAAGTATGCTGCATGCTCCGCAACTTCACAGGTACCTTGACGCGTCCTATGATCGCCCGATTATCTCCAGCTGATATTCGGACTTCGCACATGTGCTTCTGGACGGGTGCATCCAAATCCTCGGCCACCTCTCTGCAAAGCAGACTGATGCAACAAGTAAGTCAGCTGCTGGGTTTCGAATATCGGTGAATGGTCTGGAATCTCATGTTGAGACACGCTTTACAGAGCCCACTACTTCGTGTCGCTTTCGTAAACGTCGGGCCAAACTGGCCTAACTGCTGATCTGAGAAGATCCTGTTAATTTATGTGAGGTCTGGGGCGAGCCGTGAAACAAATAACATATATGTTTTAGCTGGGGCATCCGGACACATTTAACCAATGGTACCAAATATGCGACCTTTCTGGGTACTCAAGTATTAGTATCGGACGATAAGTCAATATACGGTCTTGGGGTCACTACATTATTTAAATCAGACAGAGCGGTCGTTCCGGGCGGCGCCGCATCACGACCAGCACCGTCGCGTACCGAATCACTTTTTGTCCGGAACTTAGTGCAATTTGAGCGGCACCTAAGATTGGCAGCTGGGCCGAAGCGAATCGCAGGCAGCGGGTTCCACGACGCGAGCTATAGACTTCCACCGACTGCGACCTTTTTGCTCTTGGGGGAATCTGGCTCATGAGCTGCGATTCAAGCGCCACAAGCAGATCCGTATTTGTACGGCAGTTCCGGATTAGTTCCGTAACGCTGCTTTTTAAGATATTTCTAATAGACATTCCAGCGTTACGGAACTAATCATCGCAGTAGTAGCGCAAACCTCTTATCGATGGCATCGCGAACTAGGCCCGAATATAGCCAATATACTTCCACTAACTGCGCAGCGAGAGGTAGGGAAAGAGTTCTACCTTTGGAGTGCGTGCCGTTTTAAAAGCGCCCAACGACGAAGAAAAATAAATTTAACAGGAAAAAAATTAAAAACAATAACACCAAGCCAGCACCAATATAAATGTTCGAAATGATTTTGTTTTTTTTAAACACAAATTATTCACGATGCACTCCCAAAGCGAACGGAAAGTTTTTGAAGACATTTAAAGGTGTTGAAAAAAGTGAAATACGGAGCGCAAAACAAAAACACGTCCGTTCATTGTAAAGAGCAAAATATGGTGGACTTATGGATACTTGTACAAATTAATCATATACATATTTAATCCTAAGACATTTACTGCTTCGCATCCTGTCGTGCTCTCAGAACATATCTATCTGCGATGCTCCTAGCTGCGACCACCCCGCAGTGACGCATGCGAACCCAATAACACTCGCGAGCCCGCCTGGTTAGCATCTAATAGAAATTGCGGAGCACGTCCTGCCAAAGGCACTGGTACTGCCCCTACAGTAACACCAGCCGGAACTACCCTTCACCGAGTTCTGCTCATCCTCGCGGCGAAGGAGGCGTCGAACCACTCAATGCGAATCTGTGTGCTGCCACCTCCTGGCCCTGGGTAGGCATACAGTCTCGTCTCCTCGCGGAAACCAGTTTCGCGAACTGCCATCGTTCCATCACGACCGTCTATAATCTGCTGGATATCCTGGACTGCTGCTGTCCAATTGCAGGGAACCCATGGTGAAAGTGGGCTATGCCGTGTCGATCTTCGTCAGCGACGATGATCTTCATACTATAGAAGTGTCAATCGACACGGATACCGTATTGGAAGAAAAATCTGTGAATCTGAATTTAATTGATATAATCTTTACTCGTGCAATTATATGGCCGATGCTCGTTACATTGCAGTAAAATCATTTTTTAATTTCTGTGTTTCGTGAATCTCTAAAGCTTAGTTTAGCAAAGAGTTGACACATTTAAGAAATGTAAGGTCCAGACAAGAATTAAAAGTTATGATCACAGTTGCTTAGATCAGTTATATCTTCGTGTCAACACGTATTTATTAAACGTATTTATTTAACGTAGATAAACAACCACTAACCTTTTGATCCTCTTGCTTTTGTGATAAAGTAGTTCTCAAACAAGCGTCATTTAGACTTACATTAGTAAAGCATTTGACTCTGTAAATCCCTTCCTTCTTGTTCGGAAACTTGACCTTTTAATGTTTCCAGTTGATCTCCTTATAAGTTTCTTAAATTTTCTGAGTGGCATGACACAATAAGTCCTTTTTAAAAATGATCTTTCTTTAATTCTCCGTATTACCTCCGGCGTCAGTCTTTTTAAATTATACCAGTAGTATAAGGTTATTTTCTGCCATTTTCACTTACAATCCGATCTAGATAACTTCTAAGTGCAAGTTGATATATTTTTATTGTGTTAGTCGACTCTCAGCTCTATGGATAAAATAGCTCTTGTAAACGATCATTTTCTACCCAAAACTAACGTATTCTGATCATCTTTCGTACAGGGTTAATAGAGTCAGAAGCGTGCTTGGTTTTCTTAAATCTTGGTCTAATAAATTCGCTGATCAACTTTATACTTTTTGCTTTACGGCGATGCAAATCTTATCTTACCTTCCTATTCCAATATATGACTCTTAAATAATTTACTCTGCCTAGCCAACCGTAAAACGATGCTTGGTTCTATCTTTATTTATAACCTTATTCGTCGTAAAATTAATAGCCCCGACTTGGAAGGTCGGTTATCTGTCCAAGCAGATTAACTAGATATTATACTCCCCTAATATTACAACATCTTAATCTTAAGATCTTAAAATAATCCTGCAACAGTTAATAACAGTTTGATTTTTTTCTATATCCTATTTATTGCCTCACAAAAGGAAGGTCTTTGTTTTTGTGAACAGTTAGGTGTATTCCAAAGCGGGTGATGGGTGCACCATTGTTGTGCAAATAAAATGGTGTTATTACCTGTCTTACGTTATCCATGGTATCGTCAATATATCTAGCCAAAAGGAAAAGGTTTAATACAGTCGAGAGACCCCATTCAGAAAAGTAGTAAACGCAAGCCGTTGAATGTTGTCCGCCTTTTCTGGATTGTGAGGGATGGCTCAGTGGAAACACGAGTTTCATATCTGGTAAATTTCCCAACCGTTCCAAGTAAATTGATCTGTGTGACTTGGGTGTTATCCTTTACTGCAAAATCAAAATAATCTGAAACAAAATATCTTAGTCCCAGCTTTTGCGTTTTCCTAATGAGTAAATAGTTTCTATCGGTATCGAGAGGAAATATAATTAATCGTTAGTTTAAGCCTAGTATCCAGATCGACAAACGATTACGCTAGCGTAAAAACTTTAATCTTTCCAGTGTGACCAAAAGTTTGAGAGGTTATCAGATTTAAGCGTGCTACGGTCGTACTGTCAATCAGCTGGATTTGTTGACAAGCAGTTAAAATTCAAATATCGTATTTGCGGGAAAGAGCCTTTAAAAGATATTATCAACTACCTTGGCAAAACAAGTCTGCCGCTGTACAAAGAAATTAAAAAACAATACAATTTAAATTTAACAGTTGTTTTTTTTAATTTACTGATAATTATTTGCTAATTTAAAGTTCATAGCTGCACTTTTATTGTGTTTTTTCGTACATTCTGTACCTAAAAAACATTTTGCTCTGACAAGAGGCACCCCAGATAGTATTAATGTTATTTTGTCCTCACATGTAAACACCTGCAATCTACTTTTGTAAGTTTTTTGAGTTTTTCCCTCCATTTCTTATAATGTTCAGTGAGAAGCGCACGCCAAAAGATTAAATTTTTTAATCTTTTCGCAAGGGTTCACGTTTCCGCAGACTGGCAACGCTATGGAATTTTCTGGTATTTTTTTCGTCGATCAGGAGACCGACGTGAAAAAAAGGCCCGACGAAAAGTTAACGCCAGCTGTTTGCCTCTCACTCTCTCTCATGACTGGCGTACGGTTTTCGTCGATCAGGATACTAGGCTTTATTAAAAAAAATATTTGAATTATATTTTCCTTAAATCTTTTCTATCTAATTTGTACACATTTATACACAAGGACAAATATAAGTGAAGCTGGCAAACATTTGATCTGCCCTAGACAACACGTTCTCGCCCACGGCGACCGATAGGCAGTGTCACAAAACTTTATCGAGGAAAGTGAAATTGAATTCGCATATACCAATGTTTTCTTAAGACTTTGATTATACAAGCCGTTAGTTACTTACATTTCCTTCAATTGCAGAAGTTTGGTAGTGTGCACTTGCTATTAGTAAAATATATATTTTTATTTCATTTTTATTTAAATCCCGGTCACTCTACTTTAGTTATTCATTTAAATGCTTTTCCTCCGATATGAGTTCATTTATTGATCCTGACTATTCTATAGGTCGCAATTTGCGACAGCGACAAAGCAGAAAAGGAATCTCTAACAATGACGCGATATTAGATTCCGAAAAAAATAAAAGAAAAGGAAAGAAAAAAGGTCAATTTTTTGGAAAAAATAGTGCATATGATGAATGCGGAAATATTCGATTCAACGGACTAGATATTTGTGAGTGCAAGACATTGTATAAATTCAAAATAAAAACATTTTGTTTCAGGCGACTGTATGAATAAAGATTGTGATGGTTGCTGGTTTGAATGTCCAAGTTGTGGCTCTACTAGGTGTGGTCCTCAATGTCGCTCAAATCGAAAGTTTTTCTATGAAGGCATTACATACGATGGAAAAGATTTATCTATACAAAACAAATATATTTCCAAATAAAATTTTCATAGTTATAAATACAAAATAATTAAGAACTTTAAAAACAATTTGGAATTTTTGTTTATGGCTTGGGGTGACCATATCTTTGCATATGAAGCACATTGAACTTTAAGAATAATTTTCTTTATCTAACATACTGATAAAATAATTACTAATTCATTAAATTAAATACCCAAAATAAGGACTATAGTTCCCAGAACACTAGTATTGGGACACCTGGGATTTTTCTGATACTTATACAGTCCCGCTCTGAAGTGTTGGCACACTTGCCATTTTTGACTTTAAATGTTATTTTTAGGCTTGTGTGACATTTTAATAAATTCATTTTTTTTAATTGGTTAAATAAAAGATTTTTTATTTGAAAGACACCATTAATTTTTAATTTTCTATAACGTTATTAAAGCCATTTTATTTTTAAATGAAAAGGAATTTTTTTCGTGACACAAAAGTCTTGGCACACTTAACCTAATTATACTATTTTTTAAATTTAACTTATAATTTAATATTTGGTTGGTAGTCCTTTTCGTTTAATGACATCTTCGAGACGTCTAGGCATGGATTGTACCAGTTTTTTGGTCATCAAAGCTGTTTTGAGATCATTTTTCGATGAAACGTCATGCTTTCTTATATTTCTATCCAAATTCTCCCACAGGTGCTCGATAGGGTTGAGATCAGGTGATTGTGGGGAATGTTGCAGAACGTGTGAGGTATTGTTAGTGAGCCACATGCGAACATCTTTGGATCATTATCATGCATAAATGTGAATGAGTTCGGCATGCTTAGGTTTGAGGCACTTTTTTAAGGTTGTCATTCAAAATATTGAGGTATAAGCCTTGTCCATGATTCCCTCGATAAATACCCCGGAGTTCCGAAATTCATCACTACAAAAATTCGTCGCCCTTTCATCAGGAGCGGACTGCGACGCCGGCAGAGCCAAAGGCAAAGTCGGCAGAGCCGAGTGCGACGCAGGCAGAGCCGAAACTCTCAGTCCCCGATCGTAGGAAACACAGAAAAATTTCCATCTCCCTCTCTTACTCTGTCTCTCTCCCCATAAAATGAGCTGAGAGGTGGAGGACAATGTATTAAAATCATATCGACCTTTATACACCCTTGAAATTAAATTAGCATAATATTTGTATTGTAGTTGATTCTTATTAATTATATTATTTTATGGAAATACTTTTTAAAAATAAAATTATTATGATAGTTTTGAAAGGTATGGATTCCTTTTTTAAGTGAATTTAAGTTAATTAGTGATTAAAAAGTGATAAATTACTGATTAATTCATCACTCTTTAATCAGTAATTTATCACTCTTTAATCACTATTTCATCGCATGTTCATCAGCAAATGCTAATTAAAGAGCGATGAAGTTTATATACCCTTGCAGTTATTAACTGCCAGTTATTAAAAATAGACTACATTTCGATTTATATGCCTATATATGCCAAGCAGATTTAAAACTGAGGGACTAGTTTGCATAGAAACGGACAGACGGACGGACAGACGGACATGGCTAGATCGACTGTTGGTAATGCTGATTAAGAATGTACATATATACTTTATAGGGTCGGAAATGTCTCCTTCACTGACTGAAATTATAATACCCTCTGCAAGGGTATAATAAATAGCTAGATTGCCAAGTACATATTGGCACTCACAGCCTTGAAACCAATATGGGAACAATTTTTATTCCCTTGCAGAGTCTATCTGCCCGTCCGTCCGTCTGCGCAAACTAGTCCCTCAGTTGTAAAGCTATCTTTTCCACAAGTTGTCTTTCTGTTGCAGGGAGTATATAAGTCGGTACAAGACGGATCGAGCGACTATATCATATAGCTCCCAAAGGAACAATTTTTTAAAAAGTATAACTTTGTTGTTTTTGGGGATTTGCTAATATCATATGTCGACGGTCAAACCAAAGACCAATATAAACTCTAAGACGCGTAACGCCCATACATTGGTTTTGCAATATGCAGCTCGTTTTTTGGTGGCGACGAAAATTCCGCTCTCTCCGCTCGCACAAAGTTGAGAGCGTAAAAATCTAAAAATAGAATAGAAAGGAAGTGCGTATGTGTGCGTATTTGTTCGAGAAGACGATTTTCGTCCTGAAATCATTTCTGGACTAAGAAACTAATTGTGTGTCAAAAGAACTTCTATGATTGAACAGGATTTGGGATCTTTTTTTGGGATCTTTAGGAATAATTCGTCAATACACGAAAACAAGGTCCATCCTTGTGTGGCGTGTTCAACAAACTATAAAAAAAAAAAAAAAGGACTCCTGCGGTTCAGTGATATGGGTTGCATTTTGTGGGCTCTGTTTCGTGCGGCCTCCATACAGTGTTGTGGTGTTGTCTCTGTTGCTGTTGGGGTGGTGTCCATTGACCTCGTCGCTGTGCCTCGGTTGCTTGCTGCCGTTGGACTTGGTGCGATGATGACCAAGCATTGGGGCCGCCGACTTGGTTCTCGAGAACTTGTTCTCCTGTGCGAATGCTTCCCGCTCTTTCTCCAGTTCTTCATACTTATCGGCTAAGATCATTAGCGTATCGAGGTCTGACACCTTGTACGCTCTTATGAATATCCTTAGACTCGGTGTACAGTACTCCTTAATAATTCGTAGGGTATCTCTCGGCGGGTAATTGAGTGGAGTCATGTAGTCCTTGAACAACTCGATGAAGACCTGCTTCCGTTGACTTGCTTGATTCTGGTAAAGAAATTTTTCGGCAGAAAATATGTACGGAAGCTTTCTAAGAATTCCGCCTAGGTTCTTGTTGTTGGCGATAAACCACTTCAACGCCTTTCCCTTAAGCAATTCCGGCATCGCTCGGCGAATCATGTCTAAATCCAAGCCGTATGGCTTGAATGGTTTTTCCGCCCCGTCGAACCTAAAAGACCACTCACGGACTTGTTTAGCGACCTTTGCATAGTCTGACTGGCTGGGTCTCGAGGACAGCGCTGCTGTTTTTCTTTCAAGGCTGGACTCCCTCCTGTGAGTTATCACGCATAGTGTCTTGGCTATTCTGGCCTGGTTTGGGATGCCATCGATAAGAGGAGTGACCTACGCTACTACTATATGAGAACCAGGCAATATCTATTAGGTGGCTCTCAAAAAGCAGTGTTACGGAATTAATCCGCAACTGCCGTAAAAATACGGACCTGCTTGTTTCGCTTGAATCGCAGTTTACTAGTCGCATGCTAGCTGTTCCCGATTCTCCAAAGTGAAAAAAAATCGTGGTCGGTGGGCATACTATGACAGATGCCGTGCAACCTGCTGCCCGCGATTCGCTTCCAGCTCAGCTGCTAGTCTTAGGCGCCACTCAAATGGTACTAAGATCGGGGGCAAAAAGTGATTCGGTTCCCGAAGTTGCTGGAGCCCCGCTAGGTACATCCGCTCTGTCCGATCAAAATAAAGTAGTGGCTCCAAAACCTCATGTTGACTTAACATCCGGATTACCGGCCGATACTGGTAGTGCAGATACAAATTCTGGAGTACCAAAAAAGGTCGCATGTGTTGTACCAAAAACGGTAACTTGTGTTTGGGTGCCCCGGCTAAAACATTTATCTGTATCACGGCTCGCACCTCTCATCAATGGATATTACGGCTAACATTCGTAACAAAATCCAAGTTGAAGTTTTGAAGGTCGAACCATCACCAGACTGTCGAAACAGTGGAGCGAAGCCACAGAACACTTAACGAGTTTATACGCTCATATATCTCAGTTGATAAAACAGATTGGGATGTATGGCTACAATACTTCGTATACTGCTTTAACACAACTCCCTCTATGGCACATGATTATTGTCCATACGAATTAGTATTTGGGAAAACTTCAAACTTACCAAACCATTTCAATAGCATAAATAGAATAGAACCATTATATAATATAGAAGATTATGCTAAGGAATCTAAATTTAGATTAGAACAGGCATATAAAAGAGCCAGAATAATTGCTAGTAAGCAAAAACAAAGAGATAGATACGACAAAAATAGCTTAGATTTTGAATTAGAAATAGGAGACAATGCTTTATTAAAAAATTAAACTGGCCATAAGAGACTTTAAATATACAGGACCCTATATGGTAAAGAAGATAGAACCTAATAATAATATAACAATTTTAAATACAAAAAACAAAACTCAGACAGTTCACAAGGATAGATTAAAAAAATTTTTATAGAATATATTTTGTGGGATGGCCATTCATAATAAAAAATTAAATTACATCAAATTTTTCTTTTCTAAAAAATTTAATCTCTTCACTATAAAAATGAATATAGGAATGCAAATACTAAAAATATATAATAATAAATAATAAGAAATAGTCGCATAAATTTTCAAGTTTTGATTTTACTAACTTTTCTAATATTTACAATATTAACTACAAAAAAAATGTAATATTTTCTAATTTATATAAACATACATATGTATATATATTACACATACAACATAATAATTAACAAAATAACTCCATAGATTACGTTATTTTTCAAAGGGAGGGAGATGTAGTATGCTCACATATCGGGTACACACTGTACCACTTATATCACTGCAACATTGTGACATTTGTTTATGTCCTAATATTCCCTGCACTTCAAGTGCGGAGTAATTCGACCCACACAACAATGTTATGAGCATCCTAAATGCTGGGCCGGCATGTCTGCATGCGCGGCCGATCATTCGGTTACCATGTGAGCATAACACCTCTCTCTCATGCGCGGCCGCTACTTGCGCTGCTTATATACACTTTTGCATAAGCATTGACCGCTGCTCTGTATCGGCACATATACATTAATATAGATATTTAAATACATAAGCGTTGGCCGCGGCGCTGCTCGCGCAGCTATGTGAATTTTAAGCCAAGCCAACTTATTCTTAAGTCAAGCGGCAACATTCATGAAATGAGCCCCGAACTGAATGCACATTTATTAGTGCATATTATAACCGTATTAAATTCAACAAAATAAATATTAAATACAGAATTGATTGAACTTATTACAAAACATTTTGCAGCCGAAAACTGCGGACGTGTTTCGCGCGAGCTCCGGAAAAAATTTAAATTTTGCCAATTATCTCTTCGCGAAAAGACGCTCTGGGTAGGCATGGCTACAAGTGCTCGTGTTGCCCATGAAAAATCTTAAGCTTAGTGTAATAAATTAGTAATATTAGGTTGTTTGGTAATGACATACCGGTTTTTTATTGATTTTTGACGACGATTTTAACATAGTTATCATTGTCCGATTTAAGTGCTATATGTACCGTTGTCTTCGATGATTTTCTGCCATTTTGATGGTAACTTGTATATGCCTCTCCTAAAGAAGTCCTTGTCCCTACTGGCAAAAAACTCGGCGATTCGATTTTCGCAATCCTCCCTTGAACTCAATTTTTGTTATTTTGATTATTCTTAAAATATCTTTCTGGAATGCGCAGTTACTTGATCATTGAAATTGACGCCATGCTCATATCAGAGTCTCACTTAACATCTCACTGCCTATACATTTTATCCGACAAATCATCCTGATGGGAAGGCTCATGGCGGTACTGGAATTCTAATAAAAAATCGCATTTGGCATTACGAGTTGCCATCATTTGCTACGACTTATATCCAAGCAAGAAACCAAAACCTAGCCTCTGTATACTGCCCACCGGGCTTCTCTATTACCGAAGCAGAATTTGTAAACTTTTTTGATGTGACCGCTTTATAGCAGCTGGTGACTACAATGCAAAGCACATCCACTGGGGATCTCGAGTCACCAACACCAAGCTTGACTTTATTTCTCCGGGAAAGCCTACGTATTGGCCAAATAAGAATCGTGTCCTGATTGATTTTGCTATCACACGAAGAGTGCCGCAGGTTCATGTTCGTGTGGAACACTTATCAGATCTATCATCAGATCACTCGCCCACGATCACGATCCATAAAGCCGGAAAGGACAAGTCCCAGCCATCGACATACAGGCCAATCAGTCCTCTTAGAGCAACGCCACACTTATTCGATCACCTCGAGATTTTAGAACAATGGCTGGCAGACTGGGGCATAAACGTCTGTAACGAACTGATTTATTTGGTCTGCTCGCTACGAGATTCGTGCGGGTAGTTCAGAAGATTGTGTGTTCCTCCCACCAATTTTATATGACGTGACTGCCCGCAGATCAGTGAGAAGACACAGGATTCAAATGATACAAGTAGGTTTATTCTTGTGTTATTTATTACAGCGGGTGTGTGGTTTGGCTGGTCTCGATGTTGTCCCGCGCTGATTCCATTGGCACCTGGTATTGCTCGCCCTAGCTTGTTGACGCATTGACCTGGTGACCATTGGCTCTTTTCGTATCTCGGGTAGTGATTCGCCTCCGCTCGCTCGTCGACGCGTTGACTCGAGGTCGCTAGTCGCGCCTTGGACTCGCAGAGAGAACGGCCTTGCGGGCTTAGGGAAGCGTCACCGTTGTGAACAGGGTGAGCAGGCCTTGCTCTCCGGGACGACGCCTTTCTAGACAATGACGCCGGTCCCACTAGGGTTTCGCTCAGTTCGCTCTGACAGTCCAGGCTAACGTCAGTAAGCTGGCTGGCAGTTCACTTTGCTTTACTCCTAGCGCGGACCTTACGCACCACACAGCCTCACCCTATTGCTTAACGTCCGTGACGTTCCTCCGCTCCCCTAATGAGTTCCGCGTTGCGATCGTGATGTGGCTGCCTTTGACGTCTGCTAGCGATGCTGCCGATGTCCTCTGCTCTGCTTTTAGGACGACCGCCGTTCCGGGACTTTCCGAACCGCTGGGATCCTCCAGGACAAACGCCTCTTGGATGCCTCAACGGTCGAATTTCCGCCTTTCCTGGCTGGTAGTGTGGTACTCTGGCACTCGGGGTATGGGTAGGTAGCTGTTTTCAGGATTCCGTCGGTAATCGCAGGGCTCTCCAGGATAACGCCTCTTGAAACCTCAAATCGATCGACTGCTCTTCCTTCGCGCCAGGTCCTGCTCAGTCGAGCACGGCGCACTGGGTCTTAGACAACCTTCCCCCCGAGCTCACGGTTTCTCGCCGCAGGACTCTATTGTTCGACTCTGACAGACCCGCCGGCGGTACGACAGGGTCCAAAGTCTGCCGCCTTTACCGTTATACCTTCTCTCTAATCTCTCTCTCCTCGTTCTTTCCAAACTCTCTTTCCTCGTACTCTCCAAACTCTCTCCTCGTTCTCTCCAAACTTACTCCTCGTTCTGTCCAAACTCCTTCCAGCTGTATTCTCCAAACTCTCTTACCACAGTGCCGTTACTACGCGCATTCACTGCGTATCCAGCAACTGACAGGCTTCCGTATTCTCGATCTTCGCTTTTATTTGTGCGGAGTTATTTATCTCCTCACATTCCCCCCTTTCTTCGGGAACGAAAACGAGACTTGCGCCTCTTCCTCGGCTGTTATCCTTTATTTAAATTGCATTTATGTATATATTGCAATGAATGTTGATGTAAAACTTTTTTATATACCTTAAAAATTAATATCTGCATATTTAATTCATAGTTTCGTTTTACATATTTAAATTAAAGCTAAACACAAAACTTTTAAATCAAAACATATAAAACTGCTTTATTAAATTTAAAAATGTTTCAATAAAGTTTAATAGATTTGAATATAATATGATTGTTAAACAAAAACATTATTTAAATTGAATATATTTAAAGGATGTTTAATTAAATATATTTCACTTTATTTTTTAATCCATGGCTAACTTTAAAATGGAAATATTAATTTTAATTTTTATGCAAATATATTAAACTTTGATTTAATGACTTAAAATATTTTAAGTAAATATGAATAACATCATATCAGTCAAGCAGTTTCATTTGTTTTGTGTTAAAAGGTATGTTTTTATAATTAATTTAAATATTTAAAACGAAACATTTAATTTGATATGCAGATATTAATTTTTATTTATCCATCTTTTTTTTTGTATACCTAATAAATATTTAAAGCTAATATTATTATTTTATAAAAAGTTAAACTATTTATAATAACACGAATTGAAGGCTTAATTAAAAAACTAAGCTACTGGATATCCTATTTATATTTATACCCTTGCAGAGGGTATTATAATTTTGGTCAAAAGTGTGCAACGCAGTGAAGGAGACATCTCCGACCCTATAAAGTATATATATTCTTGATCAGGATCACCTCCTGAGTTGATATAGCCATGTCCGTCTGTCCGTCTGTCTGTTTCTACGCAAACTAGTCTCTCAGTTTTAAAGATATCGAACAGAAACTTCTTTCCCTTGCACGCAGTATATATGTCGGAACGGCTGGGATCGGCCGACTATATCCTATAGCTGCCATATAACTGATTTATAGGAAATGCCATAACTTTGGTGTTTGTTAAGTTAGGAAGTTGGGAATTTCTATGGGTTTTATTTTTGGCCAATCAATCCGACCTATTAAATTTCATAAGGATCGGCCGACTATATCCTATAGCTGCCATATAACTGAACGATTGGAAATGCCATAACTTTGGTGTTTTTAAAATTAGGAAGTTGGGATTTTTTTTGAGTATTAAGAATGCATCATATCAATAATTTTGGAGAATATAATGTACATAATATTCTGCAAGGGTATATCAACTTCGGCTCCGCCCGAAGTTAGCTTTCCTTTCTTGTTAATATTACGTACATACATATACATATATAACTTTATTCCAAGTTGTCGAAAGCGTTTTGTTATATTTATACCCCTGCAGAGAGTATTATAATTTTGGTCAAAAGTGTGCAACGCAGTGAAGGAGACATCTCCGACCCTATAAAGTATATATATTCTTGATCAGGATCACCTCCTGAGTTGATATAGCCATGTCCGTCTGTCCGTCTGTCTGTTTCTACGCGAAATAGTCTCTCGGCCGGGATCGGCCGACTATATCCTATAGCTGCCATATAACTGATTGATCGGAAATGCCATAACTGTGGTGTTTGGGATATTCTATGGCTTTTATATTTGACCAATCAATCCGATAGCCGCCATATAACTGATTGATTGGATGTGCCATAACTTTGGTGTTTGTAAAGTTAGGAAGGGTTGAGATCAGGTGATTGTGGGGAATGTTGCAGAACGTGTGAGGTATTGTACGTGAGCCACATGCGAACATCTTTGGATCATTATCATGCATAAATGTGAATGAGTTCGGCATGCTTAGGTTTGAGGCACTTTTTTAAGGTTGTCATACAAAATATTGAGGTCCATGATTCCCTCGATAAATACCCCGGAGTTCTGAAATTCATCACTACAAAAATTCGTCGCCCTTTCATCAGCAGCGGACTGCGACGCCGGCAGAGCCAAAGGCAAAGTCGGCAGAGCCGAGTGCGACGCAGGCAGAGCCGAAACTCTCAGTCCCCGATCGTAGGAAACGCAGAAAAATTTCCATCTCCCTCTCTTACTCTGTCTCTCTCCCCATAAAATGGGCTGAGAAGTGGAGGACAATGTATTAAAATCATATCGACCTTTATACACCCTTGAAATTAAATTAGCATAATATTTGTATTGTAGTTGATTCTTATTAATTATATTATTTTATGGAAATACTTTTTAAAAATAAAATTATTATGATAGTTTTGAAAGGTATGGATTCCTTTTTTAAGTGAATTTAAGTTATGTAAATATTTTGCATAGTCGGACATGTTTTTATATACCCTGCTTTGACGCTAAGCGAAACATGTAAAGACAAATTAGGCAAAGGAAAGAACTATAGGATTAACGTTGCCCTTGTTTTCAACTGAAGTAGTTTCGCCGTTT
Organism: Drosophila prolongata; assembly: GCA_036346975.1. NCBI lineage: Eukaryota > Metazoa > Arthropoda > Insecta > Diptera > Drosophilidae > Drosophila > Drosophila prolongata. Next base: position 13,874,784 of record JAYMZC010000387.1, on the reverse strand, counting down.
TTACGTGCACTTGCATTTGTGTGAATGGAGAGAACATATCGAAGCTAAGATTTTTTGTGAAATGTTATAACTAAATTTAGGTAAGTGTTATTTTATTAATTATTTTGAACTGTACCTACATATACTGTTAATATATGTATTCATTATTGAAGGCGAAGCTTATAATAAAACTGTTGGGCCAGCATAAAATAAGCTAGACTTGGCCGGCGGCACAACAAGAAACGCAGTAATATATTATATATTATTATATATTTTATAATAATTTATCTATTTTAGATATACTTGGTCAGGAAAAGCCAGTACATAAAGCGCGAAGTCAAAAAAGAGCACCGAAAACGAAACATCCTCACACCTCCGAGACAACTGAAAACGTACATATGTATGTAGATTGAATTAAGTTAAATTAATTAGTTATATGTAATGAAATAAATAAAATAATAATTAAATAATGTAATAAAATAAAATGAAATTTATATGAAAATTTACTGAATGAATTTTACTGATAAAAAAAGCGATGAAAAAGCGATGAAAAAACTATGAAAATGCGCTGAAAAAGCGATGAAAATGCAATGAAAAAGCGATGAAAATGCGATGAAAATGCGATGAAAAAGCGATGAACAAGTGATTAAAATGTGATGAATTACTGATTAAAGAGTGATAAATTACTGATTAATTCATCACTCTTTAATCAGTAATTTATCACTCTTTAATCACTATTTCATCGCATGTTCATCAGCAAATGCTAATTAAAGAGTGATGAAGTTTATATACCCTTGCAGTTATTAACTGCCAGTTATTAAAAACTAGCTGTACCCGGCGCGACTTCGTTCGCTTAAAATTAGTTTTGAGTACGGTTGTCAAGACTTTCCCATTTCCACACCACCCCTGAGGTAGAGAAATCCAGCCAGCTTCAAAGTCTGCCCCTGCGATTTATTTATAGTTATTGCAAAGCAAACTTTTAGAGGGAATTGTAGCCTTTTAAACTGAAACGGCAGACTGGATGGTATTGTAACGAAAGCCGCCGAAAAACATGGGCTTTCGATAGTCGGCTAGGTGGCAACGCTTCAAGCAGCGCCAAAATGAGACTTTGACAGCCCGGCTGCCTGGTCTCTTTATTTTCTCTCTGTTCCCTTATTCCTTGATTCCTTCTTCCTTCTTCTAAAAACGAGATCAGAAAAAAAGCACATGGCGCCTCGTGCGCTCTGTGAATAGGAGAACCAATAAAGCTGCGAAATAATTAAGAACTACGCGTGTGTTTTGGTTGAGCTTAGGCGAGGGAGTGGGTATTGACGGGATCGTGACCGCACACCGATCTAAAAAGAAGTTCCGCTCGGCTTTCCGTGACGAGATCCGCCCTTCCACGGCGGCAAAATCGTTACATTGGTGCCAGGTGTGGGGTCACTAGGGTTTGCGAGAACCCTGACCTGCGTCGAAATGCCTAAGAATTCCGCCCGCCACCGCCGTCAAGCATCGCCAGCAGGGCGTAGTTTAGAAGATCCGCAGGATGGAGCTCCCGCGCTGGATGCAGTGGGCCGCGCCATCAACCGCTCGTTCCGCCTTATCGAACAAAAAGTGGAGGCGTTGGATCAGTCGCTCAACCTCAAGTTCGAGCAAAAGTTCGAACAAATGTGCGCGACGTTCGAGAGGACCATGCTGGGCAACAGCGAAGGCGTGAACAAAACTGGGGGTGAGCGACACTCCGCCAGCACCCCGTGCTTAGCTGAAATGGCCAATGCCGGTTCAGGACCGCCGCAGCAAGTGTTTCCACGGAGAATGGACGGCATTCCAGGGACCGCGTCGATGGCTGCCCATCGTCCAGTCGGAGACATAACCTCACAATGGGGAATTCTGGAGGTGTCGGATACAGAGCCGCCTCCTACCTTCAATGGAACACGTCCCTGGCCCGAATTTCAACGCCTACTGGACGACATGGCCGAAGAATACCACTGGTCAGAGAGGAAGAAGTGCAGGAAGTTGTATACGAGTCTGCGTGGGCGTGCTCAGCGTTTTCACGCTACTCTGCCAGAAGCCACTCTCAGCTCATACAACTCCCTGACATCCGCCATGCGCGAATACTTTACAATCAGTAAGCACACTGGCTATCACACCTTCCACAATCGTATGCAGGGACCACGAGAGTCTTTCGAGGACTTTGCACTAGAGCTGGAACGCCTGGGCAGAGCTGTATTTGGGGAGTTACCAACCGCCACCTACAACAGCATCATCGTGCAGCGTTTTATTGACGGGATACGCGAGACGGGATACCAGGTCCCTATCATTAGCAGCCACCCGCGCTCTCTAACGGATGCCCTCGATATGGCGTGCCGCATTGAAGCCCAGTGCCGACGACGTACAGCCGCCGCAGTAATGAACTTTGCTGCCGAAACCATAGAAGATCCCCTAGTCTCTCCAGGAAGAAGAGCCCGAGGATCAGGAAGCCATAACCCGAGAGGACCGGGGTTTTCCACTAACTCCGTGCCGCTATCGGGAAACTAGCTACGGTCAGCCTCTCGGGGCGGAGGTTGACAGACAACACCGTAAGCCCCAGTGAGCAGCCGCTCACCCCCCCCATTCCCCAACGGCGGTTCCGCAACCACCGTACGTCTCCGGCTCACCCTCAATCGCTCACCGCGCCTCCCCGGGTTACTGAATCCGGTTCCAACACCTGTAACGCCCCGCCGCACCTCCACTCGATGCCACCGCCTTCCGAGCAACTCGGCGCCCGACTAAATGCTTCTCCAAATGGAGTGGAAGCCATCGTGGCCCCCTTGCCCCCAGAGCCGTCGCCCGAAGAGAGTGCCGCGCAGTCTACGGACATTGAGCTTACAGCGGACCGGAATACCCACAAAGCACGCCGACCGACGGGTTCCCAACAGTCGAGACCTCCCCACCAAGTAGCTGCCAGAACGGGCTCACCTTACGACGAAACGCAGGCCGTCCGTTCGCAGCCGTTGCAGAAGCCGCCGCCAACCAAGCAACACGGCGCCCGACTAAATGCTCCTCCAAATGGAGTTGAAGCCTTCGTGGCCCCCGTGTTCTTACAGCCGCCGCCAATCGAGCAACCCGGCGCCCGACTAAATGCTCCTCCAAGTGGAGTCGAAGCCATCGTGGCCCCCTTTCCCTTACTGCCGCCTCCCAAAGAAAGTGCCGCACAATCTCAGGAAATAGAGTTTGCCGCACTCCGGAGCGCCCGCACCCTACGTAGACCAACGAGTTTACATCTTACCCCGGAGCCGCCATCCGGCGAGATCGCCAACGTACCGCCGCCCGCTCCACTAGAAACCGGTTCCATCCGATATGCCGCTGCCGCCGAGTCCTATGGGAAACTACCGCCGCCGCTTGCTGAAGGAGAAGAACTGAACTCACCCCCCGTGGACACCGTTTTGGGCCGATTGTTCGCTGAACACCCATCCGGAAAGATGCCACTAATGCCGTCAATCGCGGCGAAACGGACAACTACAAACCCTATACAATATGACCATCGCGGGAGCCAGTCTATGCCCGCCGAAGCTACGTATACCTGTAGTGCCGTTGGAGGCCAACATTTACATTGTTTGATCTTCTTACAGAAACATCCTATACGGCTGATCGTCGACACTGGTGCCGCCGTCTCCCTTCTAAACGAGCGGGATACGCCAAAGCAACTACCCAGTGCACCTTGCCGCGTGACTCTGCAGGGACCATCAGCCGAGAAATTCGTGGCAACCGCACGAGTCGCCGCCAGACTTGTTGTTGCCGGGCCAGTTGAACACGAATTCCTGCTAGTGGAAGGCAGCACCCCAAGCCTGTTAGGCATGGACTTTCTGCTGCAATATAAGGCAACCGTAGACTTGAAAGATCTTCAGTTACGGTTCCCGTGGGGATCCTTGCCGCTATATGCCCCGACTACGGAACAGCGAAATCTACTTTATTCGACCGCGCCAAGTAACATCCTGCCATATAGCGACACCCACTTAACGGTTCGATGCATGTCGGAGGAGCAACTGCCCGCAGCTCTGTTGGAACGTGGAGCTCACTCCCAATTGCCCCCCAAAATTCTACTAGGCAGCACCCTGCTGGACACCACAACCAACACCAGCACACTGCATCTAGTAAATCTCAGCGCGCACACGTATGTTCTCCCAGCGCAAACAATTGTGGGACAAGTGGAAGCAGTAGAGGTTCTGGAAACCCCTCAGGATCAAGACGGAAACGATGAAGCAACTTCCCACAATGGGGAAGTACCCCCCGAGTTGCCACCCCCTCTTCGCTCCAAGTGGACGGCCTTGATGAACCGCTTCCAGCGAGTGTTTGCCCGAAGCGATGACGACTCCGGGCATACCAACCTAACCCGCCATGTGATCGATACGGGTCTAAATATCAAGCAACCAGTGCGTCGTCTTGCGCTGGCAGGGAAGGCTGAGGTGGAAGAACTGGTTGCCGACATGAAGCTAAGAGGCATAATTCGCCCATCCACAAGCCCGTGGGCCTCACCGGTCGTTCTAGTAAGGAAAAAGGACGGTTCTACCCGGTTCTGTGTGGATTATCGACGTCTAAACGATATCACCATCAAGGATTCTTATCCCCTACCAAGGATGGATGACATCTTAACCACGATGCACGGCGCCTGTTGGTTCTCCACAATGGACCTTCAGAGCGGTTACTGGCAGGTGGAAATGGACGACGCCTCAAGAGCCAAGACCGCTTTTACGTGTGATGCCGGTCTTTTTGAATTTAACGTGATGCCGTTTGGCCTGACCAACGCGCCAGCGACCTTCGAGCGTTTAATGGACGGCCTATTCTCCGGACCTGCCTGGAAATCCACGCTGGTTTACCTCGACGACATCATTGTGTACTCTCGGACAGCGGAAGACCATCTGGACCACTTGCAACAAGTCTTGGATAAATTGCAAAGCGCAGGACTAAAGCTGAGTCCCCGCAAATGCCATTTCTTCCGAACCGAGGTTAGTTACCTGGGCCACATAGTTAGCCACAAAGGCTTACGGGCGTGTCCGGAAAAGATTCGAAAAGTCATCGATTGGTCACCCCCCCGTAACAAGAAAGAGGTACGATCCTTCGTGGGCCTCTGTTCCTACTACCGCAAATTCATCCCGGACTTCGCCACCATCGCTCGCCCTCTACATGAACTAACGGAAACTAAGCGTGTCTTCACATGGACCTCATCGGCTCACGATGCCTTTGAAACGCTTAAAATTAAGCTCACTACACCGCCCATTCTAACGTTTCCCGCTTCTAATGGTGTATTCGTTTTGGATACAGATGCGTCAAACCATGGCGCGGGCGCTGTGCTCAGTCAACAACAAGAAGGACAGGAGCATGTACTGGAGTATTACAGCAAATCCTTTAATGCTGCCGAACGCAATTATTGCGTAACTAGGAGAGAGCTGCTAGCCGTGGTTCTATCTACCAAACATTTCCATCACTATTTATATGGCCGGAAATTCTTGCTGCGCACGGACCACTCGTCTCTCCGATGGCTGTTCAACTTTCGGGAACCCGAAGGACAACTCGCTCGCTGGATTGAACGCCTCCAGCAATACGACATGGATATCCAGCACCGCAGTGGCAAGCTACACGGTAACGCCGACGCCCTGTCTCGCCGCCCCTGTGGTGAATGCCGCATATGCACTAAGGCAGAACAAAACGATGGTCAAGGGATTTTGTTCTTACAGGCCCAACCAGTCGACATTGCTATCAGCCAGGAAAAAGATCCCACTTTGTCGTTGATCCTGCAATGGTTAAAAACAGGAGAACGACCAACTAAATCCACAACATGGAGTGAGAGCCCCGAGACAAAAGCGTATTGGCACTTGTTCGAACACCTTTTCGTGGAGAGGGGTCTTCTAATGATTAAAACCAAAACTGCGGACGAAGCCTTGGTAGTGCCTCGCTCTCTTCAGGAAGAAGCTCTGCGCAGCGCTCACAACTCTACCACCGGCGGACACTTCGAATTAAGAAGACAGTCGCCAAGCTCAAGCAACGTTACTTTTGGATCGGACAGACTGCAGACGTAGCCCTTTGGTGCGCACGCTGTACCGAAAGCAATGCCAGAAAAGGACCTACTCGCCGTACAGTGGGCCAACTACAACCCCGCGTCCTAGGTGCTCCATTTGAACGACTTGCGATCGACATACTCGGCCCTCTGCCAACTACTACTCACGGAAATCGCTACATCGCTGTGGTGATGTGCTACTTCACCAAATGGCCGGAGTGCATAGCTCTTCCCAACCAAACCGCCGAAACTGTAGCTCGAGCACTCATCCAAGAAGTGTTTTGCCGTTTTGGTGCCCCATTTATCCTTCACTCGGACCAAGGCCGCAACTTCGAATCAGAGGTATTCCAAGCTTGCCTACGCCTCCTCGACGTGGAGAAGACTCGCACCACACCGCTACACCCTCAGTCGGACGGGATGGTCGAGAGATTTAATCGGACCCTCCTGGATTACCTGGCCAAATTTGTTGCGACCGATCAACGCGACTGGGACCAACTGTTGCCGCTAGCTCTCTGGGCCTATCGATCGGCTCCACATGAGGCAACTGGGTTTTCACCGTCGTTACTGATGCTGGGACGGGAACTCCGGCTACCGAGCGAACTGCTGTATGGACGACCATCCCCTCATCCGGATAGCTATCCCGCCTACGTGGAACAATTGCAGAATCGCCTCCGACTCACACAACAGATTGGACGACGAAACTTGATGGCAGCCGCTAACGTTAACAAGTTACGCTACGACCTTCGATCGCATCCAGTTGAATTCGCCGTTGGAGAAGAGGTTTGGCTCTACTGCCCTACACGAAGAGTGGGCCGATGCCCGAAACTGCAGTCTGATTGGATTGGACCCGCCGTCGTCACCCGACGTCACTCCGACCTGGTATACGAGATACTACTACCAGGGAAGCGTGCCACCAGGACCGTCCATGTCAACCGATTGGCCCCTTACCGAGGCCCAAGTCCAGCCGTACTCGGCCAGGAGACTCGAGTCTGAGAGGGGGGTAATGTAACGAAAGCCGCCGAAAAACATGGGCTTTCGATAGTCGGCTAGGTGGCAACGCTTCAAGCAGCGCCAAAATGAGACTTTGACAGCCCGGCTGCCTGGTCTCTTTATTTTCTCTCTGTTCCCTTATTCCTTGATTCCTTCTTCCTTCTTCTAAAAACGAGATCAGAAAAAAGGACATGGCGCCTCGTGCGCTCTGTGAATAGGAGAACCAATAAAGCTGCGAAATAATTAAGAACTACGCGTGTGTTTTGGTTGAGCTTAGGCGAGGGAGTGGGTATTGACGGGATCGTGACCGCACACCGATTTAAAAAGAAGTTCCGCTCGGCTTTCCGTGACGAGATCCGCCCTTCCACGGCGGCAAAATCGTTACAGTATTAATGGGATCCTGGGTATAAACACTGTTTCCCCCTTCGCGCACCCCGTAAATACTGTTGCTTCGATTACATTCTTATGAAGACTTTTTATCTGCAATCGTGTCCCATTGCATAACTTTGGGGGACTTAAATTTCGCAATAACATTACGGGTGCTCCAATCCTAAGAGACAGATTATGCTGAGGAATTCCTGGAGGATTCAAAGAAAAAAAAAATTCAACAGGGTAATGAACAGCATTATCAGCATCAGGAACAGAGTCGACCTATTTATAGGAGACTTCTAAACCATGAAATGAGTTTAGCAATAAATTATTAATAGTGGTTGCTCTTTCATTTTTCATTGTCAAAATGGCGCGCTCAGATAGCCAATCTAAGCTTTTACATGATATGTTGGAAATGTCAGGAAATATTTTGGATGTAGGGGCTTGAACGTTTTTGACTACATTTCCTAAGCGTGATGTTATATTTATTTTTCCATCAACTATTGGATGGACGCCATTCCCAATTTTTAAAAAAATTGTTCGGCAAAAATTTCTGCAGAACTATCTCCTTTTAAGTGCACTCGCATATTTTTCGTGAGCGCTAGTTTTTTTATCTGTGGCCATAAAAATGAAGATTTTAAACAGGCGTTTATTTCTTCAGCTCTTGTACCTCTTGGCACAACAGGAAGGGTTTGGCGAAAGTCTCCAGCTAGCAGGACTGTAATACCACCCATCAACATATTATTCTCATTAATATCTTGCAGGGTTCTATTTATGGCTTCAAGCCCACCTTTATGTGACATTGTGCACTCATCCCAAACAATTAACTTACAATCTTTAAACACCGCAGCCATATTACATTGCTTTGAAATAGAGCAATGAGGTGTTTCTAAATTAACTAAATCCAAAGGAATTTTAAATGTAGAATGAGCAGTTCGACCTCCATTGAGCAGGGTAGCAGCTATACCGGAAGATGCTACAGCTAGGGCTATTTTTTTTGAACTTCGAACTTTTGCCAACAATAAGTTTGTCAAGAAGGTTTTACCTGTCCCTCCAGGTGCATCCAAAAAAAATATTTCACCCATCTCAGCCCCAACGCTTTGTGAAATTGTATTGTATACGACTTTTTGCTGTCTGTAAGCAAATTTTCGTTGTTGGTAAATAGAGTGTTGTTACTTTCATAACTTATTTCTCTTAGATAATCGGTATTATTTTCTTCCAATTCGGCTTCAGGAATAATTGGTTGAGGAAGACCATATTCTTTAAGACATGTTCCACCAATAGACAATACAAAATGTTCAATGCTTATTAGACATTTGTTATAGACTCTTTCCATAATTTCGTCATTAATGTCAGAGTTTACGGGCATTTGTAATGAATGAAGTATATCTTCCGATAAGAAAGTCTTGTACTTATTCCAAAGACCTAAAGGATCCGAGAGTTGACAAAAAACTTTCATAATTCCAAAGAGATCACGTAAATTTTTTGGAACTTGACAAACGCTGTTGGAACGTGGAGCTCACTCCCAATTGCCCCCCAAAATTCTACTAGGCAGCACCCTGCTGGACACCACAACCAACACCAGCACACTGCATCTAGTAAATCTCAGCGCGCACACGTATGATCTCCCAGCGCAAACAATTGTGGGACAAGTGGAAGCAGTAGAGGTTCTGGAAACCCCTCAGGATCAAGACGGAAACGATGAAGCAACTTCCCACAATGGGGAAGTACCCCCCGAGTTGCCACCCCCTCTTCGCTCCAAGTGGACGGCCTTGATGAACCGCTTCCAGCGAGTGTTTGCCCGAAGCGATGACGACTCCGGGCATACCAACCTAACCCGCCATGTGATCGATACGGGTCTATCTAGGCCTATCAAGCAACCAGTGCGTCGTCTTGCGCTGGCAGGGAAGGCTGAGGTGGAAGAACTGGTTGCCGACATGAAGCTAAGAGGCATAATTCGCCCATCCACAAGCCCGTGGGCCTCACCGGTCGTTCTAGTAAGGAAAAAGGACGGTTCTACCCGGTTCTGTGTGGATTATCGACGTCTAAACGATATCACCATCAAGGATTCTTATCCCCTACCAAGGATGGATGACATCTTAACCACGATGCACGGCGCCTGTTGGTTCTCCACAATGGACCTTCAGAGCGGTTACTGGCAGGTGGAAATGGACGACGCCTCAAGAGCCAAGACCGCTTTTACGTGTGATGCCGGTCTTTTTGAATTTAACGTGATGCCGTTTGGCCTGACCAACGCGCCAGCGACCTTCGAGCGTTTAATGGACGGCCTATTCTCCGGACCTGCCTGGAAATCCACGCTGGTTTACCTCGACGACATCATTGTGTACTCTCGGACAGCGGAAGACCATCTGGACCACTTGCAACAAGTCTTGGATAAATTGCAAAGCGCAGGACTAAAGCTGAGTCCCCGCAAATGCCATTTCTTCCGAACCGAGGTTAGTTACCTGGGCCACATAGTTAGCCACAAAGGCTTACGGGCGTGTCCGGAAAAGATTCGAAAAGTCATCGATTGGTCACCCCCCCGTAACAAGAAAGAGGTACGATCCTTCGTGGGCCTCTGTTCCTACTACCGCAAATTCATCCCGGACTTCGCCACCATCGCTCGCCCTCTACATGAACTAACGGAAACTAAGCGTGTCTTCACATGGACCTCATCGGCTCACGATGCCTTTGAAACGCTTAAAATTAAGCTCACTACACCGCCCATTCTAACGTTTCCCGCTTCTAATGGTGTATTCGTTTTGGATACAGATGCGTCAAACCATGGCGCGGGCGCTGTGCTCAGTCAACAACAAGAAGGACAGGAGCATGTACTGGAGTATTACAGCAAATCCTTTAATGCTGCCGAACGCAATTATTGCGTAACTAGGAGAGAGCTGCTAGCCGTGGTTCTATCTACCAAACATTTCCATCACTATTTATATGGCCGGAAATTCTTGCTGCGCACGGACCACTCGTCTCTCCGATGGCTGTTCAACTTTCGGGAACCCGAAGGACAACTCGCTCGCTGGATTGAACGCCTCCAGCAATACGACATGGATATCCAGCACCGCAGTGGCAAGCTACACGGTAACGCCGACGCCCTGTCTCGCCGCCCCTGTGGTGAATGCCGCATATGCACTAAGGCAGAACAAAACGATGGTCAAGGGATTTTGTTCTTACAGGCCCAACCAGTCGACATTGCTATCAGCCAGGAAAAAGATCCCACTTTGTCGTTGATCCTGCAATGGTTAAAAACAGGAGAACGACCAACTAAATCCACAACATGGAGTGAGAGCCCCGAGACAAAAGCGTATTGGCACTTGTTCGAACACCTTTTCGTGGATGATTCTTCTAATGATTAAAACCAAAACTGCGGACGAAGCCTTGGTAGTGCCTCGCTCTCTTCAGGAAGAAGCTCTGCGCAGCGCTCACAACTCTACCACCGGCGGACACTTCGGAATTAAGAAGACAGTCGCCAAGCTCAAGCAACGTTACTTTTGGATCGGACAGACTGCAGACGTAGCCCTTTGGTGCGCACGCTGTACCGAAAGCAATGCCAGAAAAGGACCTACTCGCCGTACAGTGGGCCAACTACAACCCCGCGTCCTAGGTGCTCCATTTGAACGACTTGCGATCGACATACTCGGCCCTCTGCCAACTACTACTCACGGAAATCGCTACATCGCTGTGGTGATGTGCTACTTCACCAAATGGCCGGAGTGCATAGCTCTTCCCAACCAAACCGCCGAAACTGTAGCTCGAGCACTCATCCAAGAAGTGTTTTGCCGTTTTGGTGCCCCATTTATCCTTCACTCGGACCAAGGCCGCAACTTCGAATCAGAGGTATTCCAAGCTTGCCTACGCCTCCTCGACGTGGAGAAGACTCGCACCACACCGCTACACCCTCAGTCGGACGGGATGGTTCGAGAGATTTAATCGGACCCTCCTGGATTACCTGGCCAAATTTGTTGCGACCGATCAACGCGACTGGGACCAACTGTTGCCGCTAGCTCTCTGGGCCTATCGATCGGCTCCACATGAGGCAACTGGGTTTTCACCGTCGTTACTGATGCTGGGACGGGAACTCCGGCTACCGAGCGAACTGCTGTATGGACGACCATCCCCTCATCCGGATAGCTATCCCGCCTACGTGGAACAATTGCAGAATCGCCTCCGACTCACACAACAGATTGGACGACGAAACTTGATGGCAGCCGCTAACGTTAACAAGTTACGCTACGACCTTCGATCGCATCCAGTTGAATTCGCCGTTGGAGAAGAGGTTTGGCTCTACTGCCCTACACGAAGAGTGGGCCGATGCCCGAAACTGCAGTCTGATTGGATTGGACCCGCCGTCGTCACCCGACGTCACTCCGACCTGGTATACGAGATACTACTACCAGGGAAGCGTGCCACCAGGACCGTCCATGTCAACCGATTGGCCCCTTACCGAGGCCCAAGTCCAGCCGTACTCGGCCAGGAGACTCGAGTCTGAGAGGGGGGTAATGTAACGAAAGCCGCCGAAAAACATGGGCTTTCGATAGTCGGCTAGGTGGCAACGCTTCAAGCAGCGCCAAAATGAGACTTTGACAGCCCGGCTGCCTGGTCTCTTTATTTTCTCTCTGTTCCCTTATTCCTTGATTCCTTCTTCCTTCTTCTAAAAACGAGATCAGAAAAAAGGACATGGCGCCTCGTGCGCTCTGTGAATAGGAGAACCAATAAAGCTGCGAAATAATTAAGAACTACGCGTGTGTTTTGGTTGAGCTTAGGCGAGGGAGTGGGTATTGACGGGATCGTGACCGCACACCGATTTAAAAAGAAGTTCCGCTCGGCTTTCCGTGACGAGATCCGCCCTTCCACGGCGGCAAAATCGTTACAGTATTAATGGGATCCTGGGTATAAACACTGTTTCCCCCTTCGCGCACCCCGTAAATACTGTTGCTTCGATTACATTCTTATGAAGACTTTTTATCTGCAATCGTGTCCCATTGCATAACTTTGGGGGACTTAAATTTCGCAATAACATTACGGGTGCTCCAATCCTAAGAGACAGATTATGCTGAGGAATTCCTGGAGGATTCAAAGAAAAAAAAAATTCAACAGGGTAATGAACAGCATTATCAGCATCAGGAACAGAGTCGACCTATTTATAGGAGACTTCTAAACCATGAAATGAGTTTAGCAATAAATTATTAATAGTGGTTGCTCTTTCATTTTTCATTGTCAAAATGGCGCGCTCAGATAGCCAATCTAAGCTTTTACATGATATGTTGGAAATGTCAGGAAATATTTTGGATGTAGGGGCTTGAACGTTTTTGACTACATTTCCTAAGCGTGATGTTGGATGGACGCCATTCCCAATTTTTAAAAAAATTGTTCGGCAAAAATTTCTGCAGAACTATCTCCTTTTAAGTGCACTCGCATATTTTTCGTGAGCGCTAGTTTTTTTATCTGTGGCCATAAAAATGAAGATTTTAAACAGGCGTTTATTTCTTCAGCTCTTGTACCTCTTGGCACAACAGGAAGGGTTTGGCGAAAGTCTCCAGCTAGCAGGACTGTAATACCACCCATCAACATATTATTCTCATTAATATCTTGCAGGGTTCTATTTATGGCTTCAAGCCCACCTTTATGTGACATTGTGCACTCATCCCAAACAATTAACTTACAATCTTTAAACACCGCAGCCATATTACATTGCTTTGAAATAGAGCAATGAGGTGTTTCTAAATTAACTAAATCCAAAGGAATTTTAAATGTAGAATGAGCAGTTCGACCTCCATTGAGCAGGGTAGCAGCTATACCGGAAGATGCTACAGCTAGGGCTATTTTTTTTGAACTTCGAACTTTTGCCAACAATAAGTTTGTCAAGAAGGTTTTACCTGTCCCTCCAGGTGCATCCAAAAAAATATTTCACCCATCTCAGCCCCAACGCTTTGTAAAATTGTATTGTATACGACTTTTTGCTCGTCTGTAAGCAAATTTTCGTTGTTGGTAAATAGAGTGTTGTTACTTTCATAACTTATTTCTCTTAGATAATCGGTATTATTTTCTTCCAATTCGGCTTCAGGAATAATTGGTTGAGGAAGACCATATTCTTTAAGACATGTTCCACCAATAGACAATACAAAATGTTCAATGCTTATTAGACATTTGTTATAGACTCTTTCCATAATTTCGTCATTAATGTCAGAGTTTACGGGCATTTGTAATGAATGAAGTATATCTTCCGATAAGAAAGTCTTGTACTTATTCCAAAGACCTAAAGGATCCGAGAGTTGACAAAAAACTTACATAATTCCAAAGAGATCACGTAAATTTTTTGGAACTTGACAAACGCTAGCTTCTGCCAAAGTTTTGTCCCAATGACTATCATCCTCAAGTAAGCCCAATGCTTTGCAAGCTAATTGAAACGTACTGCATATTACGCCATTTACAGTTTTTAAATACGAAAATGAAGTTGGACCTCGTACCTCATGGAGTAAAAGTCGAAGAAAATAACATTCACTGTTATGTGGGTGAACGGTATAAACTCTGCCCAAAGCTGAATCCTTTTTAACTCCAGAAAAATGAGGTACGTCACTGCCTCGTTTTCTTCTAAGAAACTTTGTATTGTTCCATGTATAATAGGATGGAACTTCAACATATAAAAGAGTTTTGGCGAAATCATCAATTTTACAAAGTTCAAAGAAAGCGAGAAGTGTAGTATTCGAAGGAGTGTTTATCTTCTTCGCTAGTTGATTTGGATCATTGGGATTAAAGTACACACGCTGCCCATTTTTTAAATGTACAGACAATTGCATAACTGCTGAATATCGTTCGTGTATAGGGAAAGCCAGGATTCTCCACACGGCTTCCGAACTGCTTATATATCTTCCATTTTCATACGTTTTAACTTCATTTCGTCGGTCTTCAAGGGAAAATGAAGCCTGATCGCTGCCTTTATTGACATATTTGCATACGTATTTTATAGACTTAACTGAACTGCAGGTTTCAACATTTATGTTTGCTTCCATTGCACGTAATAGTACTGAATTATATGGCACAACCCAACGGTTGTCTAAAATATTACCATTCTTTTCTACAGTAAAGCCACCATCATCTGAAGCCCTTCTTCGATACAGAGGATAACTATCAATTCCTGTTACTGTTTCCTTTGAAAGCTGACGGGGAAATTTTTTTGAACATTTGCCATCTTTCATGCACGGTGTACTACGGTTTAACATTCCGCAAGGTCCATGAATCATATTGGACTTTACGATATTATGTAGCACGGGATCTTTCTGTGGATCTGGAATTTCTGCACATATTGTATCGTCTATTTGATCAGCATTAATTCGATTTTTAAGCCAAAGTATTATATGAACATGTGGGAGGCCACGTTTTTGCCATTCTACAGTGTACATGAAACATTGAACTTCTCCAAACATTATTTAAATTGAATATATTTAAAGGATGTTTAATTAAATATATTTCACTTTATTTTTTAATCCATGGCTAACTTTAAAATGGAAATATTAATTTTAATTTTTATGCAAATATATTAAACTTTGATTTAATGACTTAAAATATTTTAAGTAAATATGAATAACATCATATCAGTCAAGCAGTTTCATTTGTTTTGTGTTAAAAGGTATGTTTTTATAATTAATTTAAATATTTAAAACGAAACATTTAATTTGATATGCAGATATTAATTTTTATTTATCCATCTTTTTTTTTGTATACCTAATAAATATTTAAAGCTAATATTATTATTTTATAAAAAGTTAAACTATTTATAATAACACGAATTGAAGGCTTAATTAAAAAACTAAGCTACTGGATATCCTATTTATATTTATACCCTTGCAGAGGGTATTATAATTTTGGTCAAAAGTGTGCAACGCAGTGAAGGAGACATCTCCGACCCTATAAAGTATATATATTCTTGATCAGGATCACCTCCTGAGTTGATATAGCCATGTCCGTCTGTCCGTCTGTCTGTTTCTACGCAAACTAGTCTCTCAGTTTTAAAGATATCGAACAGAAACTTCTTTCCCTTGCACGCAGTATATATGTCGGAACGGCTGGGATCGGCCGACTATATCCTATAGCTGCCATATAACTGATTTATAGGAAATGCCATAACTTTGGTGTTTGTTAAGTTAGGAAGTTGGGAATTTCTATGGGTTTTATTTTTGGCCAATCAATCCGACCTATTAAATTTCATAAGGATCGGCCGACTATATCCTATAGCTGCCATATAACTGAACGATTGGAAATGCCATAACTTTGGTGTTTTTAAAATTAGGAAGTTGGGATTTTTTTTGAGTATTAAGAATGCATCATATCAATAATTTTGGAGAATATAATGTACATAATATTCTGCAAGGGTATATCAACTTCGGCTCCGCCCGAAGTTAGCTTTCCTTTCTTGTTAATATTACGTACATACATATACATATATAACTTTATTCCAAGTTGTCGAAAGCGTTTTGTTATATTTATACCCCTGCAGAGAGTATTATAATTTTGGTCAAAAGTGTGCAACGCAGTGAAGGAGACATCTCCGACCCTATAAAGTATATATATTCTTGATCAGGATCACCTCCTGAGTTGATATAGCCATGTCCGTCTGTCCGTCTGTCTGTTTCTACGCGAAATAGTCTCTCGGCCGGGATCGGCCGACTATATCCTATAGCTGCCATATAACTGATTGATCGGAAATGCCATAACTGTGGTGTTTGGGATATTCTATGGCTTTTATATTTGACCAATCAATCCGACCTACAAAATTTCATAAGGATCGGCCGACTATATCCTATAGCCGCCATATAACTGATTGATTGGATGTGCCATAACTTTGGTGTTTGTAAAGTTAGGAAGGGTTGAGATCAGGTGATTGTGGGGAATGTTGCAGAACGTGTGAGGTATTGTACGTGAGCCACATGCGAACATCTTTGGATCATTATCATGCATAAATGTGAATGAGTTCGGCATGCTTAGGTTTGAGGCACTTTTTTAAGGTTGTCATACAAAATATTGAGGTCCATGATTCCCTCGATAAATACCCCGGAGTTCTGAAATTCATCACTACAAAAATTCGTCGCCCTTTCATCAGCAGCGGACTGCGACGCCGGCAGAGCCAAAGGCAAAGTCGGCAGAGCCGAGTGCGACGCAGGCAGAGCCGAAACTCTCAGTCCCCGATCGTAGGAAACGCAGAAAAATTTCCATCTCGCTCTCTTACTCTGTCTCTCTCCCCATAAAATGAGCTGAGAGGTGGAGGACAATGTATTAAAATCATATCGACCTTTATACACCCTTGAAATTAAATTAGCATAATATTTGTATTGTAGTTGATTCTTATTAATTATATTATTTTATGGAAATACTTTTTAAAAATAAAATTATTATGATAGTTTTTAAAGGTATGGATTCCTTTTTTAAGTGAATTTAAGTTATGTAAATATTTTGCATAGTCGGACATGTTTTTATATACCCTGCTTTGACGCTAAGCGAAACATGTAAAGACAAATTAGGCAAAGGAAAGAACTATAGGATTAACGTTGCCCTTGTTTTCAACTGAAGTTGTTTCGCCGTTTTTACGTGCACTTGC
This sequence comes from Drosophila prolongata, assembly GCA_036346975.1. Taxonomy (NCBI): domain Eukaryota; kingdom Metazoa; phylum Arthropoda; class Insecta; order Diptera; family Drosophilidae; genus Drosophila; species Drosophila prolongata. The sequence continues at coordinate 13,857,832 of JAYMZC010000387.1, read as the reverse complement.
ATTTGTGAGAATGGAGAGAACATATCGAAGCTGAGATTTTTTGTAAAATGTTATAACTAAATTTAGGTAAGTGTTATTTTATTAATTATTTTGAACTGTACCTACATATACTGTTAATATATGTATTCATTATTGAAGGCGAAGCTTATAATAAAACTGTTGGGCCAGCATAAAATAAGCTGGACTTGGCCGGCGGCACAACAAGAAACGCAGTAATATATTATATATTATTATATATTTTATAATAATTTATCTATTTTAGATATACTTGGTCAGGAAAAGCCAGTACATAAAGCGCGAAGTCAAAAAAGAGCACCGAAAACGAAACATCCTCACACCTCCGAGACAACTGAAAACGTACATATGTATGTAGATTGAATTAAGTTAAATTAATTAGTTATATGTAATGAAATAAATAAAATAATAATTAAATAATGTAATAAAATAAAATGAAATTTATATGAAAATTTACTGAATGAATTTTACTGATAAAAAAAGCGATGAAAAAGCGATGAAAAAACTATGAAAATGCGCTGAAAAAGCGATGAAAATGCAATGAAAAAGCGATGAAAATGCGATAAAAATGCGATGAAAATGCGATGAAAAAGCGATGAAATAGTGATTAAAAGGTGATGAATTACTGATTAAAGAGTGATAAATTACTGATTAATTCATCACTCTTTAATCAGTAATTTATCACTCTTTAATCACTATTTCATCGCATGTTCATCAGCAAATGCTAATTAAAGAGTGATGAAGTTTATATACCCTTGCAGTTATTAACTGCCAGTTATTAAAAACTAGCTGTACCCGGCGCGACTTCGTTCGCTTAAAATTAGTTTTGAGTACGGTTGTCAAGACTTTCCCATTTCCACACCACCCCTGAGGTAGAGAAATCCAGCCAGCTTCAAAGTCTGCCCCTGCGATTTATTTATAGTTATTGCAAAGCAAACTTTTAGAGGGAATTGTAGCCTTTTAAACTGAAACGGCAGACTGGATGGTATTAATGGGATCCTGGGTATAAACACTGTTTCCCCCTTCGCGCACCCCGTAAATACTGTTGCTTCGATTACATTCTTATGAAGACCTTTTATCTGCAATCGTGTCCCATTGCATAACTTTGGGGGACTTAAATTTCGCAATAACATTACGGGTGCTCCAATCCTAAGAGACAGATTATGCTGAGGAATTCCTGGAGGATTCAAAGAAAAAAAAAATTCAACAGGGTAATGAACAGCATTATCAGCATCAGGAACAGAGTCGACCTATTTATAGGAGACTTCTAAACCATGAAATGAGTTTAGCAATAAATTATTAATAGTGGTTGCTCTTTCATTTTTCATTGTCAAAATGGCGCGCTCAGATAGCCAATCTAAGCTTTTACATGATATGTTGGAAATGTCAGGAAATATTTTGGATGTAGGGGCTTGAACGTTTTTGACTACATTTCCTAAGCGTGATGTTATATTTATTTTTCCATCAACTGTTGGATGGACGCCATTCCCAATTTTTAAAAAAATTGTTCGGCAAAAATTTCTGCAGAACTATCTCCTTTTAAGTGCACTCGCATATTTTTCGTGAGCGCTAGTTTTTTTATCTGTGGCCATAAAAATGAAGATTTTAAACAGGCGTTTATTTCTTCAGCTCTTGTACCTCTTGGCACAACAGGAAGGGTTTGGCGAAAGTCTCCAGCTAGCAGGACTGTAATACCACCCATCAACATATTATTCTCATTAATATCTTGCAGGGTTCTATTTATGGCTTCAAGCCCACCTTTATGTGACATTGTGCACTCATCCCAAACAATTAACTTACAATCTTTAAACACCGCAGCCATATTACATTGCTTTGAAATAGAGCAATGAGGTGTTTCTAAATTAACTAAATCCAAAGGAATTTTAAATGTAGAATGAGCAGTTCGACCTCCATTGAGCAGGGTAGCAGCTATACCGGAAGATGCTACAGCTAGGGCTATTTTTTTTTAACTTCGAACTTTTGCCAACAATAAGTTTGTCAAGAAGGTTTTACCTGTCCCTCCAGGTGCATCCAAAAAAAATATTTCACCCATCTCAGCCCCAACGCTTTGTAAAATTGTATTGTATACGACTTTTTGCTCGTCTGTAAGCAAATTTTCGTTGTTGGTAAATAGAGTGTTGTTACTTTCATAACTTATTTCTCTTAGATAATCGCTATTATTTTCTTCCAATTCGGCTTCAGGAATAATTGGTTGAGGAAGACCATATTCTTTAAGACATGTTCCACCAATAGACAATACAAAATGTTCAATGCTTATTAGACATTTGTTATAGACTCTTTCCATAATTTCGTCATTAATGTCAGAGTTTACGGGCATTTGTAATGAATGAAGTATATCTTCCGATAAGAAAGTCTTGTACTTATTCCAAAGACCTAAAGGATCCGAGAGTTGACAAAAAACTTACATAATTCCAAAGAGATCACGTAAATTTTTTGGAACTTGACAAACGCTAGCTTCTGCCAAAGTTTTGTCCCAATGACTATCATCCTCAAGTAAGCCCAATGCTTTGCAAGCTAATTGAAACGTACTGCATATTACGCCATTTACAGTTTTTAAATACAAAAATGAAGTTGGACCTCGTACCTCATGGAGTAAAAGTCGAAGAAAATAACATTCACTGTTATGTGGGTGAACGGTATAAACTCTGCCCAAAGCTGAATCCTTTTTAACTCCAGAAAAATGAGGTACGTCATTGCCTCGTTTTCTTCTAAGAAACTTTGTATTGTTGCATGTATAATAGGATGGAACTTCAACATATAAAAGAGTTTTGGCGAAATCATCAATTTTACAAAGTTCAAAGAAAGCGAGAAGTGTAGTATTCGAAGGAGTGTTTATCTTCTTCGCTAGTTGATTCGGATCATTGGGATTAAAGTACACACGCTGCCCATTTTCTAAATGTACAGACAATTGCATAACTGCTGAATATCGTTCGTGTATAGGGAAAGCCAGGATTCTCCACACGGCTTCCGAACTGCTTATATATCTTCCATTTTCATACGTTTTAACTTCATTTCGTCGGTCTTCAAGGGAAAATGAAGCCTGATCGCTGCCTTTATTGACATATTTGCATACGTATTTTATAGACTTAACTGAACTGCAGGTTTCAACATTTATGTGTGCTTCCATTGCACGTAATAGTACTGAATTATATGGCACAACCCAACGGTTGTCTAAAATATTACCATTCTTTTCTACAGTAAAGCCACCATCATCTGAAGCCCTTCTTCGATACAGAGGATAACTATCAATTCCTGTTACTGTTTCCTTTGAAAGCTGACGGGGAAATTTTTTTGAACATTTGCCATCTTTCATGCACGGTGTACTACGGTTTAACATTCCGCAAGGTCCATGAATCATATTGGACTTTACGATATTATGTAGCACGGGATCTTTCTGTGGATCTGGAATTTCTGCACATATTGTATCGTCTATTTGATCAGCATTAATTCGATTTTTAAGCCAAAGTATTATATGAACATGTGGGAGGCCACGTTTTTGCCATTCTACAGTGTACATGAAACATTGAACTTCTCCAAACAATTCGTTCTTAACTAAAAGAGCCTTTAGTGCTTTAACTTTTAAATGAAATACTCGCGCTATTATATCAATCATGGCGGTCATATGACATCTGACCGGGTAATAATGACTCTGTAATGTCTTTCCACTTAGGATTGCAAGTAAATGTTATAAATAAATTAGGACGACCATAGTGCCGGACATATGTCATAGCATCCTGAGTTTTCTCATGCATATAACGTGCAGAACTCGTGAATGAAGATGGTAAAATAACCATTTGGCCCAGCTGAGCTGGATTTACATCTTGTCTACCTATAGCGTCTTTAAGGTGTATATAGCTTTCAGCCCTAAGTTTTTCTTGATTGTTTCGAATAAAATTAAGCCGTTCTGCTTCCATTTTGGCACACATAACGACTAAAAACTGACTTAAAAGAGCTTTGAAATAAATTAAATGATTAATTTCACCCTCCCGAATCATTATTCGGTAACTATAAAAATTTAGTGCAGATACGGTTTTTTTTAAATGTTTTTTTGATAGAGGATCTACTTGTGGTATATCAATTTAATATCCATCCTCTCCATGTGGAAAGAGAAGCGGATACTGCAAAGCTTCATAGGAACGGGGTAGTTCATTTATTTTTTGTAATTTTGAATTATGACTTTCAAGAATAATATCTCTCTGTTTGAACTGCTGACCAACAATAAGTAAAGCTACTTCACTTGCTCTTGGTGCATTATAGCAACCCTTGTGAGATCCAGATGGTGTGCGATCGGCATGAATTATCATTTTGTAGTCAGTAGTATTTGCAGGAACTTTGTCAATAGTTGATTTTAAATCTTTAACGAACGGATTAATTTTATGCAACATAGATTGTAAAGCTTTTACCAAATCACGATTTACATCAGACGCATTTTTACATCTCAGTTATGTTTCCTTTTCATCCTCACCAACAAAATATATTTAAAGGAACTGTGCTTCTTTTTCCTTTGTAGGCCATAGACTGCCAATTAGGTGATATACCTGACCCTGAACCTTAAAAGTTGGCATGAAACCTTTTTCATAAACTTTATTACAGCCGAATGAAGTCATTTGAAATAATGAATTGTATTTTCGTAAACGGTCTAAGAAGTGGGCATGCTTGGGATGACCGCCTAGGATTAGGCTCTTAAGAGGCTCAGGTAATGTTTGAAGTTGGGGAAGTTTAACTTTTCCGGAACTACAGCAAATTCCGTCAGATTCGTACATATTGATTGTACATATAAGCAAATCAAAACATATCCAAATATACATATGTACATACGTATTTGGTCAAAAGTTCGAATCTTAAGATTAATATTTAACTTGGAAACATTTTGGCTTTGCTTACAGAATTTGTAGTAATTTTCTATTTTCTTCCATGGTGGAAATTAAATAAGGCTCTTACTTCTGCTACAAAATGAAAAATAAAACCTAAGCATTTGATCCACAGGACTGACTATTGATCGAAAATCATATTGATCGGAGCAGCAGTTTAAGTTTTTAAAATCCAAAACAAATTTAACTTAAATTGCCTTTTCCCCTCCCCTTTCCCTGCAGCACTACCCCTCCCCCTCATCAGTTTTCTTGGCTGTTGCTCTCTCGGCCGTCGCTCTCTTGGAAACTTAGAAAATCTAAATAAATTCGTTAAAAATACTTAAAAAAATGTTAAAAACTTGAAAAATTAAACTTAACCATTTGGGCCATAGAATAACTATTGAGCGAAAAATCATCTTGATCGGAGCAGCGGTTTAGATTTTTTAAATCGAAAAGTTAATTTTAAATGTAGCCCCCAAATTATGGGGGATATCAAAATTTCTTTTAGATTTCTAATTAGGCCTTTTCAAAACCTAAAATTCGGAAAAAACCAAATATCGAAATTCCAATCACTTTAGAAGTTAAGCTTAAATACATCAACTTTTTTTTCCTCAGAATAATTGATGTTGGAGCTGTTTGGGGCCACTGGGGGGACATATCGGATCTTAGCGCCCACGCCCCCAATGGAATACTGTGAAAAAATTTGCCTGCTCTGGCTCTTACGGTTTGGGCTGTGGCCGTATCCCCTTAAAAATCGGTCTCTCATTTTATAATCTTTAGGGATAGACTACATTTCGATTTATATGCCTATATATGCCAAACAGATTTAAAACTGAGGGACTAGTTTGCATAGAAACGGACAGACGGACGGACAGACAGACAGACGGACATGGCTAGATCGACTGTTGGTAATGCTGATCAAGAATGTATATACTTTATAGGGTCGGAAATGTCTTCTTCACTGACTGAAATTATAATACCCTCTGCAAGGGTATAATAAATAGCTAGATTGCCCTGTACATATTGGCACTCACAGCCTTGAAACCAATATGGGAACAATTTTTATTCCCTTGCAGAGTCTATCTGCCCGTCCGTCCGTCTGCGCAAACTAGTCCCTCAGTTGTAAAGCTATATATCAGGGAGTATATAAGTCGGTACAAGACGGATCGAGCGACTATATCATATAGCTCCCAAAGGAACAATTTTTTAAAAAGTATAACTTTGTTGTTTTTGGGGATTTGCTAATATCATATGTCGACGGTCAAACCAAAGACCAATATAAACTCTAAGACGCGTAACGCCCATACATTGGTTTTGCAATATGCAGCTCGTTTTTTGGTGGCGACGAAAATTCCGCTCTCTCCGCTCGCACAAAGTTGAGAGCGTAAAAATCTAAAAATAGAATAGAAAGGAAGTGCGTATGTGTGCGTATTTGTTCGAGAAGACGATTTTCGTCCTGAAATCATTTCTGGACTAAGAAACTAATTGTGTGTCAAAAGAACTTCTATGATTGAACAGGATGATTATTTAAATTGCATTTATGTATATATTGCAATGAATGTTGATGTAAAACTTTTTTATATACCTTAAAAATTAATATCTGCATATTTAATTCATAGTTTCGTTTTAGATATTTAAATTAAAGCTAAACACAACACTTTTAAATCAAAACATATAAAACTGCTTTATTAAATTTAAAAATGTTTCAATAAAGTTTAATAGATTTGAATATAATATGATTGTTAAACAAAAACAAAGCGAACTATATTTAAATTGAATATATTTAAAGGATATTTAATTAAATATATTTCACTTTATTTTTTAATCCATGGCTAACCTTAATGGAAATATTAAATTTAATTTTTATGCAAATATATTAAACTTTGATTTAATGACTTAAAATATTTTAAGTAAATATGAATAACATCATATCTAATATTATCAATCTGCATTTAAATCTATTCTTATTTAGTCAAGCAGTTTCATTTGTTTTGCGTTAAAAGGTATGTTTTTATAATTAATTTAAATATATAAAACGAAACATTTAATTTGATATGCAGATATTCATTTTTATTTATCCATCGTTTTTTTTGTATACCTAATAAATATTTAAAGCTAATATTATTATTTTATAAAAAGTTAAACTATTTATAATATCACGAATTGAAGGCTTAATTAAAAAACTAAGCTACTGGATATCCTATTTATATTTATACCCTTGCAGAGGGTATTATAATTTTGGTCAAAAGTGTGCAACGCAGTGAAGGAGACATCTCCGACCCTATAAAGTATATATATTCTTGATCAGGATCACCTCCTGAGTTGATATAGCCATGTCCGTCTGTCCGTCTGTCTGTTTCTACGCAAACTAGTCTCTCAGTTTTAAAGATATCGAACTGAAACTTTGCACACACCCTTCTTTCCTTTGCACGCAGTATATATGTCGGAACGGCCGGAATCGGCCGACTATATCCTATAGCTGCCATATAACTGATTGATTTTTTTGGTCAAAAGTGTGCAACGCAGTGAAGGAGACATCTTCGACCCTATAAAGTATATATATTCTTGATCAGGATCACCTCCTGAGTTGATATAGCCATGTCCGTCTGTCCGCCTGTCTGTTTCTACGGGAAATAGTCTCTCAGTTTTAAAGATATCGAATTGAAACTTTGCACACACCCTTTTTCCCTTTGCACGCAGTATTTAAGTCGGAACGGCCGGTATCGGCCGACTATATCCTATAGCTGCCATATAACTGATTGATCGGAAATGCCATAGCTGTGGTGTTTGGGATTTTCTATAGCTTTTATATTTGACCAATCAATCCGACCTACAAAATTTCATGAGGATCGGCCAACTATATCCTATAGCCGCCATATAACTGATTGATTGGATATGCCATAACTTTGGTGTTTGTAAAGTTAGGAAGTTGGTATTTTTATGGGTTTTATATTTGGCCAATCAATCCGACCTACCCAATTTCATAAGGATCAGCCGACTATATCCTATAGCTGCCATATAACTGAACGGTTGGAAATGCCATAACTTTGGTCTTTTTAAAGTTAGGAATTTGGGATAATTTTGGAGAATATAATATACATAATATTCTCCAAGGGTATATCAACTTCGGCTCAGCCCGAAGTTAGCTTTCCTTTCTCGTTTTTAGAATGTTTTTTCAGTGCCATTTTTTTTAAATTTTTCCCCTTTCGGTTTCTCTTTTTTCTAAATAATTAAAATAGTTAATTTACAAATATTTATATAAATTTAATTTATATTATGATAATAATTTTATATAATGTTATTATAATACGTATAATATAAAAATACCACATATTTTTTTATCCATATATTTAAAATACAATAAATATAAAAATATTCATCCTGTTCAATCGCAAAATTTCTGAGGCTCCTAAAAATCGTTCACACGTCGCATGCTGAATACCCTAATGACAATTATTCCAATGTGAAGTCATGTATGAATCACATATCGTCTTTGACTTTGAAAGTGAACGGTCGTGTTTTTTTTCTGCGCTTCGAATTTTGTATTTTGTTTTCGTTTATTCCCTTCGGTGGGTTTTATCAAAACAATTTTAATTTTCTTCCGGTTATTTAAAGATAAATTTAAACTCCGTTCGCTTCGCGAGTGCACTTTGTATTTAATACTAATAAATTGTTTTAGTTTTCGTAATTTCTTATCTGTGTTTTCTTTTTCTTATATCCCCGCCGTTTCTCTTTTGTGCATGCACTTTAACTTATTTACGCTCCCGGTCTCTTGCTCTCTTTGCTTTAAAAGTTCTAAGCGTGCAGTTTCTGCACTCTTGGGGTACTTATAACTGCTCGCTTATAAATTTCAATTCGCTTTCTTGGTACAGTGGTCCCATTAAATAAAATGAATAAAAAAAATCTAGTCTGCTTCTCCAAAAATGCAGCCTCGTAATCAGGGCTGACCAGTCGAATATAACTTGCTGGCTGTGTGAAAATTTGGTGCACACCAAGTGCGCCGGTTTTACTGGCCGGACAAGTGATGACCTTTCAAAGGGGCCCAATTTGCAGTTTTGTTGTGACGCTTGTGTCGAGGTTGCGAACGAGATGAAATTGTTCATGCGCCAAACTAAAGGCGGCCTGATGGGGCTGATTAGCTGTTTCGGAGTTGCTAGAGTTAGTTTTCGCCGAGCTGATGATCTTCTCTCTGCGCTGGACTCGCAGTTTAATAGTCGTAAGCTATTAGAAGAGTCCCTAAGCGCAAAAAGGCCACAGGTGGTAAGGAGCAAAAGGGGAACACCCCGCAACCGAAATCAAAAGAACAACAAAGCATTGCGGCGGATCAGCAGCTGATTTCAGCAAATCCTCAAATGTTGCTAAGATCAGCAGCTAAAAAAGATTCGGTATCCGAACAATCCGTTACAGAATGCATGCAACCAGGGACTTCTAAGAATTCCGATTTCACAATTAGTGGATCCACCTATCTCTCAGAATGTAGCATCACCACCACAAGGGACTACTGAGTCCGGACAACCGGCTCAAGTTGGTTTTGCAGAAACAATGTCTGCTCCACCAAAATCCCTTTCAGTGGTTCCACTAAAGAAACAAATTTTAGTTTCTCGGCTTTCCCCTGATCAAACATCTTCTGATGTATTGGGCGCCCCTCGGTCGGTTGGGCGGGTAAGTGGGCCGTGGGACTCTGCGCGAAAAAAAAAAAAAATTATGTTTTTTTTTTATACTTAGATATATTTGGTCATTACTAAAAAATATTATACATTCGAATAATTAGTAAATAAAGTAAATATAAAGGCAATACAAAATAAGTATTTTTAATAATGTTATAATTTTAAAATAAGGAGTATATTTCGACAGCGCGCTGCAGCGAATTTCTTCGCTTGTGAATACATGTGCACACATACATTCGTCGGCTGTCGCAGTATGCGTGCAAAAGAGCGGCTGGCTTTAGAGCGCTCTCTCGCTGGCTTTTGGGCAGAGAGCGAAAAGCCAGCACAAAAAATTCGTGTGCAAAAAAATCGTATGGCGTTACGCATCTTACGCAAACATTGTAATCGATAGGTAGAATAAGTATTGTAAGGAAAATCTAGTATTTGTTAAGTTATCCGATCTCGTATGGATTTCTTGGACCTTGAAGGGCGGGGCTTCTAATATCGGTACTGTGAATGCCGCCAAAAAATGTGATTCTCGTTGTCTTGTGAATTGTAGTGTGGGGTAGTCGATGAAAATGCGATGAAAAAGCGATGAAAATGCGATGATAAAGCGATGAAAATCTGATGAAAAAGCGATGCAAATGCGATGAAAAAGCTATGAAAATGCGATGAAAAAGCGATGAAATAGTGATTAATTACTGATTAAAGAGTGATGAATTACTGATTAATTCATCACTCTTTAATCAGTAATTCATCACTCTTTAATCACTATTTCATCGCATGTTCATCAGCAAATGCTGATTAAAGAGTGATGAATTACTGATTAAAGAGTGATGAATTACTGAAAAAAAGAGTGATGAATTACCGATTAAAGAGTGATGAATTTTTCTTTGATTAGCTCCTAGGACATGCCAATCTTAAATTCATCACTAATTTGTATGAAGATTCATCGATTAATCGTCAGCAGTGATGAATTTTTAGTGATGAAAAATCGATTAAAAGGTGATGAACGGAACTGCAGGATACCAACTCCTCAACACGGGCAGATGACATGCCTCCCCACACCATGACTCCTCCGCCGCCGTGTTTCACTGTTGGCGCCAAATTTTTTTTATCCAATGCAGTGTTTGTCTTTCTCCACACCTGCTGACGGCCATAGGATCGAAAAATATTACATTTGCTTTCTCAGAAAACAACACCTGAACCCAATATTCAATTGGCTTGCCCAAAAAGTCCTTGGCATAGGCTATGCGCTTTTTTTTATTGACATCTGAGATACATGACTTTCTTCTAGCTGTACGACTGTGGTGTTTGGCTTCGTGCAGGGCTCTTCGCACAGTCATAGGGTGAACTTCCTTCCCAAACTCATTCTTAACCTCTGCGTCAATCTGGGAAGAGGTTATTTTCGGATCCACCTTCACTTTTCAAATCAGTTGGCTGCGTTCCCGGTTAGTCAAAATCCTCGGCCGGTAAGCATCGGAAAAAAAACCCAACACAGCAAAAACTCTTTGAAACTTTAATCACATGTTATTAACCGGAAAGCCCGTTATAAATTTTTAAAATATTTTAACTGTGCCAAGACTTTTATGTCATTTTCCTATTCATTTAAAATTAAAAAAGCTTTAAAAACGTTATAGAAAACTAAAAATGAATGATGCTTTTCAAATAAAAAATCTTTTTTAACCAATTAAAAAAAAAGGGAATCATTAAAAATTCTACACAAGCCTAAAAATAACATTTAAGGTCAAAAAACCGAAAATTGAATTATTTTAAATGGATTATAATAGTATTATAATGTATATATAGTGAAGAAACGCAGTATTTGCGCTTTTAAATTTATGAATCGAATTTTTAATAGATTCTATTAAGAAAATATTGCTGGTAAAGAAAAAGTGAGATACCCCTTCACATAATCGATCCATCAACTTGAGTGAACGAATTCTAGTGGATACTTATTAATTTTTTTATTGTATGGATATACTTTTCTTAAATAAAAATCATTATTATCGTTCTGAAAAATATAGATTGCATTTGATTACCCGTGTGAACTTGGTGGCCTCGGAATCTACCCATCAGCGAGGCTGCCAGCTGCGGCTATCTATTCACCCTGCAGTGACGCATGCGGACCCAATACCACACGCATAGTGGCAATTGCGAAGCACCTTCTGCCAAGAGCACTGGTACTGCCGCTGCTGAAACTCCAGTCAAAATAGGAAATGTAGGCTAAGCATATCCGAAACGCAAACAATTTCTAGGGGATCCCGGAAAATCATTTAATTCACTTTAGCCGAAGTTTATATACCCTTGCAGTTATTAACTGCCAGTTATTAAAAATCGACTACATTTCGATTTATATGCCTATATAACTAAAAACAATGAAATATGACGAATTTGTTTCACCATCGTTTCTATGGCAGCTATATGATATTGTTGTCCGATTTTTATTTAATTAAGACCGTAATCCCATGCTATTTAAATATTACCAAATCGCAAAGAACAAAAAAAAAATAAAAACAACAAAGTTCTAATTTTTTTAAATTTGTTTTCCGATTGTTCCTATGGGAGCTATATGATATAGTCGCCCGATCTGGCTCGTTCCGACTTATATACTACCTGTACAACTTTTGGGAAAGTTTCAAGCAGATTTAAAACTGAGGGACTAGTTTGCATAGAAACGGACAGACGGACGGACAGACAGACGGACATGGCTAGATCGACTGTTGGTAATGCAGATCAAGAATGTATATACTTTATAGGGTCGGAAATGTCTCCTTCACTGACTGAAATTATAATACCCTGTGAGGACGCTCAAAGGCGCCTCTCATCTCAAACACTTACCCAGTATCTCAGCCATTGAAGGCATTATTAAGTTCCAGCCATTGAAGGTCTCACTAGATGTTAAGTATATATTTAAGCCTAAAACTCAAGTTATCCTAGGGTCAAATATTCGCGCGCGAGGTTACCAGTATTGATCAGCAAGATTGGTCAGCTGGCCAGTCGGGGCGAATGCCGACAGTATCGATAAGTTATCGCAATCACCCGTGAACAAGCGCGCGTGTTGTTAAGCACAAAGCGTGCGATTAAGGGCAAGCTTAGTGCTGTTAATAGCACGAGCGTGCTGTAAAGGTCGACGTGGAACCGCGATCGACGGAGATCGGTCTCATTCTTTTACGGCAGCCGAGCTGAACAGACCAGGAAGACAAAACCAGCAGCAGGAAACCCGCGGACGGCAACGCCATACCAAGCTCTAGAGTAAGATAAGAAGCAGAGACCAGAAACCGACATACTGAGTGCGAAGGTTAGGGTGAAATAATAAGTGAATAAAAGGATCATAAAGTTGTGAAATTAAACCCCCCCAGTCTGGCTCTTAAAATTTAGTGAACTTCGGGGAGTGTTTTCGGGTCGGCTAGGTTATCGTATTGCGTTTCTGAGGTTTGTTTTCTCTACGCAACGCGGACACCAAAGCTACCCACGTGCTACTCCAGGTCGGGCAAGTTCTCGTGTTGCGTTTCCGAGGTTTATTTTCTTTACGCAATACGAACGCTTACCAGACTGGAGAAAAGCGCGGGAAACTATCGCCGGCCTTTCTTACTCACGCTCAGGTTAGGAAGAAAAATCAGAATTAGAATAAAGGGAAGCAAACTTCGTGAAAAAGCTAAAACCCCAAGCCTGGCTTATAAAATTCAGTGAATTTCGCGGAGGGGCTTCTGAGTTGCGTTTGTTTTCTCTACCGAGGTTTGTTTTCTCTACGCAACGCGGACGCCAAAGCTGCCCTCGTGCCTATTCACGTCGGACAAGTTACCGTATCGCGTTTCCGAGGCTTACTCTGCGCAAAACTACCACTTGCCGGACGGGAAAATTTCCGTCGATTTCCCCGCGTTTCCCCTCCCGATCGCCACCGTTTTCGTGTTGCGTTTCCGAGGTTTGTTTTCTCTACGCAACACGGACGACGAAGCTGTCCGCGTGCTCGTTCGCTTCGGACAAGTTTCCGTATTGCGCTTCCGTGGCTTTCTCTGTGCAATACGAACGCTTGCCGGACCGGAACAGCTATCGCCTTTCACGATCGTATTTACTCCAAACTGAGACCCCGGGTGCTAATTGGTGTCGGCCCAGTTGACATTACGCCTCCAGGCCGCGCCGAAGGCTAGTACCAAGCCTACCAGATGCACGCCGTGCCCTGGGAAACTTTCAAGCGGGAGTTCTTGGAGTTTTTCCTCCCTCCACGGTACTATTAGCGCCTGGAGGATGCCTTTCAAGTTCTATGTGGTAGAACTACGGCTAATGATGCAGCGGGTAAATTACTCGTTCGAACAGGAGCTCGAAAGGATTTACGAGAACCTGCTGCCGCAGTACCAACTCTTCATAAGGCGCCATGAATTCTCCTCGCTGGAAGGGTTGAAGCAACTAGCCACCGCTTTCGAAATTGCTCGGGACCGAGACCCAGAACGACAAGCAGCACTAGTTCCACCCGCCAGTGGGAGCTACACTACGAGGAGCAGCCCTCCGCCCGGCCCTCGCCGACGAGAGCCCATACGACCAGCGACGACGCCTTTCGGCACTCCGAATCCAGTTATATCAAACCGGATGATTTCTCAGGAGGCCGAAACACCCGTCGACGTGGCCCGAGCCTGTAGTCGCTGCGCTGAGGTGGGACACTTCGTCCGGGAATGCCAGAACCCACCAGTCCTATACTGCTGGGACTGCGGGAAACGTGGTACCCGCACTATTGACTGCTGCCGCCAGTCGGAAAACAGCCGGGGTCCTCGCACACACAGGGAGCAGGCGGCGACCCACCCAGCGCTCCCCCACCCTTAGATCCACCGCTCCGCTTGACGGGAGGCCGGATCAACGCCACGGTTACCATCGAGGGGCAACTCTTCTCGGCAACCATCGACACGGGGGCCTCCAGAAGCTTTGTCAGCGAAGCGCTCGCCAACCGGCTCGATTCGGGTCGAAACATCAAAGAAGTTCGCACCCAAATATCCCCGGCGGACGGATCCCCGAAGGAAGTAATCAAGGCTCTGCATGGACAAGTGCACCTGGACCAACAACATGTCCGCATGACCCTCCTGGTCCTGCCAACGATATTGGACGAGGTGATCCTCGGGATTGACTTCCTCTGCGGCATCCGGGCAACCCTAATCTGCGGTCAAGTGTGCGTCCAGCTAGCTCCGCCTGCCACACGAAGAGCCGAACCAGCCACCCGAGCGGCGCCCACAGCGGCGGTCGCCCACCTTTCGGACCCACCGAGGAGGCCACAACGGGTCCCATACCCGCCCCAAGGCAGCGCATAACGTCGACCGCGGGACGGAACCCAGCCCCAGTTCCATCGGAGCACTCGCCACCACCGGTCCTTCCCGACACTACCACGGGAATCACGAAGGCCGATGTCACCGTCAAGGAAGGCAAGTACAGCCTCCAGCCACTACCGGATGCCGCCGTGTCCAAGGAAAGGAACCCTTTTCGGAGGTATCTCGCGGGTCAGGACCGCTTAGCCAGCACAACGACAAGAACGTTCCCCGACGACTCGGATACGCCACGATCTTCCCCGGGAAGCCCGCAAGGAATCGAGAAGTACCAGCTACTCGCCCAACCGGATACAGAGGACGCTCAGAGGCGCAATCCGTTCCGGAAGCATTGCCCTCACGGACACCTGGCCACAGTCGCGGAATCCCCGCCGGGATGCTAGTGTCTGAAGAACCCCTCGACGCAGTAACCCTCCGGTTCCTTCAAGAGAATGCTTTGGCATTTCGACCATCTGCAAGGAACAACGGATAGAGCCGAGCACACCATCACCCTTCGGGGAGATAAACCGCTGAAACAGCGGTATTATCCCAAGAACCCGGCCATGCAGCGTATCATCAACGAGCAGGTGGACGAACTGCAGCAGGACGGACGAATCGAACCCTCTCGAAGTCCGCACAGCGCAACGCTGGTGTTGGTTCGAAAGAAGACAGGGGACATGCGGATGTGCGTTGACTATCGTCAACTCAAGGCACACTCCATACCCGACACGTACCCGCTTCCGCGCATCAACCATCATCTCCACGTTGGACCTCAAAAACGGGTATTGGCAGATTCCCATGGCGGAAGGCAGTCGAGAATGCACCGCATTCACTGTCCCCGGACGTGGACTCTTCCGCTGGAAAGTCATGCCGTTTGGGCTCCACTCCGCCCCAGCGACTTTCCAACGAGCTCTGGACAGCGTCATCGGCCCCGATATGGAGCCCCACGCCTTCGCTTATTTTGACGACATCATCGTCATCGTGGCAACGTAGGAGGACCATGCGCGCAATCTGAGGGAAGTCTTCCGGCGCCTTCGAGAAGCGAATCTACGCTTAAATCGGGGTAAGTGCAAGTTCTTCCAAAGCAGATTAGTGTATTTGGATCACCTGATCAGCGAGGAAGGCATCAGGACAGACCCCGACAAAATAGCGGCACTCCAGGGGCTATATCCCCCGACTAACGTTAAGGAACTTCGCCGCCATCTCGGAATCGCATCTTGGTACAGACGTTTTGTCCAAGACTTTGCCTCCCTAGTACAACCAATGTCGCGACTCCTGAGGAAGGGAGTAAAGTGGACCTGGGAAGAACCCCAACAGCAGGCATTCGATTCACTTAAGGCGCGACTGACGTCCGCCCCTGTATTGACCTGCCCAAACTTTGAGTATAAGTTCCAACTTCAGACGGACGCCAGCGACAAGGGACTCGGCGCGGTCCTCACCCAGAACATTGAGGGCGACGAACGAGTAATCGCCTACGTGAGCCGTCGACTCGAGCGTGCGGAGGAAAACTACTCGGCCACTGAAAAGGAGTGCCTCGCCATTGTGTGGGCCACCCGAAAGTTACGTTGCTACCTGGGGGGTTATAAGTTCGACGTGATCACGGATCACCTGGTTGCCGACGCCCTCTCCCGGCAACCACTCGGAAGACTCCAGTTACTCGCGGAACTTAAGTGCCACTGCAAATGGGTACAAAAGATGCAGGAGCAGTTCAAAAGACGTCTCGAGAAATTTCCGGACTACTCCCTGGATAATGGACAGCTCCTTAAACACATAGGGCATCCCACCGACGTCAGAGTAGGCAACCCCTGGAAGATGTGCGTGCCGCGAGAACAGCGTCAACGCGTGCTAGGAGAATGCCACGACCATCTGGGGGCACCTGGGCATCCGGAAGACGCTCAGGAGGATCGCCCAGCGTTACTTCTGGCCTGGACTTCATCGGGACGTGGTACGGTACGTCACTAGGGTAGAGCTTGACCCATTGAAGAAAGCCACCTCCGCTGGAGTTCGGATTCCGAGAAAGGATCCTCCCCCAGGAGGTTGATTTGCGACAATGGGACGCAATTCACCAGCCGAAGCTTCAGGGCGTTCTGCCGGAACAACGGTGTTCAACTGGAATACGCCGCTCCGTACTCCCCCCAGCAAAATCCGACGGAGCGAGCCAACCGCACTGTCAAGACAATGATGGCACAATATGTGAATCAGGACCACCGGACATGGGACCAGCTACTGCCCGAGATCTCCCTCGCCATCAACACCAGCATCTCAGATAGCACGGGGTTTAGTCCGGCTTACCTAGTACAAGGTCGGGAGCCTAGGTTGCCAGGTGCCCTCTTCGATGCGGTCGCACCCGACTTACATGCCTCGCCATTGGACCCGACGGAGCGAGCCAAAAGGCTTCATGAAGCGTTCCGCACCGCCCTGGAAACCAACCAGATAGCTTCTCAGGAACAAAGTCGACACTACAACCTGAGACGACGCGAGTGGCGCCCCCAACTAGGCTCACAGGTGCTAGTCCGTCTTCACCATCTGTCCAAGGCCAGCGAGGGCTTTAACGCAAAACTTGCACCGAAGTACGCAGGTCCGTTTAAGGCGGTGAAATTTCTATCATCGAATGTCGTGCGGCTACAGCAGGTAGACGGCCGGAAGAGGCGTACAGCTGGCATAGGCGATCTAAAGGAGTATCATCCGCGTGAAGAACAACACGACGACTTTACAGAAGTCCCCAGAAGGAGCGATTCTAAACACGCACCTTTTTTTTTATACTTTATTCTTATTTATTGGATCTTCTCTATTACTTAAGAGACTAACAATAAGTTTTCAAATCTTAATCTATGTTACGTTAATTTATGTTATTGAAGAGGGATGGGAAATCATTCCGCTGTAGACGGGAATGATAGCTTAGCCGGTTGAGTTGTCTGGCTAGCAGGTTTGGGTGATTTGATAATCTGGCTTCATATTTAATTTTCTGGAAACAATTTCTTCTTTTACGGGATTTATATCCAGGTCTATGTTTGCGTTGCGGATGTACCAGAGGGCTCCAGTTATTGTTCGTAGGGTCTTTGATTGTACTCTTTGAATAATTTCTATATTGCTGCTGCTTGCGTTTCCCCAGAGCTCGGAACCGTAGGTCCAGATCGGCTTTAAGCACGAGTTATACAGTAGTACTTTATATTCGAGTGGAAGGGGGGAGTGGTAGTTCATGAGCCAGTGAAGGCTGCTGGCCTTTAGTTTTAAATGGGTCTTCTTTGCTTCTATATGCTTTCTCCAGGTAAGCCTCCTGTCTAAGTGTATGCCGAGATAGGTGACTTCGTCTGCTTGTGGAACCGGCTTGTTGTTTAGCGCCAGTGGTGGGCATTTCGACAAGTTTGGTGTAAATGTAATGTGCTTACACTTTTGCTCGTTGACTTTGATAAGCCAGTCTGCGAGCCATTTTTCTACAGCTACCAGGTGTTCTTTTAAATGGGCTGTAGCTGTTTTTGGGCATTTCGAGCGGCTGACAAGGGCAGTGTCGTCAGCAAAGGTTGAGATGAGGGTCTGGCGGCTTGTTGGAATGTCTGCCGTGTAAAGGATGTACAAGATTGGTCCAAGCACACTTCCTTGGGGTACTACAGCTTCGATGTTACGGATGGTTGAAGTAAAGGTTTTACATCTCACGGTGAAAACTCTGTTTCTGTGGTATGACTCAAGCAACTTGTGAGTGTTTTCCGGTAGGAGGGTTTTGATTTTGTATACCAGACCGTCGATCCAGACGCGATCAAATGCTTGTGATACGTCCAGAAATAAGGCACTGCAATATTGCTTGTGTTCGAAAGCCGTGCGAATTTCAAATGTTAAGCGGTTTACCTGTTCGATAGTTCCATGCTTTTCCCTAAATCCGAATTCGTTCTGTTGTTTTGGAGATGTGTTACCAGATGAACAAGAAGCAGTTTTTCAAATAGCTTTGATAGACATGGGAGCAGACTGATGGGCCGGTACGAGGAAGGCTGGGATTTGGATTTGGTCAGGAAAGTAGCCCCATTTCAATATTGAGTTAAATATAAATGCGATGCATCTGACTGCGCATGCAGGTAATTCAATTATCATTTTTGGGGAAATAAAATCGTGACCAGGAGCTTTTTTTGGGTTTATGTGTTCTTTAATAGCCTTAAGTATTGTGCTGGTTTCAAGGGTAACTGGGGAGGACGGCGACGCTAGCGAGACATTCGGTAGAGTGAATTGGTTGGATGGCGGGTGAGGCTTGAAGACGTTTTCCAAGTGATGTGCAAAGGTGTTAGCTCTTTCTTCGTCACTGCGCGCCCAGGCACCTGTTTGTGATCGAATTGGCCAATCGGGATCTATTGGTGGTTGCATGTTTGGGTGAGCTCTCCATAGTGGGAATTTATTACCCGTCGGGGATAGTTTCGCAATGTAGGCCCGTTGGGCCTGGTTCTTTTCGGTAGAGAGGGCCTTCGACAATTTTCGAGATGCTTCATTAAGACTTTTCTTAGTAGCTGGGGACCGATGAGTCTGCCAGTCTCTGCGAAGTCTACGCTTTTCAAGTAGGAGAGACTCGATCTGGATACTTGAGCGTCCAGTTCTTAGCGGGTATGTGGCTGAGGGTTCTGGCGTAGAATGTTTGGCGGCAGAGGACATTACGTCCGTGAGGTGTTTAAGCGACTTATCAATGTCAGATTCAGAGGAAATTTCAGGATCAAGTTCGATGTGTGCACTTACATATTTTTTATACTTCAGCCAGTTTGTTTTGTTTGATGTTAGATGTTGGGGGCGTTCCAGAAGCTGTGGCTGTTCAGATAGACAGAGGAGGACTGGCGAATGGTCCGATGTAAGCTCTTCTAAGGTTTTTACGCTTATCAGCCTGTGCGAGACTCTTCTAATAACAGCGAAATCGATTATGTCAGGTTGTTTATTTGGATCTGTGGGCCAGTATGTAGGCCTAGCTGGTGAGACAAAGTCAAGCTTATTACCAGGAGTGATGATAGCGTTGTATAATTGGCGGCCTTTGGGGTTGATAAGACGAGATCCCCACTGGGGATGCTTTGTGTTATAATCACCGGCAGCTATAAAGCAGCGTCCTAGCGAGTTGTAGAAACTCATAAACTCATTTTCTGCAATACTGAAGCGTGGGGGGCAATATATGGCGGATGGGGTAAGTGGGCCGCCAATTAGGTTTATACGTAGGGATGTGGCCTGCAGGTAGTTAGTAGCGAATGTCTCCAAGGGATGATGTTTTATGCGTTGTTTTATGAGTATACCGGTACCTCCGTGTGCTTTACCGTCCGGGTGGTTAGTCGCGTGGAATATATATCCGATGATATGGAAGTAGTTTTTATTAGTTAGATGGGTTTCAGAAAGTAGCATGATATCGATATTGTGGCTGTTTAGGAACTGTAGGAGTTCGTTTTTATGCCGGGAAACGCCGTTTGCGTTCCAGAAGCATATTCTTAAGGAGTCCATTTATACAGACTTTTGTTTGATCAGCAGTTCCATTAGAAGGCTCTGGTTTCGCAGTAGTTCCGTAGTTGAAGGGAACTTTGTATCGTCATCATGACGTTTGCAAGAGTAGCTAGTGTAGATTCTAGACCGCTAAGTGTATGTGGGGGAAGAGTTTGGTTTTGCTGCGTAGAAGGTTGAGTTGTTGTTTGGCCATTTTGGCTTAAGAACGGAAAATCATTTAGGTTTGGTATGGGGGGCTGTGGACGCAATGCTGCAGGCTGGCCGGTAGATGTTTGTGAGATTCCAGGGTAGCGGAGTGCGTGCAAAGGAGACACCAGGAGTGGTTGTTGATGGGGTGAAGATGTTTGGTTGGGCAGAGTGTTGAGCGGCGAATGGATTACTGCGTCTCTGATTTAGGCGGCTCTTGAGTTCTTTGTAGACGGGACAGCCCCGGTAGTTGGCAGTATGATTTCCCCCACAGTTACTGCATTTCCTCAGAGTAGGGTCTTCTTTGTTTCCCAGGCATGCTTCAATACAATGCAAATCTCCACAGGCGACACAAACTGGTCGCAGGGTGCAGTAGGTTCTTGTATGCCCGAACTCCTGGCAGTTTGTACACTGTACGGGGCCGTTCCGCTTATGCTGCTCCTCTACGGTGATTCTTCGGTGAAGGAGATATTGCAGATTAAATAGGATGCACTGAATTTTTCTTTAGAGGTTTCGTCTCTGGGGCCAGCTCAATCTTAAACAGTGGTTGAGGAATTTAATCCCTGTTTACTATGTTCACGATGTGCTTAACGTCGAAGCCATTTTCCGTGAGGCCTTCAGCTATTTCTGCTACCGCAACAGTTTTTTTTATACTTTATTCTTATTTATTGGATCTTCTCTATTACTTAAGAGACTAACAATAAGTTTTCAAATCTTAATCTATGTTACGTTAATTTATGTTATTGAAGAGGGATGGGAAATCATTCCGCTGTAGACGGGAATGATAGCTTAGCCGGTTGAGTTGTCTGGCTAGCAGGTTTGGGTGATTTGATAATCTGGCTTCATATTTAATTTTCTGGAAACAATTTCTTCTTTTACGGGATTTATATCCAGGTCTATGTTTGCGTTGCGGATGTACCAGAGGGCTCCAGTTATTGTTCGTAGGGTCTTTGATTGTACTCTTTGCATAATTTCTATATTGCTGCTGCTTGCGTTTCCCCAGAGCTCGGAACCGTAGGTCCAGATCGGCTTTAAGCACGAGTTATATAGTAGTACTTTATATTCGAGTGGAAGGGGGGAGTGGTAGTTCATGAGCCAGTGAAGGCTGCTGGCCTTTAGTTTTAAATGGGTCTTCTTTGCTTCTATATGCTTTCTCCAGGTAAGCCTCCTGTCTAAGTGTATGCCGAGATAGGTGACTTCGTCTGCTTGTGGAACCGGCTTGTTGTTTAGCGCCAGTGGTGGGCATTTCGACAAGTTTGGTGTAAATGTAATGTGCTTACACTTTTGCTCGTTGACTTTGATAAGCCAGTCTGCGAGCCATTTTTCTACAGCTACCAGGTGTTCTTTTAAATGGGCTGTAGCTGTTTTTGGGCATTTCGAGCGCCTGACAAGGGCAGTGTCGTCAGCAAAGGTTGAGATGAGGGTCTGGCGGCTTGTTGGAATGTCTGCCGTGTAAAGGATGTACAAGATTGGTCCAAGCACACTTCCTTGGGGTACTACAGCTTCGATGTTACGGATGGTTGAAGTAAAGGTTTTACATCTCACGGTGAAAACTCTGTTTCTGAGGTATGACTCAAGCAACTTGTGAGTGTTTTCCGGTAGGAGGGTTTTGATTTTGTATACCAGACCGTCGATCCAGACGCGATCAAATGCTTGTGATACGTCCAGAAATAAGGCACTGCAATATTGCTTGTGTTCGAAAGCCGTGCGAATTTCAAATGTTAAGCGGTTTACCTGTTCGATAGTTCCATGCTTTTCCCTAAATCCGAATTCGTTCTGTTGTTTTGGAGATGTGTTACCAGATGAACAAGAAGCAGTTTTTCAAATAGCTTTGATAGACATGGGAGCAGACTGATGGGCCGGTACGAGGAAGGCTGGGATTTGGATTTGGTCAGGAAAGTAGCCCCTTTTCAATATTGAGTTAAATATAAATGCGATGCATCTGACTGCGCATGCAGGTAATTCAATTATCATTTTTGGAGAAATAAAATCGTGACCAGGAGCTTTTTTTGGGTTTATGTGTTCTTTAATAGCCTTAAGTATTGTGCTGGTTTCAAGGGTAACTGGGGAGGACGGCGACGCTAGCGAGACATTCGGTAGAGTGAATTGGTTGGATGGCGGGTGAGGCTTGAAGACGTTTTCCAAGTGATGTGCAAAGGTGTTAGCTCTTTCTTCGTCACTGCGCGTCCAGGCACCTGTTTGTGATCGAATTGGCCAATCGGGATCTATTGGTGGTTGCATGTTTGGGTGAGCTCTCCATAGTGGGAATTTATTACCCGTCGGGGATAGTTTCGCAATGTAGGCCCGTTGGGCCTGGTTCTTTTCGGTAGAGAGGGCCTTCGACAATTTTCGAGATGCTTCATTAAGACTTTTCTTAGTAGCTGGGGACCGATGAGTCTGCCAGTCTCTGCGAAGTCTACGCTTTTCAAGTAGGAGAGACTCGATTCTCTGGCGTAGAATGTTTGGCGGCAGAGGACATTACGTCCGTGAGGTGTTTAAGCGACTTATCAATGTCAGATTCAGAGGAAATTTCAGGATCAAGTTCGATGTGTGCACTTACATATTTTTTATACTTCAGCCAGTTTGTTTTGTTTGATGTTAGATGTTGGGGGCGTTCCAGAAGCTGTGGCTGTTCAGATAGACAGAGGAGGACTGGCGAATGGTCCGATGTAAGCTCTTCTAAGGTTTTTACGCTTATCAGCCTGTGCGAGACTCTTCTAATAACAGCGAAATCGATTATGTCAGGTTGTTTATTTGGATCTGTGGGCCAGTATGTAGGCCTAGCTGGTGAGACAAAGTCAAGCTTATTACCAGGAGTGATGATAGCGTTGTATAATTGGCGGCCTTTGGGGTTGATAAGACGAGATCCCCACTGGGGATGCTTTGTGTTATAATCACCGGCAGCTATAAAGCAGCGTCCTAGCGAGTTGTAGAAACTCATAAACTCATTTTCTGCAATACTGAAGCGTGGGGGGCAATATATGGCGGATGGGGTAAGTGGGCCGCCAATTAGGTTTATACGTAGGGATGTGGCCTGCAGGTAGTTAGTAGCGAATGTCTCCAAGGGATGATGTTTTATGCGTTGTTTTATGAGTATACCGGTACCTCCGTGTGCTTTACCGTCCGGGTGGTTAGTCGCGTGGAATATATATCCGATGATATGGAAGTAGTTTTTATTAGTTAGATGGGTTTCAGAAAGTAGCATGATATCGATATTGTGGCTGTTTAGGAACTGTAGGAGTTCGTTTTTATGCCGGGAAACGCCGTTTGCGTTCCAGAAGCATATTCTTAAGGAGTCCATTTATACAGACTTTTGTTTGATCAGCAGTTCCATTAGAAGGCTCTGGTTTCGCAGTAGTTCCGTAGTTGAAGGGAACTTTGTATCGTCATCATGACGTTTGCAAGAGTAGCTAGTGTAGATTCTAGACCGCTAAGTGTATGTGGGGGAAGAGTTTGGTTTGCTGCGTAGAAGGTTGAGTTGTTGTTTTGGCCATTTTGGCTTAAGAACGGAAAATCATTTAGGTTTGGTTGGGGGGCTGTGGACGCAATGCTGCAGGCTGGCCGGTAGATGTTTGTGAGATTCCAGGGTAGCGGAGTGCGTGCAAAGGAGACACCAGGAGTGGTTGTTGATGGGGTGAAGATGTTTGGTTGGGCAGAGTGTTGAGCGGCGAATGGATTACTGCGTCTCTGATTTAGGCGGCTCTTGAGTTCTTTGTAGACGGGACAGCCCCGGTAGTTGGCAGTATGATTTCCCCACAGTTACTGCATTTCCTCAGAGTAGGGTCTTCTTTGTTTCCCAGGCATGCTTCAATACAATGCAAATCTCCACAGGCGACACAAACTGGTCGCAGGGTGCAGTAGGTTCTTGTATGCCCGAACTCCTGGCAGTTTGTACACTGTACGGGGCCGTTCCGCTTATGCTGCTCCTCTACGGTGATTCTTCGGTGAAAGATATTGCAGATTGTAAATAGGATGCACTGAATTTTTCTTTAGAGGTTTCGTCTCTGGGGCCAGCTCAATCTTAAACAGTGGTTGAGGAATTTAATCCCTGTTTACTATGTTCACGATGTGCTTAACGTCGAAGCCATTTTCCGTGAGGCCTTCAGCTATTTCTGCTACCGCAACAGTTTTTTTTATACTTTATTCTTATTTATTGGATCTTCTCTATTACTTAAGAGACTAACAATAAGTTTTCAAATCTTAATCTATGTTACGTTAATTTATGTTATTGAAGAGGGATGGGAAATCATTCCGCTGTAGACGGGAATGATAGCTTAGCCGGTTGAGTTGTCTGGCTAGCAGGTTTGGGTGATTTGATAATCTGGCTTCATATTTAATTTTCTGGAAACAATTTCTTCTTTTACGGGATTTATATCCAGGTCTATGTTTGCGTTGCGGATGTACCAGAGGGCTCCAGTTATTGTTCGTAGGGTCTTTGATTGTACTCTTTGCATAATTTCTATATTGCTGCTGCTTGCGTTTCCCCAGAGCTCGGAACCGTAGGTCCAGATCGGCTTTAAGCACGAGTTATATAGTAGTACTTTATATTCGAGTGGAAGGGGGGAGTGGTAGTTCATGAGCCAGTGAAGGCTGCTGGCCTTTAGTTTTAAATGGGTCTTCTTTGCTTCTATATGCTTTCTCCAGGTAAGCCTCCTGTCTAAGTGTATGCCGAGATAGGTGACTTCGTCTGCTTGTGGAACCGGCTTGTTGTTTAGCGCCAGTGGTGGGCATTTCGACAAGTTTGGTGTAAATGTAATGTGCTTACACTTTTGCTCGTTGACTTTGATAAGCCAGTCTGCGAGCCATTTTTCTACAGCTACCAGGTGTTCTTTTAAATGGGCTGTAGCTGTTTTTGGGCATTTCGAGCGCCTGACAAGGGCAGTGTCGTCAGCAAAGGTTGAGATGAGGGTCTGGCGGCTTGTTGGAATGTCTGCCGTGTAAAGGATGTACAAGATTGGTCCAAGCACACTTCCTTGGGGTACTACAGCTTCGATGTTACGGATGGTTGAAGTAAAGGTTTTACATCTCACGGTGAAAACTCTGTTTCTGAGGTATGACTCAAGCAACTTGTGAGTGTTTTCCGGTAGGAGGGTTTTGATTTTGTATACCAGACCGTCGATCCAGACGCGATCAAATGCTTGTGATACGTCCAGAAATAAGGCACTGCAATATTGCTTGTGTTCGAAAGCCGTGCGAATTTCAAATGTTAAGCGGTTTACCTGTTCGATAGTTCCATGCTTTTCCCTAAATCCGAATTCGTTCTGTTGTTTTGGAGATGTGTTACCAGATGAACAAGAAGCAGTTTTTCAAATAGCTTTGATAGACATGGGAGCAGACTGATGGGCCGGTACGAGGAAGGCTGGGATTTGGATTTGGTTAGGAAAGTAGCCCCATTTCAATATTGAGTTAAATATAAATGCGATGCATCTGACTGCGCATGCAGGTAATTCAATTATCATTTTTGGAAAATAAAATCGTGACCAGGAGCTTTTTTTGGGTTTATGTGTTCTTTAATAGCCTTAAGTATTGTGCTGGTTTCAAGGGTAACTGGGGAGGACGGCGACGCTAGCGAGACATTCGGTAGAGTGAATTGGTTGGATGGCGGGTGAGGCTTGAAGACGTTTTCCAAGTGATGTGCAAAGGTGTTAGCTCTTTCTTCGTCACTGCGCGTCCAGGCACCTGTTTGTGATCGAATTGGCCAATCGGGATCTATTGGTGGTTGCATGTTTGGGTGAGCTCTCCATAGTGGGAATTTATTACCCGTCGGGGATAGTTTCGCAATGTAGGCCCGTTGGGCCTGGTTCTTTTCGGTAGAGAGGGCCTTCGACAATTTTCGAGATGCTTCATTAAGACTTTTCTTAGTAGCTGGGGACCGATGAGTCTGCCAGTCTCTGCGAAGTCTACGCTTTTCAAGTAGGAGAGACTCGATTCTCTGGCGTAGAATGTTTGGCGGCAGAGGACATTACGTCCGTGAGGTGTTTAAGCGACTTATCAATGTCAGATTCAGAGGAAATTTCAGGATCAAGTTCGATGTGTGCACTTACATATTTTTTATACTTCAGCCAGTTTGTTTTGTTTGATGTTAGATGTTGGGGGCGTTCCAGAAGCTGTGGCTGTTCAGATAGACAGAGGAGGACTGGCGAATGGTCCGATGTAAGCTCTTCTAAGGTTTTTACGCTTATCAGCCTGTGCGAGACTCTTCTAATAACAGCGAAATCGATTATGTCAGGTTGTTTATTTGGATCTGTGGGCCAGTATGTAGGCCTAGCTGGTGAGACAAAGTCAAGCTTATTACCAGGAGTGATGATAGCGTTGTATAATTGGCGGCCTTTGGGGTTGATAAGACGAGATCCCCACTGGGGATGCTTTGTGTTATAATCACCGGCAGCTATAAAGCAGCGTCCTAGCGAGTTGTAGAAACTCATAAACTCATTTTCTGCAATACTGAAGCGTGGGGGGCAATATATGGCGGATGGGGTAAGTGGGCCGCCAATTAGGTTTATACGTAGGGATGTGGCCTGCAGGTAGTTAGTAGCGAATGTCTCCAAGGGATGATGTTTTATGCGTTGTTTTATGAGTATACCGGTACCTCCGTGTGCTTTACCGTCCTTGTGGTTAGTCGCGTGGAATATATATCCGATGATATGGAAGTAGTTTTTATTAGTTAGATGGGTTTCAGAAAGTAGCATGATATCGATATTGTGGCTGTTTAGGAACTGTAGGAGTTCGTTTTTATGCCGGGAAACGCCGTTTGCGTTCCAGAAGCATATTCTTAAGGAGTCCATTTATACAGACTTTTGTTTGATCAGCAGTTCCATTAGAAGGCTCTGGTTTCGCAGTAGTTCCGTAGTTGAAGGGAACTTTGTATCGTCATCATGACGTTTGCAAGAGTAGCTAGTGTAGATTCTAGACCGCTAAGTGTATGTGGGGGAAGAGTTTGGTTTTGCTGCGTAGAAGGTTGAGTTGTTGTTTGGCCATTTTGGCTTAAGAACGGAAAATCATTTAGGTTTGGTATGGGGGGCTGTGGACGCAATGCTGCAGGCTGGCCGGTAGATGTTTGTGAGATTCCAGGGTAGCGGAGTGCGTGCAAAGGAGACACCAGGAGTGGTTGTTGATGGGGTGAAGATGTTTGGTTGGGCAGAGTGTTGAGCGGCGAATGGATTACTGCGTCTCTGATTTAGGCGGCTCTTGAGTTCTTTGTAGACGGGACAGCCCCGGTAGTTGGCAGTATGATTTCCCCCACAGTTACTGCATTTCCTCAGAGTAGGGTCTTCTTTGTTTCCCAGGCATGCTTCAATACAATGCAAATCTCCACACGCGACACAAACTGGTCGCAGGGTGCAGTAGGTTCTTGTATGCCCGAACTCCTGGCAGTTTGTACACTGTACGGGGCCGTTCCGCTTATGCTGCTCCTCTACGGTGATTCTTCGGTGAAGGAGATATTGCAGATTGTAAATAGGATGCACTGAATTTTTCTTTAGAGGTTTCGTCTCTGGGGCCAGCTCAATCTTAAACAGTGGTTGAGGAATCTAATCCCTGTTTACTATGTTCACGATGTGCTTAACGTCGAAGCCATTTTCCGTGAGGCCTTCAGCTATTTCTGCTACCGCAACAGTCGATTCTATACCTTTAAGTACAACTTGTAGGCTTCTTACTTTTTAGTTGGTAAGTGTAGTAATTTATAAGCTCATTGTCGAGATATCTTGTTACAGAACGGAAGTTGTCTTCGTTGTTAACCTGGAGTTTTGCTTCTAATATGTTTCCTCTTTTTAGGGTGTTGATATAGAAGTGGTTAGGCCCGATTACTTGTTTAAGCTTATTGATTAGATCGACACTGTTGTGTTTCCTAATATATATTGGCGGTGGCTTTACAGCTTTCATGACTTGAGGCGCCTGACCCTTGTCTTCTTCGGTCTCGCCAAGTATGGCAAATCTGTTTTCGGATGTTCGTGTGTTGCCTATAGTTTTCGGTACTTTTGGCAAATTTGAGTTAACGTTTTTTTGTGGACTAAGCTTTCTTTTTATTTGTACATACCGATCGATCCCCGTCTGTACGAGAGTATTATTCGTAAGAGGGTCAGTAGAGCTAAGTTTTACTTGTGGTGTTGAGATAGGCCACTGGGTAGCCGCAGACGTTAAAGTTGTTGTTGTCGTTGACGTTGCTGTAGTGAGAGAGGGTACAGTGCTGGTGGGCGCACAAGCCGAAGTAGTCGGTGCATCGATGAGAGAGAGAGGTGACAGGCATTGTGAACTCCACGACTGAGTAACGGCAGCGCTGCTTGAGCATAAAATCGCTGGTGACAGAGAGCGGGCTCTTTCGGTAGCGGTCAGTGACGTTGATTTTGTTGTTGCCTCCGATGAGTCACTTGAAAAGCATTGTTCCGTGCAGAAGACAGCCGTCGTTCGTCTAGTTGTATTTGTTGCCGATCGCGACTTGGCTTCGTGGCTTTACCGGTTGCACTTGTTAATATTTTATTTGCGTTCGACATTTTTAATTGTTTTGATTAGCTAGATCGGTTTTAAATTTAGTTTTAATCGCAAGGAGATGTTGACCTTGGGATATGGCATTGCTGCCAGCGTCTTTTCGCTATTTTTCTTATTTTTGGTGGTCACTTTGTAGATTGTTGAAAGTCTTTCGGCAGGGCGAGCAAAAAGACACGTCTACGCGGTTCGGTGGTTCTGGTGGTTAAATAATAACATTAAAAGTCAAAAATTGCAAGTGTGCCAACACTTTAGTACGTATACTAATTTTAGGGAAAAAAATATTAGCAAGACAAAAAAAAGCATTATTAATAAATAAATATTGACCGAAGGGAGAAGTAAAAGGACTAGCAATTAAATTTTACTCAACAGAGACATAACTTCCATTAGATTATAGATAAAAACATAAATAGAACGCCAAAAATTATCTTCTTGAGTCACCCAACGCGCATTAATCCTTAGCATACAGTTGGATCATTTATTGGTTAAACAAAGCTTAACTTTATATAAAAATGATTAAGAATCTGTAGGAAATAAAATGTTATTAATAAATGTCAGCACCAGGATCGCAGAGGCGTGCAGAAGGGTTACTGATTCCAGAAAATGTAAAGATTTCACTTTTTCTCTCGTTTTTGTTTACTATAAAATGCAAAAGACACATTTTATTAATATTTCAAATATTGAAAATTTAATTTCAATCGGATACTACTTCGTTATCATTACTTTATTTTTTTAAATATATGATATATCGTTTTTAATATTACTTTTTTGCCATAGCAATGCCTAGTCCCAATATTCCACCCAGTACGAGGGCTGCTCCTCCAGCGACAGCCATACCCTTTGCCACTTCCTTGTCACTTTGTTTCTTAATATATTCCTGAAATTCAGACTTTTAGTATCAACAATTTTTCGGAATACATTTACATGTATATGTTTATACATACAGTGGCTTACAGCTTATTTCGTGCGGACGTAAACTTGAAATTCAAAATCATATAGCTGGCAAACTATACGGAATATGAAAAAGATTTAAATTCAGTTATGTTTAGTAGTATTTTGGCATTTATTAAGGCACTTCATTATTTTTAACTAAGAAAAGCTAAGTTGTAGCCCTGCTTGTCAGCTTCTGGTAGGGCAACCTCGTTTTTTTTTATAGGATCAAGGATGGCCAAAATGTACCTACAGATTTTAAAGTAAAACCTGCTGAAAAACTGGGCATACGCGATCGATATTGGTATTACCAATATCCTAAACATTCAGCAGCAATTGTGAAGACTTGGCTTGTCTGGAACTCCCCTCACGAAGTGAATTCACCTGCCCAGTCACCAGACCTTAACGTCATTGAAAATTTGTAGGCAATTTTGGATCTGACCATCCGCAAAAGGTCAAAATCTAAGAAAATTATCTTAAAAACGCCCTCTTGGAAAAATGAGCCAAGATTCCAAAGGAGACCACAGGTTGGTTTTTTCGATGAAAACTCGATTAAAGGATGTCATCAAACCGAAGGGAGGCCACACAAAGTATTAAGTTATTTAATAGTCAATATATTTAACATGATGTTCATTGCACGAAATAATCTGTGACATAAAAAAAAGGCAGTATTTTTAGTTGTTCTTAGTTTTAGGTGTTATCTAATGCAGTTTAAAAATAATAAAGTGCCTTAATAATGCCAAAATACTGCCAAACATAACTGCATTTAAATCTTTTTCATATTCCGTATAGTTTGCCAGCTATATGAGTTTGAATTTCAAGTTTACATACGTATCTACTCACCTCAAGAGAGCGCACTTGATCATTAGATTCAATGTCCAGGAAAGCTCTGCAGTATTTAAGGCCTGAAGTATACTCCTTTATACGAGCATTCCCAAATGCAAGATAATAAATATAATCACGTCTTCCGTCTGGATGCGTACGTGCCAACTCCTCCAATATCATTATTCCCTGTTGTTAAGAAAATGGGACATTTTGTACATTTCTAAGGCGTCATTAAAGGTGATTAAGTCACCTTTCTAATGTCGTTTGTATAGCGACTACGAACCAGACAGAAAGAGTACCTGCCATGTTATAAAGAAAAAAGTTTGACACGGTAATTTTTTATCTAAAATGTTGCATACTCAAACTTTGTCTCTGTGGTAACTTCCCCGTCCAACTCAAGCTCGTGATTATATTTTTTTTCAAACCTCTGCCATATTGAAGAGAACAAATGCACTTATTTATTTTATATTGATCAAGATCAAAACTCAATCAATACCTCTAAGTCCTCTTGTGGTACCACTTCATTTAAAAGCTCATCCATCGTGTTCATATAATTTAATTTAACTTTGGCTAATGTACAACGAAAAGTGACCCTTTATTTTAAAACATCAATAATGCATATACAAATTGGTGTCCGTCAAAATAGCGAAAGTCGGGAAGCGTCAAAAATGAAACAGTGAAAAATAGAACACTAAGTTTTTTTCAAAATATTTTTTCCAAATATTATACCCTTTTCCCATAGAGTTTATCCGTTTGAAACGGTTGGGATTTTTGACAAATGTGAAACTTCGACTTCCACAAAGCACATCTACCATCCACCAACCGATAACAGCTGATCTGAACAGCAGTTGCTAATCAGAAAAATAACCACAGGGGTATAGAAGAAAAGTGTATTTTCCTCACATGAAACAAGCAATAACACAGGCGATTAATAATCGCGATTGTTGTCAAATGCAGAAGTGATAGGAAGCCACAGACCCTGATGACATGGAAGCCACTGCAGCGAAAGTTAACGCTCAGGCAGCTCTACGCCCCCTGCAAAGCGCGCGTTATAATATGTAGGCTCGGGAGTGTGTTGATAGTTATGTAAGTTCGCGAAATATTTGGAATAAACGTAACACGTCCGTTTGGTTTGGTTTCGTTATTCAGAATGGATCTTTAATTTTTTTCTACTAAGTTGGTACGAAAGTGCCATAGTGGAACAATGGTTGGTGTGTAAGTAGCCTGTGTGGTGTGAAGGTAGTAGGTGGAGTAGTCGGTGTGTAAGTTAACATTACTGAAGGGTAACAAACAGAAATCTTGGATGATTCTTGGATCACCCTAGTGTTTCTAGATGCCAACTCAGCATATCCGTGTTTGAAGGCTGTGCTTGGGTCCCATTGGTTCCCGGTATGGTGAGTTATGGTCATTTTGCATTCGTCAGCATTTTCCACTGACGCGCGGTCGGCCTGCCTGCGTACAATTAAGTCCCTCAGTTCTGCTTTACATTTATTTGAATAAAGAGCACTTGGCTCGTAAACAATACTCCGGCCATCGCCGTTATCTTATTTGCATTCGCCCACTGAGCTTAAGGAAAGAGGTATAGGGGGCAGTCACCTCTCACCATAAACTTCAACTGACACATCAGCAAGCACCCTACCGGTGCCACATCATCAGCGGCCATCTAGGAGCAGCATTGTTGCCCAGCCTCCAATTCTCAACTAACCACTTGGACAGCAGTCATCCAACGGCTGCCATACCACCCAGCAAGCACCCTATCGGTGCCACATCATCAGCGGCCATCTAGGAGCAGCATTGTTGCCCAGCCGTGAATTCTCAACTATCCAGTTGAACAGCAGCCATCCAGCGGCTGCCATTCCACCCAGCAAGCACCCTACCGGTGCCACGTCATCATCGGCCCGTTCATGAGCAGCACCGCCACCAACATTTAATATAACTTGAATGTAAAAACCAAGCCACTGCTATCACCGCTAGCACGGTGAACGTTTGTATAGGTTGCTGACCTTGGCAAGACAAGTCTGCCGCTGTACAAAGAAATTAAAAAACAATACAATTTAAATTTAACAGTTGTTTTTTTAATTTACTGATAATTATTTGCTAATTTAAAGTTCATAGCTGCACTTTTATTGTGTTTTTTCGTACATTCAGGACCTAAAAAACATTTTGCTCTGATAAGAGGCACCCCAGATAGTATTAATGTTATTTTGTCCTCACATGTAAGCACCTGCAATCGACTTTTGTGAGTTTTTTGAGTTTTCCCTCCATTTCTTATAATGTTCAGTGAGAAGCGCAAGCCAAAAGATTAAATTTTTTAATCTTTTCGCTAGGGTTCACGTTTCCGCAGGCTGGCAACGCTATGGAATTTTCTGGTATTTTTTCGTCGATCTGTGGACGACGTGAAAAAAGGCCCGACGAAAAGTGAAAGCCAGCTGTTTGCCTCTCGCTCTCTCTCATGACTGGCGTACGCTTTTCGTCGATCTGGATAGTAGGCTTTACTATGTGTATAAATGTTTTGTGTGTTTGTATTATTCTCGTTGAACCTAATTCGATGTTTTGCAGAGGCTTGTCACCCTCTTTCACCCGGATTTCGAATTTCTTTACCGTCGCCATGCGGACTTTTTTAGGTTTTTTTGTTATTACTGTTAACGACCCTCTACTTGTTTGGGATCTTGTCTGTCTGAATTGGCTGCATCTATTCTCCTCATTTTTCTATGTTCTACTTCTAATAAGTTTGAAGACAATTCCACTCCTTGGTCGCAGACTATCTTCCCCGGATTCCCAAATAGTGCCATAAAGTTTTTATTGCTTTGACTACATTAATACTATCCCTGGCTGAAATAGTATATCCCCAGGCGTATATTTTTTGCTGACAAAATTTAAGTCTATATTCATTAATGCCATTGGTGACTCTGTCACGCTTTATATAATTTTCTGTGGTATCCTATCACTTTTGCATTTGACAACAATCGCAATTATTTATCGTCTGTGTTATTGTTTGTTTCATGCGATGAAAATACAACTTTCTTTTCAGGTGTGCTAACGTTTCTTCTATGTGGTTATTTTTCTTGTGGTAATCCTTAATAGCCTCTTCTCGTTGATCTTTCTCTGATATATCTGGCCGTAAGATGTACAATCTGATTGCCATGTATAATGTATGTATTGTATGGTTATTACTAAGTCCTCCGCTATAAATAATGCCATTGTTCGGCTTGGCTTTTGAACTTATTTAAGTCTTCGACAAACTCATTGAAGTTGTCTTCCGTCCAAGTTATTCTTATTTATTTCTAAATGGAATTTGCTTAACTATCCCTGATGTTTTCCATTTGTCTATAACCACTTGGTTCTTGGATCTTGTAATCGTTCAATGGTTTTTCGGATATTGGGGATCCCAATTGTAGATCTTCCCCCACGGAGTGGATTGTTTCTCCGTTTGTTGCTACTTTAGAAACATTCTCTAGTACATTGAGCTCCGGTTGTATTCTGCTCAAAGCGTCAGCCACTACACTTAAAGAAACTTTTTTATACTCTATCTCGTAGTCATATTCTAACATTTGTAATTTCCATCTTATGTTTAGAATCCGGTTCTTTAAAACTCGTTAGCCAGATTAATGACCTATGATCTGTGACTATTTTAAATTTGGTTCCGAACTCATAATGACTAAAATGCTATATTGCCAAATAATGGTAAGCATTCCTGTAGTCTACTACCATCCTCCATTGCCTTTCACCCAAGGCATCCTTCTTTTTAGGCACCAGCCACACCGGAGAACTCCACTGTGAGTGGCTATGCCTGATAATCTTCTGGTCCATTAGTTTTTAAACCCTTACAGAGGGTATTATAATTTTAGTTAAAAGTTTGCAACGCAGTAAAAGAGACATTTCCGACCATATAAAGTATATGTCTTCTTATTAGGAGAGTTGATT
Source organism: Drosophila prolongata (assembly GCA_036346975.1). Taxonomy (NCBI): domain Eukaryota; kingdom Metazoa; phylum Arthropoda; class Insecta; order Diptera; family Drosophilidae; genus Drosophila; species Drosophila prolongata. The sequence continues at coordinate 13,823,212 of JAYMZC010000387.1, read as the reverse complement.
TAGCCATGTCCGTCTGTCCATTGGTCCGTCCGTTTCTACGCAAGCATTAGCTATGAGGGATTACCCTCATATAGCTCCCACAGAAAATCAAAAAATGAAAAAAAATAAAATACAAAAAAAAAACAAGAGAGAACGCTATAGTCGAGTGCCTCGACTATTAGATACCCGTTACTCAGCTAAACAACTTAATATAAATATGCCTTCTTTTATGTTTTTCGCCGTTCGAATTAGCACCTTGGCCAGCAGTTCCAAAGTCATCCGTTAGATGGCGCCATGAAAGGCGGAAATGTAGGCGCTAGCCAGGCTTAAGCGTTTAATGGGTTTTTGGGCGTTAGAGTGGGCGTGGCAAACTTTTATTAGGCCATCGATAGGTATTGACGAAACAAATACATTTCAATTTAAATTTTCATAATAGCATCAAAACTGTGGCCACTGCTTGTGGCTTGTGGGCGTCAGAGGGGGCGTGGCACCATTTTGAAACAAACTTGCGCTGCGTAGGAACTCCTAAAATCTACATGCAAAATGCCAATCTTCTAGCTTTTATAGTTTCCGAGATCTCTGCGTTCATACGGACAGACAGACGGACATGGCTAGATCGACTCGGCTAGTGATCCTGAACAAGAATATATATACTTTATAGGGTCGGAAACGCTTCCTTCCACCTGTTACATACTTTTGCACGAATACAATATACCCTTTTACTCTACGAGTAACAGGTATAAAAAAGGTGTGTGCAAAGTTTCAATTCGATATCTTTAAAACTGAGAGACTAGTTTGCGTAGAAACAGACAGACGGACAGACAGACGGACAGACGGACATGGCTATATCAACTCAGGAGGTGATCCTGGTCAAGAATATATATACTTTATAGGGTCGGAGATGTCTCCTTCACTGCGTTGCACACTTTTGACCAAAATTATAATACCCTCTGCAAGGGTATAATAAAAATGAAAGAAAAATGTATTTTACTGTTTTTTTATTTATCTTAATATTTCTTTGAGATATAGTAAATATTTACTATATCAGAATTACGCTTTTAGTTTTTTCAAAATCGGACAACAATATCATATAGCTGCCATAGAAAATAGAAATTCATTGTTTTTAGTAATATAAGAATGGACATGTCGTTATGTAATAACTGCTTGGGTATATAAACTTCGGCTTACCGAAATGCTCCTAGTTTTTCAAGCATATCTATTCTTAAAAGACCTTCAAAAAATTTGAGAAAAATCCGTGACCATTGGCAAAAATGCGAATAAAAGAAAAAGTGGATCATGTATAAAATAATGTTTTTATTGTCTCCGGTGTAAGTCTGATTATTAAATACGGCAAGGCGGAATGACTCTCTTTAGTCCCTAAATATCCTGTGGGTTGTTTGAGACTGATTATGGAAAATTTGCATCATCCCTTTGGATACTGTGGAGTTGTCCACTACCCGACGCCCTATATGAGGTGTTGTTTGAACTATATGACTGTCGTGAATTGTTCGATTGTGTGGAGTTATTTGAATTGTAAGATTGTCCAGAATTGTTGGATGTTCTTAGTATCCTAGGTTGGCCACTGCCTTCTGCGTCTGCCGGTGCCGGAATCGATAATTGCCCCCTTTCATTTGTATTGTTGTTGTTATTCCTGTTATTGCCTCACTGTCTATCTTGGTTCGGACAAGAAAAACTAAATCATGGACACCCATTCATATTTGGAATTGGGGATGGCATTGGAAACGGCGCTTGGTTGCTACCTCCCCACTAATACTGCGACCAACTACCTGTTTCTTTCTGTATTTCCGCTGCCCGGGTCTCTTCCTCTGTTTTTCCTGTTTTGAGAGTTCTTTAACCTCTTTGGTGTGTGACTCGGTCAGTTCCTGACCCTTCGCCCCGTCCTCGGTTTCTTCCCGAGCATATACCTTCTTTTCACTACAAGTTATTTCGGAAGCCTTTTCTACGTTTGGCACACCATGCTTCTAGTCATAGTCGTAGAACTATTTTCTGTTTGTTAATTTTTTTTGACATTTAGTCCTCTCAACCACGCTCCGAGCGAACTCGAATCGATGGCATCCGCAACCATTGTCCCGCCACACAACCGTCGCCACCAACCACGCTCCGAGCGACCCGCTTTGTTGGCGACCGCCACCTATCTTTTGCTCGTTTCGCCAACCAACCTATCGCATTTATCTTTAATATTCTTCCACTGCAAATTACAAATACTTTACCGAATGTATTTAAAAAAATATAATCTTTATTAAATTAACTTCACTTAGACTTAGAATACTATCATTCTTAGACTTAATTCACGACTGCCCAAGCTTGAGTTGGTTCTCTTCCCTTGTTGCCTCGGGATCGAAGCTTTAAAGTTTATCTTCGTAATTTTCCGAAGTCTTGGTTTCCGAAGTTAATTCCCGATTAAGATTGCTGTGATCAGCATGGAAAATTTGGAAGCGAACGCGATGCCTAAAAAAGAGGGTTCGCGGTGTTGGGATTCTTACGGATGTTTAGTCTAAAGTTTGGCTTTGACTACATTAATACTATCCCTGGCTGAAATAGTATATCCCCAGGCGTATATTTTTTGCTGACAAAATTTAAGTCTATATTCATTAATGCCATTGGTGACTCTGTCACGCTTTATATAATTTTCTGTGATATCCTATCACTTTTGCATTTGACAACAATCGCAATTATTTATCGTCTGTGTTATTGTTTGTTTCATGCGATGAAAATACAACTTTCTTTTCAGGTGTGCTAACGTTTCTTCTATGTGGTTATTTTTCTTGTGGTAATCCTTAATAGCCTCTTCTCGTTGATCTTTCTCTGATATATCTTGCCGTAAGATGTACAATCTGATTGCCATGTATAATGTATGTATTGTATGGTTATTACTAAGTCCTCCGCTATAAATAATGCCATTGTTCGGCTTGGCTTTTGAACTTATTTAAGTCTTCGACAAACTCATTGAAGTTGTCTTCCGTCCAAGTTATTCTTATTTATTTCTAAATGGAATTTGCTTAACTATCCCTGATGTTTTCCATTTGTCTATAACCACTTGGTTCTTGGATCTTGTAATCGTTCAATGGTTTTTCGGATATTGGGGATCCCAATTGTAGATCTTCCCCCACGGATTGGATTGTTTCTCCGTTTGTTGCTACTTTAGAAACATTCTCTAGTACATTGAGCTCCGGTTGTATTCTGCTCAAAGCGTCAGCCACTACACTTAAAGAAACTTTTTTATACTCTATCTCGTAGTCATATTCTAACATTTGTAATTTCCATCTTATGTTTAGAATCCGGTTCTTTAAAACTCGTTAGCCAGATTAATGACCTATGATCTGTGACTATTTTAAATTTGGTTCCGAACTCATAATGACTAAAATGTTATATTGCCAAATAATGGTAAGCATTCCTGTAGTCTACTACCATCCTCCATTGCCTTTCACCCAAGGCATCCTTCTTTTTAGGCACCAGCCACACCGGAGCACTCCACTGTGAGTGGCTATGCCTGATAATCTTCTGGTCCATTAGTTTTTAAACCCTTACAGAGGGTATTATAATTTTAGTTAAAAGTTTGCAACGCAGTAAAAGAGACATTTCCGACCATATAAAGTATATGTCTTCTTATTAGGAGAGTTGATTTAGCCATGTCCGTCTGTCCATTGGTCCGTCCGTTTCTACGCAAGCTAATCCCTCATATAGCTCCCACAGAAAATCAAAAAATGAAAAAAAAATAAAATACAAAAAAAAAACAAGAGAGAACGCTATAGTCGAGTGCCTCGACTATTAGATACCCGTTACTCAGCTAAACAACTTAATATAAATATGCCTTCTTTTATGTTTTTCGCCGTTCGAATTAGCACCTTGGCCAGCAGTTCCAAAGTCATCCGTTAGATGGCGCCATGAAAGGCGGAAATGTAGGCGCTAGCCAGGCTTAAGCGTTTAATGGGTTTTTGGGCGTTAGAGTGGGCGTGGCAAACTTTTATTAGGCCATCGATAGGTATTGACGAAACAAATACATTTCAATTTAAATTTTCATAATAGCATCAAAACTGTGGCCACTGCTTGTGGCTTGTGGGCGTCAGAGGGGGCGTGGCACCATTTTGAAACAAACTTGCGCTGCGTAGGAACTCCTAAAATCTACATGCAAAATGCCAATCTTCTAACTTTTATAGTTTCCGAGATCTCTGCGTTCATACGGACAGACAGACGGACATGGCTAGATCGACTCGGCTAGTGATCCTGAACAAGAATATATATACTTTATAGGGTCGGAAACGCTTCCTTCCACCTGTTACATACTTTTGCACGAATACAATATACCCTTTTACTCTACGAGTAACAGGTATAAAAAAGGTGTGTGCAAAGTTTCAATTCGATATCTTTAAAACTGAGAGACTAGTTTGCGTAGAAACAGACAGACGGACAGACAGACGGACAGACGGACATGGCTATATCAACTCAGGAGGTGATCCTGGTCAAGAATATATATACTTTATAGGGTCGGAGATGTCTCCTTCACTGCGTTGCACACTTTTGACCAAAATTATAATACCCTCTGCAAGGGTATAATAAAAATGAAAGAAAAATGTATTTTACTGTTTTTTTATTTATCTTAATATTTCTTTGAGATATAGTAAATATTTACTATATCAGAATTACGCTTTTAGTTTTTTCAAAATCGGACAACAATATCATATAGCTGCCATAGAAAATAGAAATTCATTGTTTTTAGTAATATAAGAATGGACATGTCGTTATGTAATAACTGCTTGGGTATATAAACTTCGGCTTACCGAAATGCTCCTAGTTTTTCAAGCATATCTATTCTTAAAAGACCTTCAAAAAATTTGAGAAAAATCCGTGACCATTGGCAAAAATGCGAATAAAAGAAAAAGTGGATCATGTATAAAATAATGTTTTTATTGTCTCCGGTGTAAGTCTGATTATTAAATACGGCAAGGCGGAATGACTCTCTTTAGTCCCTAAATATCCTGTGGGTTGTTTGAGACTGATTATGGAAAATTTGCATCATCCCTTTGGATACTGTGGAGTTGTCCACTACCCGACGCCCTATATGAGGTGTTGTTTGAACTATATGACTGTCGTGAATTGTTCGATTGTGTGGAGTTATTTGAATTGTAAGATTGTCCAGAATTGTTGGATGTTCTTAGTATCCTAGGTTGGCCACTGCCTTCTGCGTCTGCCGGTGCCGGAATCGATAATTGCCCCCTTTCATTTGTATTGTTGTTGTTATTCCTGTTATTGCCTCACTGTCTATCTTGGTTCGGACAAGAAAAACCAAATCATGGACACCCATTCATATTTGGAATTGGGGATGGCATTGGAAACGGCGCTTGGTTGCTACCTCCCCACTAATACTGCGACCAACTACCTGTTTCTTTCTGTATTTCCGCTGCCCGGGTCTCTTCCTCTGTTTTTCCTGTTTTGAGAGTTCTTTAACCTCTTTGGTGTGTGACTCGGTCAGTTCCTGACCCTTCGCCCCGTCCTCGGTTTCTTCCCGAGCATATACCTTCTTTTCACTACAAGTTATTTCGGAAGCCTTTTCTACGTTTGGCACACCATGCTTCTAGTCATAGTCGTAGAACTATTTTCTGTTTGTTAATTTTTTTTGACATTTAGTCCTCTCAACCACGCTCCGAGCGAACTCGAATCGATGGCATCCGCAACCATTGTCCCGCCACACAACCGTCGCCACCAACCACGCTCCGAGCGACCCGCTTTGTTGGCGACCGCCACCTATCTTTTGCTCGTTTCGCCAACCAACCTATCGCATTTATCTTTAATATTCTTCCACTGCAAATTACAAATACTTTACCGAATGTATTTAAAAAAATATAATCTTTATTAAATTAGCTTCACTTAGACTTAGAATACTATCATTCTTAGACTTAATTCACGACTGCCCAAGCTTGAGTTGGTTCTCTTCCCTTGTTGCCTCGGGATCGAAGCTTTAAAGTTTATCTTCGTAATTTTCCGAAGTCTTGGTTTCCGAAGTTAATTCCCGATTAAGATTGCTGTGATCAGCATGGAAAATTTGGAAGCGAACGCGATGCCTAAAAAAGAGGGTTCGCGGTGTTGGGATTCTTACGGATGTTTAGTCTAAAGTTTGGCTGGCCTTTGGCGGCTAGCTGGGGGGAATTTGTTTACGTCCGTCTCAAGCTTGGCTCGCTGTTTGCGAGGGTGGAAATTTCTATAAGATAAGAACCTGTGAGAACTCAGTAGCAAGCTCTGCCAAAATAAATTGTTTACAATATTAATTAGAATCTTTAATTAAAGTTATGTTAATTTGCACCATGACTTTCCTTTAAAACGAATTTGCAACTAAATTAAACTTTTGGCCAACAAGCCTCAATCCACTGTTATATTATTGTATAACTATCCTTGATTTTATACACACGGTCCATCCCGGTGTCGTCACTGTGCAATGTGGCTCTTTATTTCTCCTTTTCCTTAATAATTTTCTTCTCTCACTGTGATTGATTATAATTTTATATAAAAAAAATCATTCTTTTCCTTATTGAGTTGGATTAAGAACTAACTTTAATTAATTTAAACAATTATTCATTATGACTACGCGTCGTTCCATCGCTGCCGCCGTCTCTGCCGTTGTTGCTACTTCTGCTAACGTTTTTTGTTATTATTGGTTGCTGCTATTCTTCGCTGTCGCTGTTGGTCAATTTTAATTGTCATTGGCCAATGCATTCAAGTTATTGTTTTTGTTGTATGCACTTGGCCAGGTTCGATCAACTTTGGAAATTGGCTATTCTGCATTCCCACGATCGCTGACCGAAAGGTGCAAGCTCAGCGCACGTGGCTTAGTTCGTGTGAACTTATTGGGGGCATTTGTTGTGCAACCAATGCTTACTCTTACTTATGTCTGGGTCTTCATATAATTTTAGGTGTTAACTCTTCCCTCCTTAAACGCGACTGTCCTCGGTCGCAACGACGTAGAGAATAGGTCCAGAATGTGGGGGCTTTTCCTGCATTTCTGGCATGGAAGCTGATGTACTTTCCGTTGATTTACGTCTTCGTAGGAGTTCCGTGTTCGATCCTATTATTAGTAGAAGTAGCTAGCCGATCCGTAGCTAACGGAAGATTCTATAGTTGTTTTGCTTCTTAGTTTTTCCAGCGCTTTTGTGTTGTTTATATTGAGTTCCTTGACCATTTGTAGTGAGAGAACTTCCTCTAACTTCGTCTTTTCTCCCATTAGTTGGAATAACGGTGGTTCTGGTTCGACTAAGTTGACTTCATTTGATTTGTAAGTAGTTTCGCCAATAGTTACTGTTGAATTACGGTATTGTATTATAAAGGAGCCTTGCAGTTTTAGAAGTTTTTCGTCTAGCGAGACTGGCCCATTAAAGTCGTATGGTGCCTGGCAGTATTTCCTCGAAAACTGGGATGTGTTGATTGTTGATCATCTTACATTCAGGTTCTTGAAGGTTCAGGAGAGCGTTTACGCAAGTATCATTGCTTAAATCTAACAAATTTTTTGAATTACAAATTGTCTTATCATTATGGGATTCGCAAGGTTTTTTAATTGCAAATAATTGTCTCTTACACTCTAACAAATTTTCGTATTTTATATCATTGATTATTTGGGCTTTTTTTATTGCTTTAATTTTTAAAGTTCTACAATTATCTGTTTTAATAGTTGGGAGGCTAATAATATAGATGAGGTCGTTGCCATTTGTGGCTAACTTAATTTTAGCAAATTCCAATAATTCCTCTATGTTAAAAAAAAGTCGTTTTCCTTTTCAAAGATATCTTCCACTACTGTGGTTTCTGTGCTTGTGAATACAAAAGAGTTTATTGTGTTAGATTTGGCCCATGTAATTGCGTATATTATATTGATTATTTCTTTTTTTTAAATGTGTATATTTATTCAACAATAACAGGTATACTGCTACCTATGTGGCAGCTTGAGCAAGTTGTAAATTACAGGGGAATAACAAAATTTAGGTATACAAAATTACATTAATTCTATATTTTTTACATTTTAATTTTTAAGCTTCAAACGGTTATATAGATCTTAAAGGAAGGTCATGTGGGTGATATCTTTTCAGTCTTCTTTTTCTAGGTCTCCATATAAGCCTCTTCGCTAGGGAGTTAGGATGAGAACCAAGTCGTGTATAGTACTTTTCTGCGTGCGTACGTATTACATCGCCTATCTTTGGGATTTTGAGATCTCTTTCTATGTCTCTAGTTCTCATGAACCAGGGGGCGTTACAAATTGATCTGACAATCTTACTTTGCGCTACTCGAATTTTGTTAAGATTTGTCTTAGACGCTATGCCGTAGACTGTAATGCATATTTCCAGATTGGGCCTGAGGATAGATTTATAGATTCTTACTTTGTTGGACAGTGAGAGCTTATTTCTTGCGATAATAGCCAGGACATACTTACTGCCTTGGAAAGTACAGCCTGCTTAATCATCGTTGTGTGTCTCTGGAAAGTGAGCCCTCTATCCAAAATCACACCAAGGTACTTAGGGTCGGACCTAGCACACTGCCTTGGGGTACACCAGCTGAAATTGGGCGTTTTGACGACTTTTCTCCATCGACGACCACACTGAATTTTCTTTCAGATAAGAAGCTCTGAATGAGGAGAAAAAGCTGAGGCGTTAGAAGGTTCTTCAGCTTGCTTAGAATACCGTCGTGCCATACCCTATCAAAGGCTTGTTGAATGTCCATGAATACAGCACCTGAATACATTTTGTTTTCCCTGGCTTCCAGAGCGAAATTGACTACGCGATGTAGCTGTTCAGGTGTGCCATGACTTTTTCGAAATCCAAACTGCCACTTTGGAATAGCTCTGCTTACTCTCTTTTGTCCAAGGATTCGATCCAGTGTAACCCTTTCCATCATTTTGCCCAATGCAGGTAAGAGACTAATTGGTCTGTATGCATCAACTTCTGTGGGTTGCTTACCAGGCTTGGGTATCATCGTGATGATAGCATTCTTCCCTGCACTTGGGTAATGACTCAGCCTTAGGACTTCACTTTTCGTCGGGCCTTTTTTTCACGTCGGTCTCCTGATCGACGAAAAAAACTACCAGAAAATTCCATAGCGTTGCCAGCCTGCGGAACGTGAACCCTAGCGAAAAGATTAAAAAATTTAATCTTTTGGCGTGCGCTTCTCACTGAACATTATAAGAAATGGAGGGAAAACTCAAAAAACTCACAAAAGTCGATTGCAGGTGTTTACATGTGAGGACAAAATAACATTAATACTATCTGGGGTGCCTCTTGTCAGAGCAAAATGTTTTTTAGGTCCAGAATGTACGAAAAAAACACAATAAAAGTGCAGCTATGAACTTTAAATTAGCAAATAATTATCAGTAAATTAAAAAAAAACAACTGTTAAATTTAAATTGTATTGTTTTTTAATTTCTTTGTACAGCGGCAGACTTGTTTTGCCAAGGTAGTTGATAATATCTTTTAAAGGCTCTTTCCCGCAAATACGATATTTGAATTTTAACTGCTTGTCAACAAATCCAGCTGATTGACAGTACGACCGTAGCACGCTTAAATCTGATAACCTCTCAAACTTTTGGTCACACTGGAAAGATTAACGTTTTTACGCTAGCGTAATCGTTTGTCGATCTGGATACTAGGCTTTACAGGGAAGAGCCATTTGAAAAGGTCTGTCCAGTCGCATTTCCACAAGCATTCGATTTTCCATCGGAGTTAAGTCCAGCGGCTTGAATCTGTTCTCTAGATTATCAGCAAAGATATCCGCCTTCTGCTGACTTGACCCACACCAACCACCAGCGGGATTTCTGAGAGGAGCTTTTGGGATAACTTGTCTCTTAAATCGGCTTGTGATTTTCCACAAGGAGTAGTTGGTCGATGCATCTGGGCTCGCATTCTCCAACATCTGGTCTATATGGTCTTGCTTGTTCATAGCCAATACTTTGCTTAGCCGATTTGACAGTCTTTTATAAACCTTGTAGACGCGAATATCACCTGTTCTTCTGTATTCTCGGCGGACTCTTCTTTTATGAGAACTAGAGCATTTTGTGGGAGTAGATTGCTTCTATTCTGGTTCGGAAGGTGTCTTTGGTTCGGGCTAGCAGCTGTCGCAGCAGTGTATATATTTTCCATGAAGGCTGCTACCGCAGCTTCGAGATCGTCTGGATGGTTGATGACAGCGTTGAGGTTAATGCTTCTTTCCAGGGATTGCTTAAACTTTTTAATAGAGGAGCCGGGCGGTAGTACAGATTTCCTTTTGGCCTTGCATTGCGGTATTTGACCTAGTGTTGCGACAATTGCTAAGTGGTCCGACGATAGCTCGTATTTGGTTTCGATCGAAAGTTTGTTGAGTGGAATCCTATTTACGATGAAAAAGTCCAGTGCTGTTGCTGTGAGTCTGGTATTTGAGGAATAAAAAGTTGGCTCCCCAGTAGCTAGAACTTGGCTTGAGCTGGAGACTATGGCCTCCTGAAGACGCTTTCCCCGGTAACAGGACCTTAAATTTCCCCACCATTGATGCTTGGCATTAAAGTCACCTCCAGGCAAAAATTTTGGGCCTAGAGAGACTAGAAGCTGGTTGAAATCGTTTTGTGTCCAAGGCTCGCTGGGAGGAAGATACAAGGAAGCTATTTTAAGTATACCTCCATTTGTTAGAATATTAATACAGGCTAGCTGTAAGTCTGTTCTCGTTGTGGGCTCACACTGCGTGTGGATAATGCTGGTCTTGATGAGGATAGCAGAGCCGCCTTTAGCTGTATTGCTAGGGTGATTGGCCAAATATTGGTCATAGCCAGGAAGGTGTAATTTAAGACCGGGACGCATATGTGTCTCGGTAATGAGCATTACAGAGTTATCAATAAGGAAAAGACAAAGTTCTTCACTTTTCTGTACTATACCTCTTGCATTCCATAATCCAATTTTTATTGTTGAGACTGTCTTTTTTTAGCAATTAGAACCTGAACTAGATCGCGAAAGGCCTTGTTCGACTCAATCGTTTCCATGACTAGCTTGAAGAGTTGATCCAGCCTAGTGTTAATATCGAAGATTGCCTTCTCTAAAGTAGACAAATTCTTGTTGGTGTTGCGGTCGCCTCCAGGTATATGTGCGGCAGGCTGCGTAGCTGCAGCGCTGGTACTGCTCGGAAGGTTTTTCCTTGCCATACTTGCGTACGAGACGCCATCTTTGGTGGCTGACATGGAGAAAAGTTGACCGTGTCGGCTTTCATTGCTCCTGCTGCTCGTTGAGTTGCTTAGCCTTACCCCAGATTTTAGTTTCCTGCTTAGTTCCATCCTGACTTTGCAGCCTTTAAAACCTGCAGGGTGATTTTCTCCGCAGTTCGCACACATACATTGATTGTTGAGAAGTGACTCGCACGATTTGGAGTTAGTAGGATGGTCTCCGGCACAATTCCCACACACCGGCTTTATGAAGCAACAATTTTGAGTGTGGCCAAAATTTTGGCATTTAAAACATTGAACGATGTCCTTATTTCGAGTAGCCTTTTCCACAGTAACTCGGTGCCTTCCAATTTGTTTTATTTTAAGCGACTCAGCGACATTCGTAGTCATCTTGAGATTGACATAGAACAGATTTTGTCTATCAGCAACATTAACGTCGGCCGTAGTGCCGCGCGTGCCAGGCTTTCTTGGACAGTAAATATTCACTACATTGAAACCTTTGTCCGTGAAGCAACGTTCTATTTCCTCCTTTGAAACTGTAGAATGTATGTTCCTTAGCATCAGCTTAAATAGCTTGTCCTCACGGAGTTGGTGATGCCAAAACTCGCAATTTAAAGCAGTCAGGCTACGAACCACCTTGCGGAATGACTCTGCACTGTCAGTGTAAATGCGAGAAACTCCAAATTTGGATGTACGAATCTCATAATTATTTGCAGCAATAATTTCGTCTAGAGTTCGTTCCAGAGTGAGGATATAACTAACCTTTGGAACACATATGGGTGGAGGTTTTTGACTTGAAATTTGCGCTTCGCCAATAGGATCAGACGTCTCCTCATTTGTCTCCATCTCCTCAATGGGGTTCATTTCCTCAGCTAAAGGTGCGAAGCGGTTGTTTCGAAGTCCATTGGACGTCGAAGCTTGGTTTAAATTGCCAATTTTAGCATTGCTCACATTTGCCTTAGTTTTTTTTACTACGTCTCTTTCTTTACCGTTGTTTGAAGGGTTTCGTTTCCTGCAACGAGACGTACTTGGTGCTTGAAACGAGCACCCCATAGCGGGTAATATCGGGAGATTATTAGCTCCCAAAGACAGAGGCGTTCCTGCTGTAGAAACTGGGCTGGTATATGAGGAAGCTGCAACGGTGTACGTGGTGGTGCCAGAACTGGCACTCGTAGCTGTAACGGTGTTAGTTACAGGTGTTGCTGCGCTAGTCTTAGCAGCATCTACATGCCAGATGCCAGTTGCGTCTCTTGCAAGCTTAGCTCGAAGTTCCGCTGGAGATTGGCCAGCGATTCCATTCATCTTCTCATATCCGGGCAGCTCTTTCGGGAGCGGCGGATAAGAAGGTGTGTTGTCATCCAGTTATTAATTACTATAGTTTTCGTTTGCGAAAATAATAGAAATCAAATTCGAAATTTTCAAAAGTCTTTACTTCTTATCTCTCGCTGGGCAGTGGAAGCGCAATAGAGAGACAAGACCGAGCCCAATGGGCGAAGTCGTACACAACTCTTACACTATGCTCGGGCGGTAAATAAGTCGGACTCAGTAAAGACCTCGGCGGTACGAAGTCTAAAAATAGATTACGCGCAGAAAAGCACAGCAGAAGAAGTTGAGGACCACTCTCTGGTTGCTAATTAGGAGCTTAACACGAGCTAGAGAGCCCAAACTATAGCAAGCATCTCTCTTTCGTTGGTCGCATAGTTTTCTTCGGTTTTTGACAGGGTGCGTGAAATGAACGTTATTGGCCTATGATTTTGTTCCAATACTGCGCCTATTGCGTAGCTTGAAGCATCGGTAGTCAACTGGAATTCTTTTCCGAAATCTGGATATGCAAGGGTTACATCCCTGGAGACGAGGGTATTATTAAGTTTATCGAATGCTGTAATCGCATCTTTGCTTAGGTTAATAGCAGTTTTTCTTGACTTGGTCTTAGATATACGGCCTTCTTCGCCTCTTAGGAGAATGGTTAAGGGCTTTGCTATTTTTGCATAATCCTTTATAAACCGCCTATAATAACCTGTCATGCCCAGGAAAGAACGAAGATCTTTTAATGTTTTCGGGACCGGAAATTTTGTAATCGCTTTTATTTTTTCTGTATTTGTTTTAACTCTATTTTCTGATATTGTATACCCCAAGAAATCTACTTCGTTTTTGAAAAAATGGCATTTCTCTATTTGGACTCTCATGTTTGCGTTTTGTAGGGTTGAAAATACCTTTTCGAGATTTTGACCGTGATCTACTTCATTTTTGCTAAAGACTATGATGTCGTCACGTATACATAGCAAATTTTCCCTATGTACTCTCTCAGAATGTCATCTAAAGCTCTTTGAAAAATGGATGGGGAATTTTTTAGACCGAACGAAAGTCTCGTAAATTCATATTTTCCGCCGTTTACAGCGAATGCTGTTTTCTCTATGTCCGTGTCTTTCAATGGTATTTGGTGAAAACAACTCTTGAGGTCCAATACCGAAAAATAATTGTTGACCCCAAGTTGTGCAATAATTTCGCCTATCTCATTGATCGGATACCGATCTGAGATAGTAACTTTATTAAGTTTCCTATAATCGATTACTAATCTGTACTTTTTTTCTTAGGAGTGACCGGACTTACTGGTGCATTATATGGCGATCTTGAAGGTCTTATAATGCCATCTTTTAGCATCTCGTTTATTTGTTTTTCTACTTCCTGTTTTAAAGATATTGGGTATGGGTAATGTTTTCCATAAACTGAGGAATCGAACGAAGTTCTGATCTCACCTACTACTTTAGTTGTGTATGCTAACTTTGTATCAGGATCTGCAAGGAGAGTTTTGTGACTTTGTACGAGGAGATTTATAATTGATTTTTGAGACTCGGTCATATGGCTGATTTGCGGTCCAATGGTATTTACTGCTTGTGTTGCTAATTGGTGAATTTTAATTTTGCGTTTATTTCCGAGAATTAATGTATCGTTCTTCACATCTATAATGGCTCCTAGGCTTTTCATTGTGCCATTGCCCAGTTTCGGTTGGGGTCGTGGGGGAGGTTTTGGGGTGCTGTAGGATGCTACTGCACCGGCCTGATTTGTATAGGGCTGTTTATAAGGTTTAATTAATTAATTGGTTAGGCTGGGTAATTGGGGTTGCTCCAGTTACTGGTACACATTGCATTTGGTTCGGGTTATGATAGAGTTGTGGATGGAATTTTTGTTTGACGGCTACCATCCTATATGGCTGTTGGGGTTTTGGAGGTAGTAAAGGTGCCTTCCCTAAATATGAAATTTTCGGTGTTTGACTATTCCTAGTGTTCTGATTCTCAAGTAGACTGCACAGATGTAGGGCGTGTCCTAAGTCATGTGGCTCTTTAATGGCCAGAAGTTGTGCTAAGTTGCCGTTGAGGCCTCTGACAAAGGTGTCTAAGGCTTTTTCTCTGTACATGGCTGTCAGAGATTGCACAGTTTCTTGTGAGGCATCAAAGTTGCCAATTTGGTTTATGATTAGTGATAGCTGTTGGTACACTGCTTGGTAATAATCGACTATACTATCGCTACCTTGATTAAGAGCATAAAGCTGATATTCGAGAGTCTTTAGGTCACGTTTGTCAGCAAAATGCGTTGTTAGACATTTTGAGATAGCTGTCCAATCTATAGGATTCTAGTACTGCGTCTGCTTGTCCGATGATTTTGTTTCCTTTGATAGGTTGCTTAAAACTATTCTTACAGGTATAGCATATCTCGGCGTGCTCTCGTGACGACAGGATCGACAGATTCCGGTTTATCCCACGCTGCAGCGATCTCTCCTGAGTGTGGGTTTACTAGGGGGCCTCCTCTGTACCTTACTCACGTTCCCTCCGAACGGATACTAAAGGGATCACGGCGATAAGTTGGCCTGATTAGTCCGCTAGGCTCAAATCCTGTTTTTCCAGGAGTGACAATATCGTAGCTTTTTTTAAAAGGCACTTTCGCACTTCCGGGTCTCGGATTTTTCTTTTTCACTTCTCGCGGATTAGGCGGAGGTTTAAACGAAACGCGAGAGTTTTTTACTTTCCCGAACTTCACGAGGCGCGGAACTTATTATCCTTTCGCGGCTTTTAATCAGGTCCCTGCTCTGGCGCCAGTTAAAAAATTGATTATAATTTTATATAAAAATAATCATTCTTTTCTTTATTGAGTTGGATTAAGAACTAACTTTAATTAAGCTAAACAATTATTCATTATGACTACGCGTCGTTCCATCGCTGCCGCCGTCTCTGCCGCTGTTGCTGCTTCTGCTAACGTTCTTTGTTATTATTGGTTGCTGCTATTCTTCGCTCTCGCTGTTGGTCAATTTTAATTGTCATTGGCCAATGCATTCAAGTTATAGTTTTTGTTGTATGCACGATCGCTGACCGAAAGGTGCAAGCTCAGCGCACGTGGCTTAGTTCGTGTGAACTTATTGGGGGCATTTGTTGTGCAACCAATGCTTACTCTTACTTATGTCTGGGTCTTCATATAATTTTAGATGTTAACTTGTTTAATTGTTTGCATTATTACTTTCGATTTTTATTTATTCAACTTTTGATTTTTATTTATTCAACTTTTGATTTTTATTTATTCAACTTTTGATTTGTGATTACTCTTCTTTTATTGCTCACTTCATGTCACTACACTAGTCACTCTACTCACTCTCATACATTGCTATTGTAATAATTATTATCTTCTGTATCCTTTCGTCCTTAACGTCTCGAGAATCTCCCTTACAATCCGAACTTAGTTGAAGGAATTACCGACTGTAGGTTCGGGAGTATTTTGATAGTTATGTATTTTCGGGGAACATTTGGAATAAACGTAACTCGACCGATCGGTTTGGTTTCTATAATCAGAATGGATCTATTTGCTTTTAATTATTTTCGTTGGTTCTTTGATATACTTAGTTGGTACGAAACTGCCGATCTGGCTAATTTGAAAGTAGCGCGGATGCGAGTGTTTATGCGTTGCATATTCTGGAATCGTCTAGGTGGATTCTCACGTGTCAAGTCAGTCGTTGGGTTGACACAAGTATTTGCTAAATCGGTTTTCCTGGCTTATGCCAGTCGTAGGAGGGGGAGTTGGTGGAGATAACGCTCGAGAAAGGCTGGAGAAGCAGCGAGTACAGACCGAGATCATGTCATTGAATTGAGCTTGACTGTCTGCCAGCCTTGACATTAAAAACAAGAGAGAACGCTATAGTCGAGTGTCTCGACTATTAGATACCCGTTACTCAGCTAAACAACTTAATATAAATATGACTTCTTGTAATAAATTGACTAGAAATATTAAACATACATACTTATATTGGCTAAACACATACATTCTTAAATAGTATTATGTATATTAAAGTCTAAATGTTTGCACAACACGACTAACGGGTATAGCGAATAGCTTTCTTTGAAAGGAGTTATCTTTGCCGGGCAATTGCAACTGTGTACAATGTAAATATATACATATGTATATGCTTACATACATACACACATACGCCATTGTTTGACTCAGACCTCCAATTTGGCTAACCTGATTTGATTTGCATAGTTCTTGGGATATATGTAGTTCGGTATTGACAAATGAAAACCATCGCAATTTCCTTTAATAGAAATCCTTATGGAGAATTAACGTTGACTTTGTTGAGCACCTTGGCCAGCTGTTCCAAAGTCATCCGTTAGATGGCGCCATGAAAGGCGGAAATGTAGGCGCTAGCCAGGCTTAAGCGTTTAATGGGTTTTTGGGCGTTAGAGTGGGCGTGGCAAACTTTTATTAGGCCAATCGATATTTATTGACGAAACAAATACATATCAATTAAAAGTTTCATAATATCATCAAAACTGTGGCCACAGCTTGTGGCTTGTGGGCGTCAGAGGGGGCGTGGCACCATTTTGAAACAAACTTGCGCTGCGTAGGAACTCCTAAAATCTACATGCAAAATGCCAATCATCTAGCTTTTATAGTTTCCGAGATCTCAGCGTTCATACGGACAGACAGACGGAAAGACAGACGGACAGACAGACGGACAGACGGACAGACAGACGGACAGACAGACGGACAGACAGACGGACAGACAGACGGACAGACAGACGGACAGACAGACGGACATGGCTAGATCGACTCGGCTAGTGATCCTGAACAAGAATTACATACTTTTGCACGAATACAATATACACTTTTACTCTACGAGTAACGGGTATAATAAAATGAAATATAAAATTAAAAAAAAACAAAAAAAAGCATATTTATATTGAATGAACTTGATTTGTTACCATTTAGACAATATTGGGCTATAGCTGTTCTTATTTTTCTGCAGGCTGGCAAAAATCTGCACACAAATTAGTCCGATTTGGTTGTTTACGTAGGTCACTTGCAGTCTGTTACCAAGTATCATTTATAGCGCTGTTGTGCTCAGCAAAAAGCTTTGCATTTTTGTCTTATATTTACATATTTTATTGATTGTTTACCTTTTGATGCCGTAGGAGATGGTCAAGTTGTACGTGGCTTAATCCTGACTTTTTCAAAATAAAATCGAAGCTATCTCTTGTTATATTTTAGTTTTTACTTCACAGTTTTATCTTAGAGCAAAGAAAAATATTTACGGATATAATTTTATTTTATAACTAGGAAATCGAATTGTAGATATTGGATTACTCGAGGTCATACGTTGGTCAACGATTTTTTCCACTTAACTTTCGTCACACTTGCACTCACTGGGGAGTGAACCCGACTATGATAGGACTAGCTAGTTTCGTCTGCATGTCACCTCAGACTCATCAGCTATCGACGAGGATGGTAGCAGAGCATCAGAAACTCCCCAATGTTACGATCAGAGAAGCTTTTTTGCGATTGTGAGTTGCCAAGCTTCATCGATTTTAACATAGGTGGAGTTCTGTCGTTAAAGTTTATATCTAAACTAAAATGAGATTATAAAATTAAAAGCTAATCCTGTGCTTTTTGCAGACAAATTTGTTTTGTTTTCAAGTTATATTTTAGCATTTCGAAAAACCTTCCCTTTCATCTTTTGAAAGTAAGCAAAGTAGTAATAAATAAAAAAGATGGGGAAACCGCGAGGGACTCCGGCTAAGTATTGCTTCGCACGGAAATTGGACACCTCTTCCGTCTATTTCTGAGCGTTTTCATGATGCTGGAGTTGTGCCTTCTGCTTTGTCACCTGCCGATCTTCCTGCCTCTGGTGCTTATTTTTCGCACGGACATCGTCCGACTCGCTTAGGCCGAGGATTTCCTTTGCCTTTCAGCGGCACTTGGCCAGCAATGACTCGCTATACCGCTAATCACGGGCGTTTATAACTCTGAATGGCCGGTCGTTTGCTTAGGACCTTAATTTTTTTCTTCCTCCAGGTTCAACTACTGTTAGAGGGCGTTCCTTGACTCGTGCAACCTCCGTTTACCGAACACTGGCTTGCAGTTCTTTAATACGCGCTGGGCTTACCTTTATTACCCCGTTAATGTCCCTGCTTGTTATAAATAAAATTAATGCTTTTAAGATTGGCAAAGAGTCGGTAGTAGAAATAATGTCGTATGGTCAATTATAGTCATTACATAGTACTTTAAAAGGTTCACGAAGCAAAGAAGCAAAGCATACATATAAAGGCCAATTCAGCGCAGGCGCAGCCAATGCGCCTCTCTGTGACTGAACGACCGAACTCGTGCAACGAGTGCGCGAGCATCAAACTAAGAATAAGAATGAGAGCGCAAAACACCCGGGGCCTGCTGTTAAGAGCCCTAAGTTGTATGAAATGACCAGTCTATAAGTTATATGGTAAGTGGTTATGCGCAATATCTAACTATAATGATTATTCAAATAAAAGTCTTTGTAGCGACAAGAACAATCGTCACAATGCCAAATCCTACATGGTGAACGTGACAGGACATGCGTTGCCTGGTCACCGACGGAAGAAAGAAAACAACTTAAAACGAGGACGGAAGCTAACTTCGGGAAACCGAAGTTTTAATACCCTTGCAGACTTTGCCGAAATTGCTAGAAATGAAAAAGTAGCGAAAGGAATAAGGTATATTGGGAGCTATAGGATATAGACGTCCAATCGGCACGCGCTTTCACCTTGATCAATGTATGCAAAAAAAAATATGATTTGGAAAGATTCATGTCAATAGCTTGTATACTGCGCGAAATATACTAAAAATCATTAAATTTTAACCGATTTTACCCTTTTGTTCCTATGGGAGCTATAGGATATAGACGTCCGATCGCCACGCGCTTTTACCCTGATCATGGTATGCATAAAAAAATAAGATTTGGAAAGATTTATGTCAATAGCTTTTACACTGCGCGAAATATCTTCCATTCTTGCAAGTTATATCCGATTGTTCCTATGGGAGCTATAGGATATAGACATCCGATCGGCGGTTTTCAAACTTGATCTGCGTACACTTGTTTTAGGACGAGTGTGAAAGTTTCAGATCGCTAGCTTTTAAACTGAGCTCGCAAACGGTATTGAAACAGACGGACAGACGGACGGACGGACAGACGGACAGACGGACATGGCTATATCGACTCCCCTATTGATCCTGATCAAGAATATATATACGCGTTACAAACTTCTGACCAAAATTATAATACCCTCTGCAAGGGTATAAAAAAATTAAGTTTTCTGTAATTATACATAAAGAAAAGATTAGCTATACGTAATCAATTTCATTTTTAAATAGCTGCTGTAGTATGTACTTGTCTGATGGGCAGCAACTTTTACCCTGAGCAAGGTATACATAAATAAATTAGATAAATTGCATAGTTTCATGCCAATAGCTTTTATACTGCAAAATTGTCATATACAAATAGGAAAAAAAGGGATATTTTCGCAGCCTTTAAGATATAGACGTCCGATCGGCAAGCGATTTTACCCTGATCAAGGTATGCGTAAATAAATAAGACTTGGAAAAATTTATGTCAATAGCTGCGCGAAATATTCTAAAAAACATGCAATTTTGACCGATTTCACCGTATTGTTCCTATGGGAGCTATAGGATATAGACGTCCGATCAGCCCGCGCTTTTACCTTGATGAAGGAATGCATAAAAAAATACGATTTGAAAAAATTTATAGCAATAGCTTTTACACAGCGCGAAATATTCTGAAAAACATCAAATTTGGACCGACTTTACCCTATTGTTCCTATGGGAGCTATAGGATATAGTCGTCCGATCTCCACGCGCTTTTACCCTGATCAAGGTATGCATAAAGAAATACGATTTGGAAAGATTAATGTCAATAGCTTTTACACTGCGCGAAATATCATCAATTCTTGCAAGATTTATCCAATGGGATTTATCTATGGGAGCTATAGGATATAGACGTCCGATCGGGGCGATTTTCAAACTTGATCTGCGTACACATGTTTTAGGACGAGTGTGAAAGTTTCAGCTCGCTAGCTTTTAAACTGAGCTCGCAAACGGTATTGAAACAGACGGACAGACGGACAGACGGACATGGCTATATCGACTCCCCTATTGATCCTGATCAAGAATATATATACTTTATGGGGTCGGAAACGTCTCCTTCACTGCGTTACAAACTTCTGACCAAAATTATAATACCCTCTGCAAGGGTATAATTAACTAGATAATCGCAGTGTGTAGAGTGGTATGTGTGCCAAAAGAGACGGCATAGTGCAATGTTAAAAGCACGAAAACTACAATTTACCAAGCTGTTATGCAAAATATCAACAAAAATATATAAATAAAACTACTATATAAATAAAACTACTGCGTACACTTGTTTTAGGACGAGTGTGAAAGTTTCAGATCGCTAGCTTTTAAACTGAGCTCGCAAACGGTATTGAAACAGACGGACAGACGGACGGACGGACAGACGGACAGACGGACATGGCTATATCGACTCCCCTATTGATCCTGATCAAGAATATATATACGCGTTACAAGCTTCTGACCAAAATTATAATACCCTCTGCAAGGGTATACAAAAATTAAGTTTTCTGTAATTATACATAAAGAAAAGATTAGCTATACGTAATCAATTTCATTTTTAAATAGCTGCTGTAGTATGTACTTGTCTGATGGGCAGCAACTTTTACCCTGAGCAAGGTATACATAAATAAATTAGATAAATTGCATAGTTTCATGCCAATAGCTTTTATACTGCAAAATTGTCATATACAAATAGGAAAAAAAGGGATATTTTCGCAGCCTTTAAGATATAGACGTCCGATCGGCAAGCGATTTTACCCTGATCAAGGTATGCGTAAATAAATAAGACTTGGAAAAATTTATGTCAATAGCTGCGCGAAATATTCTAAAAAACATGCAATTTTGACCGATTTCACCGTATTGTTCCTATGGGAGCTATAGGATATAGACGTCCGATCAGCCCGCGCTTTTACCTTGATGAAGGAATGCATAAAAAAATACGATTTGAAAAAATTTATAGCAATAGCTTTTACACAGCGCGAAATATTCTGAAAAACATCAAATTTGGACCGACTTTACCCTATTGTTCCTATGGGAGCTATAGGATATAGTCGTCCGATCTCCACGCGCTTTTACCCTGATCAAGGTATGCATAAAGAAATACGATTTGGAAAGATTAATGTCAATAGCTTTTACACTGCGCGAAATATCATCAATTCTTGCAAGATTTATCCAATGGGATTTATCTATGGGAGCTATAGGATATAGACGTCCGATCGGGGCGATTTTCAAACTTGATCTGCGTACACATGTTTTAGGACGAGTGTGAAAGTTTCAGCTCGCTAGCTTTTAAACTGAGCTCGCAAACGGTATTGAAACAGACGGACAGACGGACAGACGGACATGGCTATATCGACTCCCCTATTGATCCTGATCAAGAATATATATACTTTATGGGGTCGGAAACGTTTCCTTCACTGCGTTACAAACTTCTGACCAAAATTATAATACCCTCTGCAAGGGTATAATTAACTAGATAATCGCAGTGTGTAGAGTGGTATGTGTGCCAAAAGAGACGGCATAGTGCAATGTTAAAAGCACGAAAACTACAATTTACCAAGCTGTTATGCAAAATATCAACAAAAATATATAAATAAAACTACTACCCCAATTAAAAACAAGAGAGAACGCTATAGTCGAGTGCCTTGACTATTAGATTCCCGTTACTCAGCTAAACAACTTAATATAAATAAAATAGTATTATGTATATTAAAATCTAAATGTTTGCACAACACGAGTAACGGGTATAGCGAATAGCTTTCTTTGAAAGGAGTTATCTTTGCCGGGCAATTGCAACTGTGCACAATGTAAATACATACATACATACACACATACGCCATTGTTTGACTCAGACCTCCAATTTGGCTAACCTGATTTGATTTGCATAGTTCTTGGGATATATGTAGTTCGGTATTGACAAATGAAAACCATAGCAATTTCCTTTAATAGAAATCCTTATCGAGAATTAACGTTGACTCTGTTGAGCACCTTGACCAGCTGTTCCAAAGTCATCCGTTGGATGGCGCCATGAAAGGCGGAAATGTAGGCGCTAGCCAGGCTTAAGCGTTTAATGGGTTTTTGGGCGTTAGAGTGGGCGTGGCAAACTTTTATTAGGCCAATCGATATTTATTGACGAAACAAATACATATCAATTAAAATTTTCATAATATCATCAAAACTGTGGCCACAGCTTGTGGCTTGTGAGCGTCAGAGGGGGCGTGGCACCATTTTGAAACAAACTTGCGCTGCGTAGGAACTCCTAAAATCTACATGTAAAATGCCAATCTTCTAGCTTTTATAGTTTCCGAGATCTCAGCGTTCATACGGACAGACAGACGGAAAGACAGACGGACAGACAAACGGACAGACGGACAGACGGAGAGACGGACAGACGGACAGACGGACATGGCTAGATCGACTCGGCTAGTGATCCTGAACAAGAATATATGTACTTTATAGGGTCGGAAACGCTTCCTTCTACCTGTTACATACTTTTGCACGAATACAATATACCCTTTTACTCTACGAGTAACGGGTATAAAAATTCCGCAATTTAGAATGATTGGGAGGGACCACTAAACTCCCCTCACTGTGATTACACCTATACCACAAGCACAGTAGCCTGTGCCGGCAGCGCCTTTGCTGCACAATAAATGTGTGCGGACTCTGCCGAATGCAGAGTTATTAGAATAGAATAAAACGTTCGACTTGTTTCGGTCTCTAATATGCACTGATTTTTAATGTTCGATTTCGAGATTACAAAGAGAGATATGTATGTATGTACATGTGTGCGCTGCATGTATAAAAGAGCGTAAGGCGAATTCAAAACATAAGCATATGATTACAGTGTGGGGTAATTAAATATAACAAGTTGGCAAAGAATTCAAATTATTAATCAGCTTGAACGAAGTATTCATAACAATAATAATAATTAAATCAAAATTAATGTTGACTTATGATGTCATCGAACATTCGCCGCCCGTTGAATGATCCAAGGAGTATTCAAGCACCAGTTTGCTCAGGCAGGGGCGCTATCTTACAGATGGGTCTTCGAATGGTTCCATTTTTCACCTTGATCTCGGCCACTCGTACTCGTCCATCAGCTCCGACATGCGTGTTGGTGATGCGACCAAGGATCCATTCCTGGGGAGGTGTATTATCCTCGTGAACTATCACCATTTGGCCAATTCGAATGTTGGCGTGGGGTTTGAGCCATTTGGAGCGCTCCTGAAGCGTGTGTAAATAATCACGCCTCCATAGCTCCCAGAATTGCTGCTTCAAATACGTTACGCGCTGCCACCCCGTAAGATAAGATGGTCTGCTCTCGTCAATTGAAGGCTCCGGTACGGACATCAAAGAGGACCCAATCAGCAAGTGCGCTGGGCTAAGCGCCACTCCATCGTTTGGGTCTTCGGAAAGGGGTGCCATTGGTCTTGAGTTCAAGATTGCCTCCGACTCGATTGCTATCGTTTGAAGCTCCTCGTACGTTAGCCCCGTGTTGCCCAAGGTTTTCATCATTAGGCTCTTCATGGACTTCACTGCGGCCTCCCACAAGCCGCCAAAGTGGGGAGCACGCGGAGGGATGAACTTGAACTCGAATCCCACGATGCTGCTGAACTTCTGCAAATTTAATGTGTTGGCTTCGTCGAATAGCTGCTGCTTAAAGTCCTCGAGCTGCGATCGTGCACCGACGAAATTAGTTGCATTGTCACAATAAATGCGTAGTGGGATGCCTCTGCGACTGACGAAGCGCTTTAAACAGAGAATAAAATTATTAGTAGATAGATCGGAAATGAGTTCTATGTGGATTGCTTTTGACGAAAAGCATATAAACACGGCCATGTATGTTTTATATGGCACCTTGCTTCGAATGCGGTATGATGTGGAAAATGGTCCACATAGGTCGACTCCAGTTACAAAAAAAGGTCGTTGTGAATGAAAGCGATCAACTGGAAGTGATCCCATCATTTGTTCCATTAAACGAGGCTTATAATGATAACAGTGTGTGCAGCTCCGTACAATCTTTCGCACAACTTCTCTGGCGTTTACAATCCAAGCCTGAAGTCGCAGGATTCCAATGAGAGCCTTTGGTCCAGCGTGCATGTGATGCCGGTGGAGATACTCAACAAATTTCAACGTGAAGCAATGATTCTTTGGTAGAAGAACAGGAAATTTGGCATCGAGTGAAATGGGCGCCTTGGCTAAGCGGCCTCCTACACGTAATAGTGTTATCGAACCGTTTGATCCGTTAGTCGCTGCTAGGAACAGATTTAGTTACTGAAATTCGGGTTTTAAAATCCTGTTTTCCTTTAGCTGCTGGATTTCGTTGAAAAAGGTCTTCTGCTGAATATGTGATACGATGTGCTTGAACGCGTATTGCAATTCAGTTGCTGGTGTATGAATTACATCGACTAAGTTCACCTTTTTGTTGACCTTGATTCTATTAAAGACGCGCAACACAAAAGCTATGACTCGCAAAATGCGCCGATAGGATGAGAATTTGTTGATAACTTCATCGAATACATCTTCCTTGCTTCCACTATCGGTACATGTGAGGACTGTTGCTTTTCGCAGCTCCAACTCTTCATTGGTGTCCTGAGAATTTGGTACTGGTTGAGGCCATCCAGATGAGTCTTGACGTAAGAAGCATGGTCAACGAAACCATATAGTTTCCATAAGCTCGGACCCTGCGCAGCCTCTTGAAACTATGTCCGCGGGATTGTCCTTGCCCGGAACGTGCCTCCAAGTGATGTTTGACGTGGTTGATTGCATCTCAGAGAACCGGTTAGCGACGAAACAGTTTAGCCTGGACGAGTGCATGGTAAGCCACTGTAGAACGATTCTTGAATCTGTCCAAAAGAAAATACTATCAATGTATTTTTCGAATTTATGCTTAATCTTGGCCAATGTTTGACACAATAAATATGCGGCGCACAATTCTAGCCGCGGTAATGAAATTGCTTTTATTGGGGCCACCTTAGACTTGGCGATGATTAGCATTGATTTGAACTCTCCGTTTATGTATGTTCGTAGATATAGGCAACAGCCATAAGCTCGCTGCGATGCATCTGAAAATCCGTGTATTTCCGACAGATTTTTAGGTGACGAGTTAATGAATCTTGGAACTTCGATGGTTTGAAGATTGTGCAAATCTTCTTCTATTCGCTTCCACTGAGATTGAAGCTCAGGGGGAAGTGGATCGTCCCAGTTTAGACGATGCATCCACAACTCTTGGACCAATATTTTGCATCGAATAACGACTGGTGATACGAGCCCTAGCAAATCGTACAGGTGAGCTACAAGTGAAACGATGCTCCGCTTGGTGACGACAGAGATTGTAGGTAGGGTATACCTGAAACAAAACACATCTAGTTTTGGTTGCCACGACATGCCCAAAGTCTTCGTAACATCTTTGGCATCAACCTTAAATTGAAACTCTGCTCCGTTGCCTTCTATTTTGCTTGTGTTCCACTTTGCAAGCTCTAATCCAGCCTTAGAAAGTATGCTGGTGAAATATCAAATATATCAAATTAATAACAATTTATTAAGGTCATTTTTCTTAAAATATTTCCATAATTTTATCAATATCTTCTTGGTCGTCCTTATTTGCGTATGACATATTAGTGCCTATCATGCGCAGATATTTTACAGGCATTTTTCAATCCTTCGCAATCCGTATCTGTATATTAAAATAGAAAATGAATACAGTATATCTTTTGTTTGTAAATAACACTTTACCTTATGCTTAGAATGCTGTTAGTCGTGCTGAGGCCTATCGAATTCCTTAATTTGTATTTAATTAGGTTAACCTGGCTAAAAACCCTTTCTATTTCCGCGTTTGACCAGGGCAACCATAATATTTGGATGGCCACAGTTGCCAACCCAAAAAATCTTCGGTTTCCACCAGAATCTTTAAATTGGAGCACCTCAAACCAAAATTTGTTTGTGTCGCTGATGTTTTCCCACTTGATCGAATTAATGTTATTGTATTGGCGTTCAATTTCTGCAATATTCTTACATTCCAGGAACTCTAAAATTTCTGTGATGCTTTTAATTTCTTAATTTCTAAAAAAGCCAGAATTCCCGCTTTTCACAATTCCCGCAATTCACAAATTTTTCCCGCAGTTAGTCTTCAAAAAAAGCCAGTTTTGACGGGAAAAAATCCAAATTGGCAGCACTGCATGAGACAGGTGATTGAGCCGCTATGGGGCCAAATGCAGTAAAGAATGGTTTGCCTGCAATGCCCTGAACGACATTGCTGCAGGCCATGACCTTTCCGTAGACAATTCAGGCACAGATTTAAACGTTTGGCTTCCTTGAGACGTAAGCTTGGGGACAGATTTATAAATAGTGGGCATTTCACCATATAGTGATCCTTAGAATCGTAAAAGGTACAAAGTTGTTGATTTCTGGTGTTTGTGGCAATGAAAGAGCTTCGATTTGATCTATGGGAGCTTCGGCTCACCTGAAGGCTGGGTGTGGGTACCGTAGGGCTGTTAAGATTTTCCAGCATGCGACATCTCCGTTCCAGGAAGGTTGACATATCAGTCCAGCTGGGAAGCATGTCGCATGGCAGTGCCTGCTCCCATCTTTCTTGAGTGTTTTGGTCGAGCTTGCGTGATATAATGTGAATGAGTAGTCCATCGGCCAGTTGAGGAATGGTTGATATGGTGCTAAGTTCCCGAAGGTGTGAGTTGATTTTGCCACTTAGACCACGTAGAGCTTCTGAAGATCCCTTTTCAACATTTGCCAGTCCAAAAAAAGCTCGAACATGACCCTGAAAATGTAGAAACTTGTTATCAAAACGCTTTGTAAATAACTCCATTGCCTTATCGTAATTGGCATCGGAAGGTTCCAAAGATTTGATTGTGTTTAGAGACGCGCCATCCAAGCATGCGCGCAGGTGTTGAAATTGCACTACATTGCTTAAATCCTCGTTGTTCCCTACGACACTGTTGTACTTGGCAATGAAATCTGGCCAATCCTCGTAGCTGCCGCTGAACCTGGGCAAGTGTAATTCTGGTAGCCGAGACTTGCGCTAGTTTAGTTGGGAGGGAAAATTGATATTGTCCTGGTAGGCAGGAAGTGCTGTTGAGTTAGCATCTGCGATGTGTGACTTCATAAAGGTATCCATGTGGCGAGTCAGCGAAGACTTTGCTTTGAGGAGAGCTCGATCAGGCCCACCCTTTCCAGTTCATCTTGCCACATTTCGAAGTCGTCCTTCATTTTATCAACTCTATACGAACTATTAAGTCGGCTTCATCGTAGGTGCTCACTTCGCCGATGCTGAAATGGTCGCCCATTGCCTTAAGTTGGCGCTGAATGAATCAGCACTTGGACTTTGTAGAAGTCAATATCAGCCGATCCATCATCTTGATTGTCTGCCGGTGGCAAGTTGTCAGCAAATTTCGCCATATTAGATGTTGTTCACTGTAGCACGAATTATGAATGAATTTATGAATTAAAATTAAAGGCCTAGCTTTCGTTTTAGAGATCGTGTACATTCGAAGTTTTAGTGCAAGACGAGAAAAGTGAATAGTAAGTGTTGTACAGTGTTCGATTTCGAGGTTTTACATTCGTACTGTTAAAATTAACATGATGCTGTTAGCGCAACGCAGATTCTGCACAGCTGTTAGCAAACTTTACGTTACATTTACAAATTGATAATAAACAATGAAGTTTAGGCGTTCTGCTGCGAACAGTGGTAATATTTAATAATTGAATACCCATGAACTGTAGATATTTTTTTGTAAATTTTAATTCATTTTTATTCTCAAAAATTCCCTTCTTAATATACAAAGCAGTGGCTCCTGTGTCTATTAAAATATTTAATCCCTTTTTAAATAAGGCATTCCCCTGTAGGGGTCTGATCGAAAAAAAATCTTCATTGATATTATTTAATCTTGTTACCCTTATTAGCAGGCTGATTAAATGTTCCTTCTGTTCCCCTTTTTCGAGCTTGAGTTTGCTCTCTGGTTTGGTTTGTACAATAATAGTTTGCGCAATTATTGTTTTGATAATAATTATTATTATATCTGTCTCGATTAGGCTTATTTTGAATTTGGAACGATGGATCAACGATCATTGACTTGACAGTTTGTTTTGCCAAAACTTCCTATTCTGTGGCCAATTATTATTTTGATTATAATCCCAATTATTTCCTGTCCCTTTAGTATTAGTATTTTGTTTGGATTAAATCTTAAATTATTTACCTGATTTTTATTTTCATTTTTAAAACCTGTTTGTAAATTGAGCACGGAATTGTTTGATTCTTAATCCTGGACCTTTGGCAAAACATTGGGCAAGTCTGGTGGATTTAATGAGAAAAGGGTTTCTGATATTGGGCCATTTAATCCAGAGATACAAATTCGTAGGGCATTGCTCCTTATTGTTCTGTTTGTTTCTTTGGTAATTACGTTGTCCATTCCGTATGTCATTATAGTTTTGTTTATTAGTAAAGTCATTTTTTATTGACTTCATTATAGTATTCAGTAACTGTCATTCTACCCTGTCTAAGGATATTTAATTCGGACTCAAGAATATGGATTGGTCGTTTATCACTATATATAAAGTCCAATCTAGATAAAATTGCTTGAAAATTTAGAACAGAGCTATGATTGGTTAGAGCATCGTGGGCTGTTCCCATAATTTTATTTCGTAAAAATGTTAACGCGATAAAATACTGCTGACTCTGAATTTTTATATCTTCGTCGGTTGTATCGGGTTTTTGGCCACGCTAAATTCCTTTTTCACTTTAAAACTTTTTTAGTATTTATTTCAAAGCCTTGTTTTAGAATTTTTTAATAGGACGGCCCACGTTGGGCGCCTATTAACTTTCTCACTAGTGAATGTGTAGAAAAATGTATTTTTATTTTTTAGGTCGAACTTATTTTATTCACTGCTCTTTAACTTTCACTTGATTTATTCAACTGCTTGATTCGGATCTCAAAAACGGACTCTGCTTTTAATTATAAAATCTTAGGCGTCTAGAACTTTTGATTTTTGTTTAAAATAAAAGCTTATGCTGAAACTGTAGCATCTCGTTGTGAAATGAAATTGTGCTGACCGATGCGATTTTGATAGAAAATCGGAACGCAATATGATTCGACTTAGAACACAATACTTTGGGCTTCGGAAATATAGCGGAGATTGAATTTTAAAATTTGTTTATTAATTCCATTAGTGGAACCATTTCATGGGTTGAATAACTCTCCCATTCTAAAATGGATCGTCCCGATTCATTAGTTAATAGGTTTTTCTAATTCTGGCCGTTGTTTTTTGGTTACAAATATATTTTTTTATTTAATAATAGGTAAAGAAATCAAATATATAATGATAACAATTAATAATTTAAGGATATAGATATTTTGCTATTATTAATTTTAATGAATGGATTTAAAATGTAAATATTATCTAAAGTAAGTTCCGAGTTATTTGATTATATATAATCGGATATTTCATAATTTTTGAAGTGGTTTGTAGTTATATAATTAAGAATTTTGTTCTCGAAATTGGTATATGAAACGTTATTTATTGTTGTTGTACCTTTAAATGTTATTAAGAATGAACCGTCTAATGCGGGGTGGTAAACAATATTGTTACCATTTATTAAAATGGCACCATCTTCGATAATGTATATTTTTTTATTTTTTTCCCTAATTTTTTACAAATTGATTGTTTACCTTTTAATAATTTGGTAAAACATGATTTTTCTTAATCTAGAGTGCAATAATTATATAAGCGCTCTTTTTTAAATATAGACATTTCATAATATTATTAATAATTTTCCATCGGTTTCGGAAATGGATCGAGCGTAATATATTTCGCATCTTTTTTCATTATTGGGTTTTTATATAAATTATTAAAAGTTCTTTATGTAGTGCGATTTTGAACACTGAGATATCCATTAAGTCAGCGATAATTACTGGCTTTTGTTCGTGTTTTAATATTTCTTTTATATCTTCATTATTTAAAATTGTTGTATTAAAAACATCAATATTTGCAAGGGTGAAAGTATCTATTAAATTTTGTAGGTCAAATTTTAACAATCGATAGCGATGATTTCTTAGTAGTAAATCTTGACCAATAAAAACCTTTTTAAAATGTTCAGAAAAAGATTCTATTTATTTAAACAATATGGAATTTATAATAAACTGTTTATTATTATTTTCAATTAAGTCATTGATTTTATTTTGTACTTTAATGAAATCATCATGATCTGGAGTTCCAGCCAACCATTTCCATGCAGTCCCTAATTCGTTTATACCTCTTTTTGATCTAGCTGATATTAACTGAGACAAAAATTAATTCAATTACTTATATGTCGTATTTAATTTCCCATTGTGATCTTTTATTTGAATCCCTTTTTATATTATCTGGTTCTATATTTATTATTTATGTATAAAAGCTTAAATTAGTTATGTGGAATAAATCGTTGTGCGATTCATAGCCAAGAACATTCTTGTTGTCTTTGAACAGAAAAAATTCATGGTTCGACTTTATTAAAAAGGATGTCAAAAGGTTTTTGGTTTGTTGTGGAATGAATACTCTTATTATATTCCTGAGCGGCTGTAATTACAATTTAGAAATAATCGGTTTGATTGAATTGTTCTTTTATGCAGCGTGCTAATTCTGTTAGTGTCGAATGTGCCCTTTCAACCTGTCCGTTTGAGGTACTCTGCCTCGGGTCTGCGTAGTGTAAAGTTAATCCGCACTTTTGTGCAAAATATTTAAATTTGGCCGATGTAAAGCTCGCTTCATTATCTGACATAACTACCTTGGCTTGGGGAAATTGTTGAAGTAGTTCCATTACTTTATTTTCGATATTTCATATATTTTGAATTTCTTTAACTACTGGGAATTTAGAGTACGCGTCAATACAAGTTATAAAAGTTAAAATTTGCGCATAAGATATGTCAATGTGTTAGTTTTCTCCTTCTTTAGTTGGTATTGGGGCTTCTTCAATTGGAATTTTAATGGGGTGTCTGTTATATTTGTTCTCATTGCAAATTTTAAAATGTTTTATGTATTCCTTTAGTTTTATATATAGATTTGGCCAATAATATCATCTACGGATCT
This sequence comes from Drosophila prolongata, assembly GCA_036346975.1. Taxonomy (NCBI): domain Eukaryota; kingdom Metazoa; phylum Arthropoda; class Insecta; order Diptera; family Drosophilidae; genus Drosophila; species Drosophila prolongata. Next base: position 13,791,540 of record JAYMZC010000387.1, on the reverse strand, counting down.
GTTTAAAATTCTAGTCCCCTATGAGCTCGGTTGTGTGTTTCTTCTATTATTATAGCTCTGTTTTCGGAATTTTTTAACGTCTTGTAGAAATCGCGTAAAAAGAAATTTGTTCTTAAAACTATTTTTTAAAGACACTTGAATATGATGTAATCTTCTAAACTACAATGAATTCCAACCGTTATGTGAGATGGAAGATACTCCCTTAATATGGTAACTAAGTTCTTAACTGTATAATATTCGAATTTGTGTCTTGTCTTGTCAAAAATTTGCAGTGACTCATGTATTGTATACCTCCCCGTTGTTAATAACAATTGTTGTTTAAATTGATTTAACGGTTTACGGGTCTCTTGTATCACATTTTCAAAACTACTTTCAGCAGAATGCTGTGTGTCTTGATCTGAGTTTGACTGTTCAGAAACATCTATATCGCTGTTTGTAATATTATTTATTTGTATTCGTGATAATGCATCGGCTACAACATTTGTTGTTCCGGGTTTATATATTATTCTTGGGGTAAACTTTAAATGAAAGAATATCATCTTTTCATTTCTACGTTTGGATTTTTATCTGAAATTGTGAACGATAAGGATTGATGGTCCGTTTGTATTTCTATTCCAATTACTCCATATAAATAATTCCTGAGATTTTTTAAAGCCCATACTATGGCTAACAATTCTTTTTTATTTATTGCATAAAGTTGTTCCTCATTATTTAATGTTCTAGAAATAGATGTAACTGGTTGATTATCTTGTGTTAGTACTGCTCCGATAGCCACTTCTAATGCGTCTGTTGTTAAAACGAATTTCTTACTAATTCAATTTGTGCTATTAGATTATCTTTTAGCTCGTTGAAGGATTGTACAGCTGATTCGTCGAACTGTATTGAAATTTTTGTAGACATTCTTTTAAGAACCTTTCATTTTTCCCCTCCTAGATATTTTTTAAATGGTTTGGCAATTTTTGCATAGTTTCTGTCCGACAAAACTTCGGAGTTCTCTAATATTACGTGGAATCGGATATTTTTTAATTGTGGCAATTTTTTCGGGATCCGTTTTAATTACATTATGAGAAACAATGTAACGTAGAAATGCGGTTTCTAATTTAAAGAATTTAGATTTTTTGACAGAAATTTCCATATTAGGTCTTTGTAAAAAATTATTTTTTTTTATTAAATCAGCGAAGTGTTGTTCAATAGTGTTTGAAATAATAATTATATAGTCCATATAAACATAGCAATTTTTTCCTACTTGTTCACTTAAGATATCATCCATGGCTCTTTAAAAAACTCTGGGTGCGTTCGTTAACCCAAAAGGCATTCGTAAAAATTCAAATTTACCGTTATTAATAGAAAAGGCTGTTTTTTTAATATCTGAATCTTTCATTAAAATTTGGTGGAATCCAGATTCCAAATCAAATGTTGAAAAATTTTTAGCCTTTCCTAAATTAGCTAATATTACAGACGGATCTTGCATCAGGTATCTGTCCGGTATAGTGTTTTCGTTTAGTTTTTTGTAATCTATTACCAGTGTTGGGACATACCTAGATACTTTTACCAAAGACCAATATAAACTCTAAGATGCGTAACGCCCATACATTGGTTTTGCAATATGCAGCTCGTTTTTTGGTGGCGACAAAAATTCCGCTCCCTCCTCTCGTCCGAGAAGACGATTTTCGTCAAGAAATCATTTCTGGACTAAAGCCTAGTATCCATATCGACAAACGATTACGCTAGCGTAAAAACTTTAATATTTCCAGTGTGACCAAAAGTTTGAGAGGTTATCAGATTTAAGCGTGCTACGGTCGTACTGTCAATCAATTTGTTGACAAGCAGTTAATATTAAAATATCGTATTTGCGGGAAAGAGCCTTTAAAAGATATTATCAACTACCTTGGCAAAACAAGTCTGCCGCTGTACAAAGAAATTAAAAAACAATACAATTTGAATTTAACAGTTGTTTTTTTTAATTTACTGATAATTATTTGCTAATTTAAAGTTCATAGCTGCACTTTTATTGTGTTTTTTCGTACATTCTGGACCTAAAAAACATTTTGCTCTGACAAGAGGCACCCCAGATAGTATTAATGTTATTTTGTCCTCACATGTAAGCTCCTGCAATCGACTTTTGCGAGTTTTTAGAGTTTTCCCTCCATTTCTTATAATGTTCAGTGAGAAGCGCACGCCAAAAGATTAAATTTTTTAATCTTTTCGCTAGAGTTCACGTTTCCGCAGACTGGCAACGCTATGGAATTTTCTGGTATTTTTTTCGTCGATCAGGAGACCGACGTGAAAAAAAGGCCCGACGAAAAGTGAACGCCAGCTGTTTGCCTCTCGCTCTCTCTCATGACTGGCGTACGGTTTTCGTCGATCAGGCTTAAGCCTAGTATCCAGATCGACAAACGATTACGCTAGCGTAAAAACTTTAATCTTTCCAGTGTGACCAAAAGTTTGAGAGGTTATCAGATTTAAGCGTGCTACGGTCGTACTGTCAATCAGCAGGATTTGTTGACAAGCAGTTAAAATTCAAATATCGTATTTGCGGGAAAGAGCCTTTAAAAGATATTATCAACTACCTTGGCAAAACAAGTCTGCCGCTGTACAAAGAAATTAAAAAACAATACAATTTGAATTTAACAGTTGTTTTTTTTAATTTACTGATAATTATTTGCTAATTTAAAGTTCATAGCTGCACTTTTATTGTGTTTTTTCGTACATTCTGGACCTAAAAAACATTTTGCTCTGACAAGAGGCACCCCAGATAGTATTAATGTTATTTTGTCCTCACATGTAAACACCTGCAATCGACTTTTGTGAGTTTTTTGAGTTTTTCCCTCCATTTCTTATAATGTTCAGTGAGAAGCGCACGCCAAAAGCCTAGTATCCTGATCGACGAAAACCGAACGCCAGTCATGAGAGAGAGCGAGAGGCAAACAGCTGGCGTTCACTTTTCGTCGGGCCTTTTTTTCACGTCGGTCTCCTGATCGACGAAAAAAATACCAGAAAATTCCATAGCGTTGCCAGTCTGCGGAAACGTGAACCCTAGCGAAAAGATTAAAAAATTTAATCTTTTGGCGTGCGCTTCTCACTGAACATTATAAGAAATGGAGGGAAAAACTCAAAAAACTCACAAAAGTCGATTGCAGGTGTTTACATGTGAGGACAAAATAACATTAATATTATCTGGGGTGCCTTTTGTCAGAGCAAAATGTTTTTTAGGTCCAGAATGTACGAAAAAACACAATAAAAGTGCAGCTATGAACTTTAAATTAGCAAATAATTATCAGTAAATTAAAAAAAACAACTGTTAAATTTAAATTGTATTGTTTTTTAATTTCTTTGTACAGCGGCAGACTTGTTTTGCCAAGGTAGTTGATAATATCTTTTAAAGGCTCCTTCCCGCAAATACGATATTTGAATTTTAACTGCTTGTCAACAAATCCAGCTGATTGACAGTACGACCGTAGCACGCTTAAATCTGATAACCTCTCAAACTTTTGGTCACACTGGAAAGATAAAAGTTTTTACGCTAGCGTAATCGTTTGTCGATCTGGATACTAGGCTAAAAGATTAAATTTTTTAATCTTTTCGCTAGGGTTCACGTTTCCGCAGACTGGCAACGCTATGGAATTTTCTGGTATTTTTTTCGTCGATCAGGAGACCGACGTGAAAAAAAGGCCCGACGAAAAGTGAACGCCAGCTGTTTGCCTCTCGCTCTCTCTCATGACTGGCGTACGGTTTTCGTCGATCAGGATACTAGGCTTAAACAAAAACAAAGCGAACTACATTTAAATTGAATATATTTAAAGGATATTTAATTAAATATATTTCACTTTATTTTTTAATCCATGGCAAACTTTAAAATGGAAATATTAAATTTAATTTTTATTGAAATATATTAAACTTTGATCTAATGACTTAAAATATTTTAAGTAAATATGAATAACATCATATGTATCTAATATTATCAACCCGCATTTAAATCTATTCTTATTTAGTCAAGCAGTTTTATTTGTTTTGTGTTAAAAGGTATGTTTTTATAATTAATTTAAATATATAAAACGAAACATTTAATTTGATATGCTAATATTCATTTTTATTTATCCATCGTTTTTTTGTATACCTATTAAATATTTAAAGCTAATATTATTATTTTATAAAAAGTTAAACTATTTATAACAACACGAATTGAATGCTTAATTATAAAACTAAGCTACAGGATATCCTATTTATATTTAATATTACGTACATACATATTTATAACTTTTTTCCAAGTTGTCGAAAGCGTTTTGTTATATTTTTTCGAATGTTTTTTCGATGCCATTTTTTTTAATTTTTCAGTAAAATATTATTTATTTATTGGTGTCGCTTACAATTCATTTTTAATAAGTTTTTTGTTTCCCCTTTGCGTTTCTCTTTTTTCTAAATAATTAAAATAGTTAATATACAAATATTTATATAAATTTAATTTATATTATGATAATAATTTTATATAATGTTATTTAATACGAATAATATAAAAATACCACATATTTTTAAATCCATATATTTAAAATACAATAAATATAAAAATATTCATCCTGTTCAATCGCAAAATTTCTGAGGCTCCTAAAAATCATTCACACGTCGCGTGCTGAATACCCTAATGACAATGATTCCAATGTGAAGTCATGTATAAAATAAATTATGTTTTTTTATACTTAGATATATTTGGTCATTACTAAAAAATATTATACATTCGTATAATTAGTAAATAAAGTAAATATAAAGGCAATTCAATATAAGATTATTAATAATGTTAGAATTTTAAAATAAGGAGTATATTGCGACAGCGCGCTGAAGCGAATTTCTTCGCTTGTGAATACATGTGCACACATACATTCGTCGGCTGTCGCAGTATGCTTGCAAAAGAGCGGCTGGCTTTAGAGCGCTCTCTCGCTGGCTTTTGGGCAGAGAGCGAAAAGCCAGCACAAAAAATTCGTGTGCAAAAAAATCGTATGGCGTTACGCATCTTAGAGTTTATATTGGTCTTTGCTTTTACCTAGGTATGTACCTAGGTACAATTTAGTGGTACCTTTTACCTCACCTAGGTATAAAAATAATTGGGTACCTTTTACCTAACCTAGCTACAGATTTTTAAATACCTTCAGAATTATTTAGGTACTTACATAGGTATTGAACAATGCTCTGATTTAAAATAGCCAAGTCTGACTGCGACACTGAAATAAGCTAAGTCCACCACATCTACACGTCATGGTACACGTACGTTTCGTTTCGAAATTGTAATAGTCGGAACGCAGAATTAAAAGTCAGTGGAACTAAGCCATTCTCATGTTTGTTTTGTAAAGTAACCTTTGCATTGCAATATGCACAAAACAAATTGACTCCGCGCGACAGACATGGCCGAAAAAGAATATATAAATGTATAAAGCCGGACAATCAAATTCGATGATAAATCTGCACAAACACCTTAAGGTAAGCTTATGCGCTCTTTTTATGTGTAAGATATGTACATATTTTTTCTTTTTTTTTTTCGCGCGGAGTCCCACGGCCCACATACCCGCCCAACCGACCGAGGGGCGCAGCCGTGTATCGTACGGCACGATTCGCGATAAGATAGACGCGAGATAGGAAAATAAAGGTAAATCTCCGGGGAAAAAAGTAATAGTTAGATCAATCTTGTGCCAATGAAGCAAGTATCAATCGTTTTAGGAGCGGCAGAGAGTCAAGATTTGATATTACAGGAAAAAGTCTATTATAGTCAGAACATAATACTCTGAAAGGCTCATGCAAGGCATAGTTAGATCTACAATGATTTAAAATTAGGGGAAAATAATTTCTAGTTAATCTACTTGGCACAAAAAAGTTTAGCCGACTTAACAAGTCGGGGCAGTCAATATCACCATGTATAAGGTTATAAATAAAGATAGTACCAAGCATCGTTCTACTGTTGGCTAGGGATGGTAAATTAATCAAAAGAAGTCTACTAGAATAAGAAGGTAAGATAAGATTTGCATCCCAGTTTAGGCGCCGTAAAGCAAAAAGAAGGAAGTTTTTTTGTACAGATTCAATACGACCAATATGTATTCCGTATTGTGGACTCCAGACGGGAGACCCATACTCCAGAATCGGACGGACTAGCGAAATAAATAAAGTTTTAGTCAAATAAGGATCATCGAATTCTTTTGACCACCTTTTAATAAATCCAAGCACTCCTCTGGCTTTATTAACCATGGACGAAATGTGATTAGAAAATTTTAGTTAAGGGTCCAAGAGAACGCCAAGATCGTTTACAAGAGTTATTCTATCCAAAGAGCTGTCACTTAACGTGTAAGTCGCGTATATCGGATTGGCCCGATAAAAAGTCATCAGCTTGCACTTGGAACCGTTTAAATTTAGTAAATTATCTCGGCACCAGTTTTGAAAATTATCTAGATCGGATTGCAAGTTTAAATGGCAGGAAATGTCCTTATACTGCAGGCACAACTTAACATCATCTGCGTACATAAGTACGCGAGAATTACTTATAATTGAGGGAAGATCGTTAATAAATAATGTAAAAAGTAACGGACCCAGATGTGGGACACCGGAGGTAACACGGAGAATTTCAGAAATTGAATTTTTAAAAAGGACCCTTTGTGACCTGCCATTTAGATAACTTGAAATCCATTTAAGCAGATCAACTGGAAAACCTAAAAGGTCAAGTTTTTGAATGAGAAGTAAGTGATTTACAGAGTCAAATGCTTTACTAAAGTCAGTGTAAATGACGTCTGTTTGAAAACTACTATTGAAGCCTTTTATCACAAATGAAGTGAGCTCTAGAAGGTTTGTGATTGTGGATCTACGTTTTATAAATCCGTGTTGACACGGAGAAATGATTGATCTGCAAAGGTGCTGCAAATGAGGAGTAATAATTTTTTCAAAAAGCTTAGGAATAGCTGACAACTTAGAAATACCTCTGTAGTTACTGGCTTCTAACTTGTTACCTTTTTTGAAATGAGGAATAACAAATGATTCCTTCCAAATATTTGGGAATTGGGAGGTTTCTAGAGATAAGGTAAACAACTTGTGAAGAGGTTTGCACAGGGCCTTAGCGCAATACCTAAGCACGCACCCAGGAATACCATCGGGCCCTGGCGAATAAACAGGCTTAATACGAAGAAGATCCAAAAGAAGAGAGCTTTCTGTTAAAGTGGGACAGAATATGAGGTTTGACTTGGACATGGTGTAAGAATAAGTCTGTGATGAATAATCTAAAGTAGAGTAAGTCGTTTGAAAAAATTGGGCAAATAAAGTTTTCGAACGACAGCGAGGAAGGAAAAGAATTAGATTTACGCTTGGTGTTAACAAAATTATAAAACTGTTTCGGGTCCTGAGAGAACTGGACCTTACAACGGTTTAAGTAACTATTATAACACTGAGCATTAAGCACGGTAAATCTTGACCGAGCACTTAAATATCTAGTAAAAACAGATTGAGAACCGGTATTTTTATATTTCCTAAAAAGTCTGGACTTTACATTTCTTAAGTGTGTCAACTCTTTGCTAAACCAAGGTGATTTATTGGAAGTTGACGGATAGTACCACGGAACACAGGAATTAAAAAATGAGTTTATTGCAGTGTAAAAAACATTAACTGCATCGGACATATTAATGCATAAGTAAAGATCAGACCAATTAAAGCCAGAAATAAAATTATTTAGCCTCAGAAAGTCTGCCTTGCGAAAACAATGCATTCGTTTGGATTTTTCTGATTTTTCTTCTATAACTCTGCCCGTATCAAATGAAAGTTCGATTGTTGGGTGATATGGATCTTCAGGTTGCGTGAGTGGTGCTACTCTGGACAGAAACACACCTTCTGGATTTGATACAAAACACAAATCAAGTAGGCGACCTAATGAATTTCGAACATGGTTTACTTGAGATAGAGATATGTCAAGCAGGCCATCAATAAAATCATGCTGTGCTATATGTAGTAAGACATTCGATCCGTCCTCAGTGGACCAAGTAACTCCAGGTATATTAAAATCACCTAGAACTATCATCTGATCCCTATCGGAAAGCTTATTTGCAACGGACTTAATAACGGATAGGTGATTTAAATAATCAGGAAGTTCAGACAGCGGCGGAATATATGAGCAAGTTATGTATATAAAGTTACCAGGAAGCGATAACTTTACACAAATAAATTCAATGGTATTGAATTCATCAAAAAATAACTCCTCAGACGGGAAGTTTGAATCAACTCCAATTAAGACTCCACCTCCCCGTCTAGAGGGACGGTCATACCTATATATTGTGTACTTACCTGGAAAAACTTCGGAGCTAAAGATCTCCGGCTTTAACCAGGTTTCTGTGAACACAATAATATGAGATGCAAAGGAAAAGCTATCAGAATACAATTTAGTGAGTTTGCTACGCAAACCTCTTGCATTCTGATAGGAAAGAAAGAAGTTAGAAGTTAGTTTTTTGAAATTGGTACACTGGTTTGGCCTCGACTAGGAAGTTTTACTCCCACGGGCCCCTTCTTCTTTATCTTAGCCTCGAACTCTTTTACAACCATATTATCCGGCCAAAAGTCGCCCGAGCATATGACTTCAAAAAGCTCGTTAGGGACAGTTATCTTGAAAGATGAAATGTCTCTAGCATAAGAAAACTTAAACTTTTCCACCTTTACACTATTACAATCGGCTTTAGTTTTGTCTTGTATATAAGACAATACATCAGAAGATGTTTGATCAGGGGAAAGCCAAGAAACGAAAATTTGTTTCTTTAGTGGAACCATTGAGAGGGATTTTGGTGGAGCAGACATTGTTTCTGAAAAACCAACTTGAGCCGGTTGTCCGGACTCAGTAGTCCCTTGTGGTGGTGATGCTACATTCTGAGAGATAGGTGGATCCACTAATTGTGAAACCACTACGGACAAATCGGAATTCTTAGAAGTCCCCAGTTGCATGCATTCTGTTACGGATTGTTCGGATACCGAATCTTTTTTAGCTGCTGATCTTAGCAACATTTGAGGGTTTGCTGAAATCTGCTGCTGATCCGCCGGAATGCTCTGTTGTTCTTTTGATTTCGGTTGCGGGGTGTTCCCCTTTTGCTCCTTACCACCAGCGGCCTTTTTGCGCTTAGGGGACTCTTCTAATAGCTTACGACTATTAAACAGCGAGTCCAGCGCAGAGAGGAGATCATCAGCTCGGCGAAAACTATCTCTAGCCACTCCGAAACAGCTAATCAGCCCCAATCAGGCCGCCTTTAGTTTGGCGCATGAACGATTTCATCTCGTTCGCAACCTCGACACAAGCCTCACAACAAAACTGCAAATTGGGCCCCTTTGAAAGGTCATCACTTGTCCGGCCAGTAAAACCGGCGCACTTGGTGTGCACCATATTTTCACACAGCCAGCAAGTCATATTAGACTGGTCAGCCCTGATTACGAGGCTGCATTTTTTTCAGAAGCAGACTAAATTTTTATTATTCATTTTATTTATTTACCACTGTACCAAGAAAGCGAATTGAAATTTATAAGCGAGCAGTTATAAGTACCGCAAGAGCGCAGAAACTGCACGCTTAGAACTTTCAAAGCAAAGAGAGCAAGAGAGCGGGAGCGTAAGTAAGGTAATATGCATGCACAAAAGAGAAACGGCGGGGATATAAGAAAAGAAAACACAGATAAGAATTACGAAAAACTAAAACAATTTATTAGTATTAAATACAAAGTGCACTCGCGAAGCGATCGGAGTTTAAATTTATGTTTTAATAAACCCGAAGAGAATTGAAATTGTTTTGATAAAACCCACCGATGGGAATAAACGAAAACAAAATGCAAAATTCGATGCGCAGAAAAAAAACACGACCGTTCACTTTGAAAGTCAAAGACGATAGATATACAAATGCACAATATATAGACAAATGTTTCTACATACGGAATTTTTGCGCGCCGAAATATGTACACGAGGGTTTCATAAATACATTAATGCACGTAAAACTATGCATACATTTATTCATGCCGTGTGTTTTAAAAATGTATACACACAATTATTCAAGCCCATATTTTAAAATAATTTGAGAATGAAAATATGACTAAGGGTAGAATCGCAGTTTTATTGTATATTATATTGTGCACTAATGTACATATGTACATACGTATCACCACATCAATGTATTTATGAAACCCAAGTGCATTCGGCGTTCAAAAATGCCGTATGTACGTTACATGCATGTATAGTCAATTGTTTCTACATATGTACGGAATTTTTTGCGCGCCAAATACACATTTCCTCTTGTACATCTTAAAAAAAAAGTGTATTTGGCGCGCAAAAGTGACGTATGAACGTAAACATACAGCATATACAAATGCACAATATATAGACAAATGTTTCTACATACGGAATTTTTGCGCGCCGAAATATGTACACGAGGGTTTCATAAATACATTAATGCACGTAAAACTCTGCATACATTTATTCATGCCGTGTATACACACAATTATTCAAGCCCATATTTTAAAATAATTTGACTTAATTTAAAAAAATCTTCAACAAACTTAGGGGGTTCATCCAAGCAGTTACACGGAGTAAGAGGCCATGAAAGCTAAGAAAACTAAAACTAATATGGATCTTTCTAAGGAAAATTAAAAATCGTTTTTCGGTTCCCTGAGTTCAGCCCAGGTAATTACATTAATGATAAAATTTAATAACTCAATATATAATAATGTGTGTTTATTTAAATATTTGCAGATCAATCAGAAAGTGTGCAACTACATCGTGGGGGAAATTTTACCAAAATCTCACGTTGAGCATTACACAAATTTAACAGCGTAACATAAATATAAACGCATTTTGGATGTATTCCTAAAATGCAATAAAGTTCTGCCCAGCTCTGCGCCAGTTGAAATATTTTATGTTGTGAAGGTCAAATTGTAACCCCAATACGAAACAAGCTGGGGGACGAGTTTTTTGAAGAGGAAAAACCTGAAACCTAGTCTTATTTTAAGTTGAATTGATTCGCCAATGTAATAAAACAAACAAACAAATAAATAAAACAAAAAAAAAAAAACAATATTTTTATTTAAAATGAAGTACCTTTACCTTACCTAGGTATTTATTTTTGCCAAATAGCTTTTACCTTACCTAAGTACAAAAAAACAGTACCTTTCCCAACACTGTCTATTACTTTTCTATGTTTGAGACTGCCATCTTCATTTTGACCTTTTTTGGGTAGCACTAACAATGGTAAATTATAAGGACTTCTATTATCAGTATTAACGAAATCTGAAACTGATAAGGCATAGGGATACTGATTACTATAAATTGCCCTGTCATTTTCTTTGTTTATTTCACTTCGAGCATCGGTTCGAAATGGAATTTGTAAATTCATTTTTTATTGTGTTCTTTTCTGATTATGTCAATTATTTTCTTCTGCAGTACTTCTATTCGATTTGTACTTGACAAATTAATATTTTTCATTTTATTTCGTTTGGACTTATTAGTTCCAATATTAATTTTTTGTTGACGTCGGGGTTTTTAGGTATTTTAGATTCTAATCCATTATCTTTTTTGTTGACGGAAATTGCATCGTCGGCATGATCAGGATTTGTTGATCCCAAACTATTTAATTTAATGTTGACGGAAATTTCATCGTCAGCGTGCTCAGGATTTGTTGATACTAAACTTTTCTCGCTACTTTTCACAAATATTGAATCTGTGTTTTCGCAACTTTTATTATCAAACAATTTTTTAAAATAAATTCGGAAATTTTATCGTCAGCGTGCTCTGGATTTGTTGATACTAAACTTTTCTCGCTACTTTTTACAAATATTGAATCTGTGTTTTCGCAACTTTTATTATCAAAAATTTTTTTTAAATAAATTCTCTTAATGGAAGATTATTGTTGACTTCCATTAAACTTGTTTCGTTATTTTTCTCACTAACATAATATATTAACTTTTCTATCTTCCCTTTATACTCCAAGGCTCCCTTTTCTATATTTATTATAGCTCTGATTTTTCTTAATAAATTGAACGGGATTAGTAGGTCAGATTCCAATCCTTCTATTTCATAGAACAAATGTCTTGTTCGAAATATATTTATATAGTGGTTGTTTTGAGGAGATGCTGCTTTGCACCCCACTTCGGTCGTTCCTATTAAATTAAAATAAAAAGCTAACTTTCGTTTTAGAGATCGTGTACTTTCGAAGTTTTAGTGCAAGACGAGAAAAGTGAATAGTAAGTGTTGTACAGTGTTCGTTTTCGAGGTTTTACATTCGTACTGTCAAAATTAACACGGTGCGGTTAGCGCAACGCAAATTCTGCACAGCTGTTAGCAAACTTTACGTTACATTTACAAATTGATAGTAAACAATGAAATTTAGTATGAAACGCAGAAAACTTTCCATCTCCTTTTCTTACTCTGTCTCTCTCCCCATAAGATGAGCTGGGTGGTGGAGGACAACCAAAAAAATCACTCTTTAATCAGTAATTCATCGAATTTTTCATCAGTAAATGCTAATTAAAGAATGATGAATTACTGATTAAAGAGTGATGAATTACTGATTAAAGAGTGATGAATTACTGATTAAAATAGTGATGAATTACTGATTAAAATGTGATGAATTTTTCACTGATTAACTCCTAGGACATGTCAATGTTAAATTCATCACTAATTTGTATGAAAATTATCGATTAATCATCAGCAGTGATGAATTTTTGGTGATGATTCATCGATTAAAAGGTGATGAGCGGAACTGCAGGGTACAAATCGACATTTCGGTTTCTATGCCTATATTACTAAAAACAATGAAGCTATGTCGATTTTGCGCTGCATTTTGAAATCGTTTCTATGGCAGCTATATGATTTTGTTCGATTATAATTTAATAAAAACCGTAATTCCATAATATTTAAATATTACCAAATCCTAAAGAACAAAAAAAACAAATTAAAAAGAACAACAAAGGCTGGGCCGCCACAATAGGTAGAGGTAATAGTTGTGTTCGGAGCAGCCCGCAAGCGCCTAGTCTAGTGCGCATAGGTGTATGGCTGAACCTGTAGCGCTCTTGCGCTCTCCTCTTTATATCTGCCTTATCTCGCTAAGCTGTCGCGCTACGTATTCAGCGACTACATTGTAAAACCCAAATTAAAATATGAAGCCAGGCTTTCGGCTACGGCAGTGCAGATTCGACTGGCAAAATAAACACGACACGTACATAAACTTATAATATTAAAAGCGTTATTATTACATAACCTAAGGGTGGCATTTTTGTTGTCTTCCCCCAAACATTTTGGTGACCCCGACGTGATCGCTGTTTTATTTGCCGTCTGCAACTCGGTTTTATTATTGTTTAATATCGTTTAAACAATATATTTTTGGTTTCGCTGTCGTTTGCGGGCATTCGGTCACAAACACACGGTCACAAGCACACAGCTGGCCGTTTAAGTTTTACATTCACGCTGTGAAAAGCCGGCAGGCTGTTGATCTTTACATTTGTACATTTCGCGCTGTGAAAAAATCAAAACAGTGTTGTGCTGCAAATTATAAACAATAGGAGAATAACATTTAACTATTCTAAAAGTGCATAGTGCAGTGCGTACATATACATAATTTCAAGTCCGCTGTTATAAGGCGGAACAACAACAACAAAGTTCCGTTGCGTTTTCGACGACGCTTGGTGTCGCGCATTTTTCGCGGCAAAGGTTAAAAGGTTATTCACCCCTCTTAACCGGTTCGGACATTTTTCTTTTATTTTTTTTTGTGTGCGACTAAGAAATGGCTGCTCCAGAAAACGCGGTTCGGCCTCAAAATGACGCGCCAAATGAAATAGAATTTTTTCGCGCCAAAGTGCAATCAATTCTGCGGCAAACAAACGCAATGAAATTGTATTTAACAACTGAGTCTATAGATCAGTTGGATGAAGCTGATCTTCTTGCGCGATTGGACTGGGTCAATTCCTTAAATTCGTCATTTGACTCCGCACAGACATCGCTGGAACGACTGGATTTAAAGGAGACTTCGAGTGATAGGCGATGGGAATTTTCGGAGGTTTTTATGGATGTGAAGGCGAAGCTCAATAGAGGCTTAGCGGCCCAGCGCAAATTGCAATTGTTGGGTAGCACAGCTGCCAACTCCACATCTATAGACATCAACCACCATTCTGATCTTTCTTTTCGGACACGAAAGCCTCGATTACCCAACCTGGAGAGTGGCCGGACTTTCTCGCAACGTTCACCGCGGTCATTGGAAATGATGACGAGCTAAGCGACATTGAAAAGCTGCAATATTTACGGTCTAGTCTAGGCGGCGTGGCTCTGGAGACCATACGCTCGCTCGAACTTTCAAATGACAATTATAAAAAGGCTTTGAATCTGCTCATAAATCGATTTGATAATAAAGTTTAACATTTTCAGGCACACGTTCAGGCAATATTTGGTTTAAAAGGTGTCGAGAAGGGATCTGCCAAGGGTCTTCGTGAGCTCAGCGATTCTATGAACGCACATCTTCGGGCAATCCATACGCTGGCCACTACACAGCAAATTTTGGATGGATTACTGATTCATATCGTCGTTCACAAGCTGGATCAACGGACTCGGGAAAAATGGGAAGCGGATTTGCCAATCGCTGAGTTATCTTCATGGACTGCTATGGAGTCGTTTTTGGAGAGGAGGTGCGGATCAAGCTTTGGTAACGCAAACACCAGGCCATCAGGTGGGAAAATATGTGCATAAATATAACCCAAGTGCGCTCATTGCGTCTTCTACTAACTCAAATCATCCAATATGCCTATTTTGCGATGCGAGAGATCATTATTTGCCAAAGTGCTCTAGATTTTTAAATTTGAGCCCTCATCTTCGATTTAGAGAAAATGCACCTTTGTCTAAACTGTTTGCGCAAGGGGCATAGTTTGCAGCAATGCAAATCAACTCATTGCAGATATTGTCGCATGAAGCACCACTCACTATTGCATATGACCCCTGACTCATCCGCACCACCTCCATCATCAGACCCACTCTCGAGCTCTCAGCCATCACCATCTACTTCATCAGCACTGGTGTCATGCTCACAACTTGATCGTCAGGTATCGCACCCTCCACCAAATGCTTCAAATACTGTGCCAATAAATTACGTGTTGCTGCCTACTGCTATTGTCTATGTAAAAAATAGGGTTGGTTCATTTATGCCCTGTCGAGCAATCTTAGATTCCGCTTCTCAATTGAACTTTATAACTACGCGCCTAGCTAGCCAGTTAAATTTGAAATATAGGCAGTCGCATACACTAATTTCTGGGATCGGTGAGTCCTCTATGAACTCTGATAAATCAGTGGATATTTTTGCGCTATCACGGGATGCAGGCTATCGTGCGTCATTCACAGCTGTTGTGACTCACAGTATCACTGATTATCAGCCGAATTTCAACATAAATACATCAGGATGGAGGATTCCACAAAATATTTCGCTCGCTGACCCTTATTTCAACCAATCACAAGGAATCGACTTGTTAATTGGCGCTGGTCTGTTTATCGAAATAATTGCTATGGGGAAAATACATTTGGATAGCATTTTGCCAACACTCCAAAACACCAAACTTGGTTGGATCGTTTCTGGTTGGATGTCGACTACTCCAAATCATAAGTCTGTCTTAGCCGCCATTGTCAAGGATACTACGGATCATTCTGAGGATGACGCACTTGCTGCCATAGTAAAGCGATTTTGGGAAATTGAGGATAGTAATCCATCAAAGCCAGCACTGTTGCCTGAGGACTTGCAATGCGAACAACTGTTCAAGGAAAACTGCACTAGACTTGGGAATGGTCAATACTCTGTTCGTCTCTTATCCACTTCGGGATTCGAAAGTTTAGGTGATTCCTATTGCCTAGCTCGTCGTCGTTTTAGGAGTTTGGAAGCTAAGCTAGATAGAAACCCTGTTCTCAAAGCTCAGTATTCGGCTATTCTCCAGGAGTACATCAACTTAGGCCACATGTCTCTCGCACCAAAGGATCCAACAGTACCCCAATTCTTCTTGCCCCACCATTGTGTACATAAGCAGGAAAGTACGAGCACAAAGCTCCGGGTCGTCTTTGATGGGTCTGCTAGAACTACTTCTGGTAGCTCTCTGAACGACTTGCTTCTTGCAGGGCCAACAATTCAGCAAAAAATCTTTAACATTCTACTTCGCTTCCGATTTTTTAAAGTTGCCCTCTGCGGAGACATCTGCAAGATGTACCGCTGCGTGCGTGTGTCCCACCCGGATGACTTTTTGCAGTGTATTGTTTGGCGAGAGAAGTCCACGGATGATTTGAGTGTTTACAAATTGAACACGGTGACTTATGGTACCAAGCCAGCTGCCTTTTTGGCTATAAGAGCCATGCATCAGCTCTCTTATGATGAGGAGGATTCGTTTCCAATTGGAGCAAAAATTGTTCGTAGGGACTTCTACGTGGATGATTTAATCTCTGGTGGCGAGTCAATTGAAGAGGTTAGGGAAATTCGTCGTCAGGTGAAGGATCTATTGTCGCGAGGCCATTTTCCAATCCGCAAATGGTGTTCTAATGATGGACGCGCCCTCGAAGGAGAGTCTGACTGCGATAAGGAGAAGCTAATTCAATTTCACGACGGATCAGCTGTTACCAAGGCGCTGGGATTAGCCTGGGATCCTTCTTCTGACCAACTTCTGTTCAACTTTTCTCAATTATACTTGCGGTCGGAGGCCAATGGAGAAGCAAAGGTCCATTTGCTCTGCGCCAAGTCGAGAGTGTCCCCTTTAAAGGCTTTGACAATTCCAAGATTGGAGTTGTCGGCAGCGCTTTTATTGGCGGAGCTTATCGTAAGCGTCAAGGAAACCATCGATTTCGAATGCGACTTTCATTGCTGGTCCGACTCGTCAATCGTACTGGCGTGGATTCGGCAGCCTCCGAGGGATTTCAACTTATTTGTACCCAACAGAATCGCGAAAATACAGGAGATGACAAAAGGCATGACTTGGCACCATGTTCCAACAAGCTTAAATCCGGCGGATGTCGTATCGCTAGTTGGAACTGTTTGCACTGACATTTCGATCAACTGCAAATTCCTTAACTCTTTTCATAAGTTGCAGCGTGTATTTCCGTACATTCATCGGTTCATTTCGAATTGCAGGGCAAAATCTTCACCTTCAAGGAACCGTGTTACCGCTCAATTCGGGGACCGTACTTCTTCTGAGGAGCATCCAACAGGTTCACTTAGCCAAGGAGTATGGATGTCTTAGGCAGGGCAGGCCGTGTCCACAGAAGAGCAAGCTGATTTCGCTGAGACCAATAATCGGCTCCGATGGATTACTTCGCGTAGGTGGAAGACTTCAGAATGCAAATCTGGACTACGATACTCAGCATCCGATATTGTTACCCAAGGATCATGCAGTTACAAAGGCAATCATCGTATATTTTCATATAAAATACTTGCACGCAGGATCGCAAGCGTTACTTGCCACATTAAGGCAAAGGTATTGGCCAATTGGAGGACGAAAGTTCGTGGCTACCGTCATCAACAAATGCGTCAGATGTTTTCGGATGAAGCCTGTCACTTGGGAGCACGTTATGGGCAGCCTGCCAGCCAATCGAGTTCAGCCTAACCCAGCATTTCATACCACGGGAGTGGATTATTGTGGACCATTTTATCATAAGGCAGAGGCCCGCAACAAGGCGCCTCACAAGTGCTACATCGCCGTCTTTGTCTGCTTCTCTAACAAGGCCACGCATTTGGGAGTCGTCCAGGATCTCACAACGGATTCTTTCATCGCAGCGTTGAGAAGATTCACCAGCCTGAGAGGCACTCCGCGCACTATTTGGAGTGACAATGCGACGAATTTTGTCGGCGCTAAGAGCGAGCTAACCGAGCTGAAGAATCTATTTCTGAGCGAACCCCACACGGCTGCGATAGCTTCCTCTTGCTTAGCTGATGGGATTGATTGGAAGTTCATACCTCCGCGTGCCCCACATTTCGGTGGTTTATGGGAGGCGGCTGTTAAATCGGCCAAATTTCATTTTTATAGAGTCGTCGGTGCTTCCATCTTGGGCCTCGATGAATTGAGAACTCTCGCTTATGAGATTTCTGCCATCCTTAACTCCCATCCACTCTGTCCAATTTCAGAAAACGCTGAAAGTCTTGACGTGTTAACGCCGGCCCATTTCCTGAAAGGCTCCAGCTACACAAGGTTTCCTGAGCCAAATATCACGCATCTCCGAGAAGGCCGCCTCAGCAGATGGCAAAGGGTGACACAGATGCAGCAGCAATTCTGGAAGCGGTGGAGCAGCGAGTATTTATCCTTGCTCCAAGAAAGGAGTAACTGGCGCGTCGAAACATCCAACATCAAGGTCGGAAGCATCGTGTTGCTGAAGGAGGACAACCTTCCACCCTTAAAATGGCAGCTGGGGTGCATCCAAGGAGTCGTTCCAGGCGAGGACGGTGTCGTCAGAGTAGCTATGGTCCGTACAGCTACGGGTCTAGTCAAGAGAGCCGTCGCCAAGTTAGCCGTTCTGCCCATCGATTCCATTTAGTTGGAGCCCTACTTCCTCCAACGGGGGGAGTATGTTCGGAGCAGCCCGCAAGCGCCTAGTCTAGTGTGCATAGGTGTATGGCTGAACCTATAGCGCTCTTGCGCTTTCCTCTTTATATCTGCCTTATCTCGTATTCAGCGACTACATTGTAAAACCCAAATTAAAATATGAAGCCAGGCTTTCGGCTGCGGCAGTGCAGATTCGACTGGCAAAATAAACACGACACGTACATAAACTTATAATATTAAAAGCGTTATTATTACATAACCTAAGGGTGGCATTTTTGTTGTCTTCCCCCAAACAAGTTGTTTGAGTTAAATATTATTATAGTCATTAGTTAGTAAGAGAAATGAAATGAAGTATTATTATTTAATAATCGGAAAGCAAACCGATGGGATTTTTGGGAATAATAGAGTACTAGAGGGTCATACGGCGGCTTACGGCTCTCTCTTTCTCTGGTACCTCGCGCACGCGGACGACGCGGAGAAAATTTGGCAAGTTAAGCACGCGGGGAAGTAAGAACGTGGTCGGTAGGAAAATAAGGCGCAGCGAAACAAGAATATATTCATGAAACGGAAACACGAAAAAAAGATGACAGTGAACGAAAATAAGTTAAATATATATTTATACAAAACGACAAAGGATAGTCTTAACGTTTACTATTTTTACCTCCACGCACCCTTTTCCTCAAGTGACTTAGGTTACCGATGGCCGGCGATCCAATTGGGAGCGGTAAAGATATTGACACTATATATGTATTCCCACAACTTTCTGGGGCGGAAGATCCCCTCACTCTGCCACTTACTCCCCCCCGCTTACAAACGGATACGTGGACAGAGTTTCGGGCCGAATTCTTCCGAATTCTTAAGTTTCTTCCTGCCCCCACCTTACTTCGAGCGACTAGAGGACGAGATTATTTGGTCGAGTTGAGGACCAAGATGAAGCAAGCTGGATACAAAAAAGAAGAACAGCTCTATCGGGTCTACGAAAATATGGCACTCGAGCGATTAAAAAGAATGTGAGACAGCTGACGTCGAGTCGCGCAGGTTTTCCCAGGATGGGGACTACAGACCGGGATAGGACCAACCCTCGTCTGACGCCGAACCCCTTTCGAAGCCACAAGGTACCGATCCAAGGAGGGAATGCAACTCATCGAATGATCATACAGCCCCTATCAAACATCAACGTACAACGAGCTTGTAGTAGGTGCGGAGAAGTCGGTCACTTTAGGCGGGGTTGTACTAATGCACGCCTGAACTTTTGTTGGGATTGCGGTCAAAGGAACACATTGACCGTCGACTGTTGTCGCTGAAATGCCCCGGGAAACTAACAACGTCTTCGCCGAGATGCGGGCTTAGCGGAGACGAGCGAAGTAACAGCCCGACACCAAGAAACCCACCATTAAGGATAAGCAACGGCCTGATCACTGCTACCGTGCAGATCGGAGGCCGATGGGTGGATACGCTCGTATGGTAGCAAGACCTGGGGAGATGCAATAGGTCATCACTACAATTGCGTTAGCGGATCGGTCAAGCCGTGCAGTGAAGAAGCTATGGCGTACTCGCGTGGAATTAGCTGGCACGCGAGTGTAGATGCCATTCTTGGTGATGCCAACCATGTTCGATCTCGTGATATTAGGTATGGATTTCTTGGCGACAATGGAAACACGGATACAGTGCGGAGAAGCCACCTTAAAGGTAAAATTGGGCCCGTCGGCGGAAGACCCCCGACTGCGGCCAAGTAAAGTCGATCGGATGTTGTCAGAGGATACGAACCCGGAAGTACTCAAAGGATGGAGTACGGTGGTTCCGGAGAATCAGAAATCCGACTACAAGGACACTACGTATACGGAGCAGAGTGAGGTCCCCGCGCACAACCGGATCATGAGTCAGATGACCACATCAGGAGAACGAAAGATCGACCACGGATTATACGATATCAGGAGGTCCGACGAGCCGGGAAGGGCCTTGAAGGACTTTCGGCCGGACGAAATCGACGAAGCAGAGAGTGAAGAACCAATGACGGAAGAGGATGACCTAAGACCCGACCAGCGGGAATTCATCACCCGTGAGTTGGCGCTTTTCAAGGAGCTTCAAAGTGTATCACACGTGGTGGGGCATCGGATTATAATGCGAGACGATTAAACCTTGAAACAAAGGTACTACCAAGTGGACGAACTACTCCTCACTAAGTGACCGAAGCGTACACGATAATTACACGACAACAGAGAAGAAGTGTCTGGCCATCATATGGCCCATTAGGAAAATGCGGTGATACTTGGAAGGTTATCGGTTCGAAATGGTTACCGATAACCATCAAGTGGTTGAACTCCATCGAAAGCCCCTCTGGTCGGGTAGCAAGATGGGCGCTGGAGTTACAACGAGGCAAATTTAACGTGGTGGCGGACGCGTTATCCCGACAACCCTGTGAAGTCCTGCAACAGATGGCCGAAGTTGAGACACCCTGTAAATGGATCCAAGGGATGCAAGTTAAGATAAGAGAATACCCTGAGAAATTCTCAGATTACGTAGCGGTAAACGGACAAGTCTACCGGAATCTAGGACACAGAGCTGATGACGAGGACTACTTCCCGTGGAAACTGTGCGTCCCTAGTCCAAGTCGAGTCCGAGTCCTTCAAGAAAGAAAGTCCAAAAGACCGTTTCTCGACTGTTCCAGAGGTATTTCTGGCCCGACATTTTTGTCTGAAGTTTAAAAACGCCCAGACGAAAGCGGCGGGCAAAATGTTACCCCGCGTAACAAACGAATCGTTCGACATATTATGCGCGTACTTTGTCGGCCCGCTACCCCGATCGAAACACGGAAACACTATGCTCCTCGTATTTCAAGACATATTTTCCAAGCTACTGCCTCTCAAATCCAGAAGGCTTTTTGGGATCGTATACTAGGTCGAGTCGGCATCCCTCGGAAGTTCGTCTGCAATAATGGTACTCAATTTACCAGTCGCATTTTGAGAGAGTACTTCCATGCGCTGGAGGTAGAGGTCCTATATACTGTACCATACTAGAAGAACCCTACCGAGGGGACAAATCGGACTGTCAAGACAATGATAACCCAACTCACCGAGGGGGGCCAAAGTTCCTGGGACGGCGCGGACGGCGCGGAGTCTTCCTCAAGCCGGTCACCCGAGATACACTTAGTCCGGCCAACGCCCTTCCATCGAACACACCTATCACCGTACGGTCGAAGAACAAGTCAGTCGTTGGAAAGGACATGTCTCGATGCGCATCGAAGTCAAGTCGGTCGTATTCAAGGCACCCTGGATACGCACCGAAGGTCCTCACGTGTACGAACCCCGCGTTGGGATGGGACGCGACGTTCCGTTCAAAAGCAGATATCCAGACATCCCCAACTCGCCTACGCTCGCCGAAGAAGACCCGTGCGCAGTCTGTCCAGACGTCCCCGACTTGCCTGCAACGCTCGCCGAGGAAGACCCGAGTCTAGTCAGTCCAGACGTCCCCGACTCGCCTACAACGCTCGCCGAGGAAGGCTCGTGTCCAGGCGGCCCAGACATCCCCGCTTGGACTGCAGCGCTCGTTGAAAAAGACCTGAGCACAGGCAACCCATACGCGTCCGATCGCTACCCAGGCCTCTACGTCATCACTCTGCGACTCCCCCCATGCGATCGCTCGACCAGACCCTAAACGTTTCCGCGTGAATTCACACCCTAAGGCCCACCGTTTAAAATGCTTTAAGAAGTGAGAGTTGGCGACCGATAGCGAGGATGGGGAGAAGATCGTCCCCTTTTCCCTCGCGAGGAGAATGATGTTAGGGCTCAATCAGCGTCAATCCCCGATCTGCATCCCGCTAGACGCGCCGCCGACCGAGTGGGAGAATGGGGTCCTCGATCAGGACTTAACCGAGATTCAGGGAACCGGTTGGGAATGGTAATTCGTGGAGGAATTGACCTCGTCCACATTAGTAGGAGAAGACGCGACCCAGATGGTATCTCTGGATGAGTTACGTCCGTTACCAGAAGAATCTATTTCTGAGCGAACCCCACACGGCTGCGATAGCTTCCTCTTGCTTAGCTGATGGGATTGATTGGAAGTTCATACCTTCGCGTGCCCCACATTTCGGTGGTTTATGGGAGGCGGCTGTTAAATCGGCCAAATTTCATTTTTATAGAGTCGTCGGTGCTTCCATCTTGGGCCTCGATGAATTGAGAACTCTCGCTTATGAGATTTCTGCCATCCTTAACTCCCATCCACTCTGTCCAATTTCAGAAAACGCTGAAAGTCTTGACGTGTTAACGCCGGCCCATTTCCTGAAAGGCTCCAGCTACACAAGGTTTCCTGAGCCAAATATCACGCATCTCCGAGAAGGCCGCCTCAGCAGATGGCAAAGGGTGACACAGATGCAGCAGCAATTCTGGAAGCGGTGGAGCAGCGAGTATTTATCCTTGCTCCAAGAAAGGAGTAACTGGCGCGTCGAAACATCCAACATCAAGGTCGGAAGCATCGTGTTGCTGAAGGAGGACAACCTTCCACCCTTGAAATGGCAGCTGGGGTGCATCCAAGGAGTCGTTCCAGGCGAGGACGGTGTCGTCAGAGTAGCTATGGTCCGTACAGCTACGGGTCTAGTCAAGAGAGCCGTCGCCAAGTTAGCCGTTCTGTCCATCGATTACCATTTAGTTGGAGCCCTACTTCCTCCAACGGGGGGAGTATGTTCGGAGCAGCCCGCAAGCGCCTAGTCTGAACCTATAGCGCTCTTGCGCTTTCCTCTTTATATCTGCCTTATCTCGCTAAGCTGTCGCGCTACGTATTCAGCGACTACATTGTAAAACCCAAATTAAAATATGAAGCCAGGCTTTCGGCTGCGGCAGTGCAGATTCGACTGGCAAAATAAACACGACACGTACATAAACTTATAATATTAAAAGCGTTATTATTACATAACCTAAGGGTGGCATTTTTGTTGTCTTCCCCCAAACAAGTTGTTTGAGTTAAATATTATTATAGTCATTAGTTAGTAAGAGAAATGAAATGAAGTATTATTATTTAATAATCGGAAAGCAAACCGATGGGATTTTTGGGAATAATAGAGTATTAGAGGGTCATACGGCGGCTTACGGCTCTCTCTTTCTCTGGTACCTCGCGCACGCGGACGACGCGGAGAAAATTTGGCAGTTAAGCACGCGGGGAAGTAAGAACGTGGTCGGTAGGAAAATAAGGCGCAGCGAAACAAGAATATATTCATGAAACGGAAACACGAAAAAAAGATGACAGTGAACGAAAATAAGTTAAATATATATTTATACAAAACGACAAAGGATAGTCTTAACGTTTACTATTTTTACCTCCACGCACCCTTTTCCTCAAGTGACTTAGGTTACCGATGGCCGGCGATCCAATTGGGAGCGGTAAAGATATTGACACTATATATGTATTCCCACAACTTTCTGGGGCGGAAGATCCCCTCACTCTGCCACTTACTCCCCCCCGCTTACAAACGGATACGTGGACAGAGTTTCGGGCCGAATTCTTCCGAATTCTTAAGTTTCTTCCTGCCCCCACCTTACTTCGAGCGACTAGAGGACGAGATTATTTGGTCGAGTTGAGGACCAAGATGAAGCAAGCTGGATACAAAAAAGAAGAACAGCTCTATCGGGTCTACGAAAATATGGCACTCGAGCGATTAAAAAGAATGTGAGACAGCTGACGTCGAGTCGCGCAGGTTTTCCCAGGATGGGGACTACAGACCGGGATAGGACCAACCCTCGTCTGACGCCGAACCCCTTTCGAAGCCACAAGGTACCGATCCAAGGAGGGAATGCAACTCATCGAATGATCATACAGCCCCTATCAAACATCAACGTACAACGAGCTTGTAGTAGGTGCGGAGAAGTCGGTCACTTTAGGCGGGGTTGTACTAATGCACGCCTGAACTTTTGTTGGGATTGCGGTCAAAGGAACACATTGACCGTCGACTGTTGTCGCTGAAATGCCCCGGGAAACTAACAACGTCTTCGCCGAGATGCGGGCTTAGCGGAGACGAGCGAAGTAACAGCCCGACACCAAGAAACCCACCATTAAGGATAAGCAACGGCCTGATCACTGCTACCGTGCAGATCGGAGGCCGATGGGTGGATACGCTCGTATGGTAGCAAGACCTGGGGAGATGCAATAGGTCATCACTACAATTGCGTTAGCGGATCGGTCAAGCCGTGCAGTGAAGAAGCTATGGCGTACTCGCGTGGAATTAGCTGGCACGCGAGTGTGGATGCCATTCTTGGTGATGCCAACCATGTTCGATCTCGTGATATTAGGTATGGATTTCTTGGCGACAATGGAAACACGGATACAGTGCGGAGAAGCCACCTTAAAGGTAAAATTGGGCCCGTCGGCGGAAGACCCCCGACTGCGGCCAAGTAAAGTCGATCGGATGTTGTCAGAGGATACGAACCCGGAAGTACTCAAAGGATGGAGTACGGTGGTTCCGGAGAATCAGAAATCCGACTACAAGGACACTACGTATACGGAGCAGAGTGAGGTCCCCGCGCACAACCGGATCATGAGTCAGATGACCACATCAGGAGAACGAAAGATCGACCACGGATTATACGATATCAGGAGGTCCGACGAGCCGGGAAGGGCCTTGAAGGACTTTCGGCCGGACGAAATCGACGAAGCAGAGAGTGAAGAACCAATGACGGAAGAGGATGACCTAAGACCCGACCAGCGGGAATTGGCGTTAGTTGGCGCTTTTCAAGGAGCTTCAAAGTGTATCACACGTGGTGGGGCATTGGATTATAATGCGAGACGATTAAACCTTGAAACAAAGGTACTACCAAGTGGACGAACTACTCCTCACTAAGTGACCGAAGCGTACACGATAATTACACGACAACAGAGAAGAAGTGTCTGGCCATCATATGGCCCATTAGGAAAATGAGGTGATACTTGGAAGGTTATCGGTTCGAAATGGTGACCGATCACTTAGCCCTCAAGTGGTTGAACTCCATCGAAAGCCCCTCTGGTCGGGTAGCAAGATGGGCGCTGGAGTTACAACGAGGCAAATTTAACGTGGTGGCGGACGCGTTATCCCGACAACCCTGTGAAGTCCTGCAACAGATGGCCGAAGTTGAGACACCCTGTAAATGGATCCAAGGGATGCAAGTTAAGATAAGAGAATACCCTGAGAAATTCTCAGATTACGTAGCGGTAAACGGACAAGTCTACCGGAATCTAGGACACAGAGCTGATGACGAGGACTACTTCCCGTGGAAACTGTCGAGTCCGAGTCCTTCAAGAAAGAAAGTCCAAAAGACCGTTTCTCGACTGTTCCAGAGGTATTTCTGGCCCGACATTTTTGTCTGAAGTTTAAAAACGCCCAGACGAAAGCGGCGGGCAAAATGTTACCCCGCGTAACAAACGAATCGTTCGACATATTATGCGCGTACTTTGTCGGCCCGCTACCCCGATCGAAACACGGAAACACTATGCTCCTCGTATTTCAAGACATATTTTCCAAGCTACTGCCTCTCAAATCCAGAAGGCTTTTTGGGATCGTATACTAGGTCGAGTCGGCATCCCTCGGAAGTTCGTCTGCGATAATGGTACTCAATTTACCAGTCGCATTTTGAGAGAGTAGGGGACAAATCGGACTGTCAAGACAATGATAACCCAACTCACCGAGGGGGGCCAAAGTTCCTGGGACGGCGCGGACGGCGCGGAGTCTTCCTCAAGCCGGTCACCCGAGATACACTTAGTCCGGCCAACGCCCTTCCATCGAACACACCTATCACCGTACGGTCGAAGACCAAGTCAGTCGTTGGAAAGGACATGTCTCGATGCGCATCGAAGTCAAGTCGGTCGTATTCAAGGCACCCTGGATACGCACCGAAGGTCCTCACGTGTACGAACCCCGCGTTGGGATGGGACGCGACGTTCCGTTCAAAAGCAGATATCCAGACATCCCCGACTCGCCTACGCTCGCCGAAGAAGACCCGAGTCTAGTCAGTCCAGACGTCCCCGACTCGCCTACAACACTCGCCGAGGAAGGCACGTGTCCAGGCGGCCCAGACATCCCCGCTTGGACTGCAGCGCTCGTTGAAAAAGACCTGAGCACAGGCAACCCATACGCGTCCGATCGCTACCCAGGCCTCTACGTCATCACTCTGCGACTCCTCCCATGCGATCGCTCGACCAGACCCTAAACGTTTCCGCGTGAATTCACACCCTAAGGCCCACCGTTTAAAATGCTTTAAGAAGTGAGAGTTGGCGACCGATAGCGAGGATGGGGAGAAGATCGTCCCCTTTTCCCTCGCGAGGAGAATGATGTTAGGGCTCAATCGGCGTCAATCCCCGATCTGCATCCCGCTAGACGCGCCGCCGACCGAGTGGGAGAATGGGGTCCTCGATCAGGACTTAACCGAGATTCAGGGAACCGGTTGGGAATGGTAATTCGTGGAGGAATTGACCTCGTCCACATTAGTAGGAGAAGACGCGACTCAGATGGTATCTCTGGATGAGTTACGTCCGTTACCAGAAGGCTGGACTGGGACAGGCGAACTACGACTACTGCCACAATCGGTAATTCGTCTGATCACCGAGGGGGTCATTAGTTTGTACGAGAAAGTATTATTTAATAATCGGAAAGCGAACCGACGGGATTTTTGGGAATGGAACCAAAATAAGCCAAGCTTAGTTCCGCACCATCCGATGTGGCAAACATGGAGGAAAATACTAGAAAATTTCTCACAATAAGAATATATATTCTTTATAGGGTCGGAAATCTCTCCTTCACTGCGTTGCAAACTTTTAACTGAAATGATAATACTTTATATTCTTTATCAGTATCCCCAGGAGAGTCGATCTAGCCATGTCCGTCTGTCTGTCCGTCCCTCAGTTTTAAAGCTGTCTGCTTGAAACTTTCCCAAAAGTTATCTTTCTATATATCCCATAGGAACAATAGAAAGAAAAATTTTTAAGTATAACATTGTTGTTTTTAATTAAAAGAAGAATTCAGAGTTGCACCGAAAAAACATCGCCTAACTATCGCATAAAAAAGTCTGTCAAATTTGGATGGGGAACTAACTGGGAATTCGTTCAAGGGATGGTAGATAGATCGCTTTGGGAAGACGATTTTACATGTGCGTATCAAAAAGATTTGTTGCTATCGATCAGCCTTATTTTGAACGTCATTCTCAATTTCGATTTAGGAATGTTGCCGAACAATATTCCAAAAATGTCCTAGCTAACGTATCACTACTTATTTTTTTGCCCATCACTAGATTCTTATACTAAACCTATTCAAAGCAGGTAAAACCAGAGTGCGACTCACCTTAAAACCATTCCCTTGAAATGTGCTCGCTCAGCTGGCTTCCTAGCATTAATTTAAAAGCCTAGTACTCAGATCGACAAACGAGTACGCTAGCGTAAAACCTTTAATCTGACCAGTGTGACTGCATTTTCAAGAGTTCATCAGAATTAAGAGTACTACGGTCTTACTGTCAATCAGCCGGGTTTGTTGACAAGCAGTATAAATTCATAAATCGTATTTGCGGAATAGACCCTTTTAAAGATATTATCACTACCTTGGCAAGACATGTCCGCTGTACAAAGAAATTAAAAAACAATACAATTGAAATTTAACAGTTGTTTAATATTTAATATACTGATAATATTTGTTAATTTAAAGTGCAGCTACACAGTCGATTTTTCGAAGTTTTTTATTGTGTTATTTTGAACATTTTTTACCTAAGAAACACTTTGTTTTGACAAGAGGCAACCCAAAAGATTATCACCCGTTGTCTTCTCCAGTGGGAATCCACCAGCACTTCCACTCTTCGGTCGCTTGCATTTGACTGCCACGCCAGCTTGAACAATTATCTAAACATAAATATTGTATATGTCCACGTTAACAAATATTTAATAATGTACAATTATGACTTATTATCATTATCCATTTTCCAGGCTATTTCCTCCCACGCTCTTTTTATAATGGTTGCATTAAAATGTCTTTTATTTAACAAATCCCACAATTCTGGAACGGACTCCACAGATCGTATTAATGTTATTTTGTCCTCACAACTAAGCTCCTGCAATCGACTTTCGCGGGTTTTTTGATTTTTTCCCTCCACGCACGCCAAAAGATTCAATTTTTTTATTTTTTTCGCTAGGGCTCACCAAAAGTTTATTTCTGGTGGTTGGCAACGCGATGTCGTTTTCTGGTATTTTTTCGTTGATCTGAGTACTAAGGTAAAAAAAAACCTGACGAAAAGTGTTCGCCAGCTGTTTGCCTCTCGCTCTCTCTCATGACTGACGAACAATTTTTGTCGATCTGAGTACTAGGCTGAACTTTAAATTTTCATTGTGAGTGCCAAGGATTTAAGGGTGCATTGGGTGCACAGAAAAATATTTGACTCGGGAAATGCTTCTACATTATACATTATACCCTCTTCACATAGAGTGCATCCGGTCGAAACGGTTGGAATTTTTGACAAATGTGAAACTCCGATTCCCATAGTGCACATCCACATCCGATAACAGCTGATCTGAATAGCTGTGGCAAATCATTCTTTGCATTTTTCACAACTTTTAAAAAGAGCTCAACAGTGCTATAACTGAAATTTGGTAAAAGACTACAAGTGATCTACGCGAACAACCAAATCGAACTTCTATGGCTGCAGATTTGTGCCAGCCTGCAGAAAAATAAGAACAGCTATTGCCCAACATTGTATAAATGGTAAAAAATCAAGTTCATTTATATTAATATGTGTTTTCTTTGTTTTATTATAAATTCATAATTCATTTTACTTTTAATGTCAAGGATGCCAGACAGACAAGCTCATTTCAATGACATGATCTCGGCCTGCGCTCGATGCTTCTCCAGCCCTTCTAGGGCGCTATTTCCAAGAGCTCGGCCTTGTGGTCCACCTTTGCGCGCCTTGCAGGGGGTGCAGAGGAGGCCCCATTTTTTTTAAATATTGTGGGATGGCTTGCTAATATATTGTTGAACGTGTATAAGTTACGTGTACTTACACACACATCAAACCCAACTTCCATTAGGCATTGGGAAACCTTCATGTACTGTATTATCAACTCTAAAATTAAAAACAATTATTTAAAATATATATAAACAGCATTTATTGATTTCGAGCCTTCCATTTTCAAAAGTTCCTTATTGATAATGTGTTCGGAGTGAACGATTCAATTTTCACTGTCAAGAAGAAGAACTCACTGTTGCAGCAAAAAAACATCGCCTTATGCCCTCTTCTCATAGAGTCCATCCGGATGAAACGGTTGGGATTTTTGACAAATGTGAAACTCCGATGCCCACAGAGCACATCCACCATCCGATAACAGTTGATCTGAACAGCTGTGGCTCATCATATCAGCCCGTTGCAATTTGCACAACATTTAAAATGAGCGTTATAAATGATACTTGGTAACAGACTGCAAGTGATCTACGCGAACAACCAAATCGAACTAAGACGTGTGCAGATTTTTGCCAGCCTGCAGACAAAATATGAACAGCTATTGCCCAATATTGTCTAAATGGTAACAAATCAAGTTCATTAAATATTAATGTTTGTTTATTGTTTTAATATAATTTCATATTTTATTTCATTTTAAACGTTCTGCTCCATGTTACGGTATGCGCCTAGGAAAGATGCTGCCACACGGATGGAGCAGTAATTAATTAATTATTACAAGTATAAACAACAATTTTTGAATTGGTGCTTTCCCTTTTCAAAAGTTACCCGCCATTATTTTTTTAAATTTTCGTAGTGAATGTTTCAATTTCCACTGTCAAGAAGAAGAACTCAGAGTTGCACCAAAATAACATCACCTAACAATCGCATAAAAAAGTCCGTCAAATTTGGATGGGGAACTAACTGGGAATTTTCGGAACGGAAAAACCTTATGGACCATCCGTTCAACGGATGGTGGATGGAGCTCTGTGGGAAGAGGGCACTACTATTGCACAAAAAAGTCGGTCAAATTTGGATGGGGAACTAACTGGGAATTTTCGGACTGGCAAAACCTTATGGATCATCCGTTCAACGGATGGTGGATGGATCTCTGTGGAATGGCGGCATTACCGGACATGGCGCTTTGTAAGAATATCGTATAACATAAGACGCGGATAGCTAGTTGCACAGTGGAGCAATCCTAGTCGCCATGGACTCACTGGCGTTAACTTGACATAAATTCGATGATTTATAAAATCGGCAGTTTAATAATAGAGATCATTTACGCAGCTTAAATGTAAGTAAATAGAAAATTAAAAAAAAAAAAGTTTACTAATCTTCTGTTAATTTGCATCTGTTAAGAAAAGAATTTATTAATAAAGTCAAGTCTTTTTAATTTGTGTTAATTTTTAAAATATGACGTCCATTAAAATTCAATTCTTAGAATGGGTGTTGCCCTGACGTGGCTTATGCATACACAATATTAATTCAATAGGCGCTTTTAAATCATAAAATTAAATAATTTTGTAGTTGTCAATTATTTCAGAAAAGCCAATGTTAAAAATGGAGGAATCGAATGCGAATGGATCAGGAGTAGATACCGTGTCTATAGAGGTTTCTCCTTCTAATGCTGAAGTAATAAGAGGACAAATTTTCGAAGTTGGTCCCAGATATACTAATCTAGCCTATATCGGCGAAGGAGCTTATGGCATGGTTGTGTAAGTACACTTTACCTTTGACCTGCATATGCACTTGCATATTGCTGTGTTTATGCTATGGATTTAATGAATTTTCCAATGCTAAATATCAAGAAAGTTTGCAGTACATGCGACCCAGATGTCAATAATATGAATTGACGGACTAAAAGCAACATACGATCCAGACCTCTGCTGCCCTGCCCCAACCAAATGAATACACCGTTTGTCAGTTTGTTATTAACATAAACCAGATTTTTTACATTTTTTCATTTATGACATTGTTATAGCAGGCATTAGCTATAAATATTCATAAAAAAAACGTATTTAAGCAAAAATCATGACAAACAAGAAAGGAAAGCTAACTTCGGGCGGAGCCGAAGTTGATATACCCTTGCAGAATATTATGTACATTATATTTTCCAAAATTATTCATATGATGCATTCTTAATACTCAATAAAAATCCCAACTTCCTAACTTTAAAAACACCAAAGTTATGTCATTTCCAATCGTTCAGTTATATGGCAGCTATAAGATATAGTCGGCCGATCCTTATGAAATTTGATAGGTCGGATTGATTTGCCAAAAATAAAACCCATAGAAAATCCCAATTTCCTAACTTAACAAACACCAAAGTTATGGCATTTCCGATAAATCAGTTATATGGCAGCTATAGGATATAGTCGACCGATCCTTATGAAATTTGGTAGGTCGGATTAACTAACCAAACTTCCTAACTTTAAAAACACCAAAGTTATGGCATTTCCAATCGTTCAGTTATATGGCAGCTATAAGATATAGTCGGCCGATCCTTATGAAATTTGATAGGTCGGATTGATTTGCCAAAAATAAAACCCATAGAAAATCCCAGCTTCCTAACTTTACAAACATCAAAGTTATGGCATTTCCGATCAATCAGTTATATGGCAGCTATAGGATATAGTCGGCCGATCCCGGCCGTTCCGACATATATACTGCGTGCAAAGGAAAGAAGGGTGTGTGCAAAGTTTCAGTTCGATATCTTTAAAACTGAGAGACTAGTTTGCGTAGAAACAGACAGACGGACAGACGGACATGGCTGTATCAACTCAGGAGGTGATCCTGATCAAGAATATATATACTTTATAGGGTCGGAGATGTCTCCTTCACTGCGTTGCACACTTTTGACCAAAATTATAATACCCTCTGCAAGGGTATAAAAACGTAAAAAATAAAAAAGAACCCACATTTCGCTGTCAATTAATTGTTTGCAAAATGCAAGCACAAGGTTAATAACAATTGATGACTTTAAAACTTAAAAATTTAATAAAGCCCACAAATGTTCTATATGGTTCAGATCTAGACTCTGGGCAGAAGTATCAATAACTTTTGAGCAGTTATACAGCAGCCAGGTCCTGCAAAGCAACGATTTATGCTTGGGATCTTCATCTCGATATATGTACATAGCTTATACTGCAGTTTATTTGGATAAGGGTTAACAAATCCAAAATTAAATAAATTAAATTAAACTAAAATTAATACCCTT
Source organism: Drosophila prolongata (assembly GCA_036346975.1). NCBI lineage: Eukaryota > Metazoa > Arthropoda > Insecta > Diptera > Drosophilidae > Drosophila > Drosophila prolongata. Next base: position 13,758,867 of record JAYMZC010000387.1, on the reverse strand, counting down.
GCAGAGGGTATTATAATTTTAGTCAAAAGTTTGCAACGCAGTGAAGGAAACATTTCCGACCCTATGAAGTATATTCTTGATCAGCATCACAAGGAGAGTCGATCCAGCCATGTCCGTTTGCCCGTTTCTACGCAAACTAGTCCCTCAGTTTTAAAGCTATCTGATTGAAACTTTCCCAAAAGTTGTCTTTCTAAAAAATTTTAAAAAATTATAACTGTTTTTAATTTTTTTTTTTTGTTATTTGGGATTTGGTTTTATTTAAATATTATTGAATTACGGTTTAAATTAAATTAAAACCACAATATCATATAGCTGCCATAGAAACGATGGCAAAATGCAGCGCAAAATCGACATAGCGTCAAAAGTGTGCAACGCAGTGAAGGAGACATCTCCGACCCTATGAAGTATATATATTCTTGATCAGCATCACCAGGAGAGTCGATCTAGCCGTGTCCGACTGTCTGTCTGTTCATCCGTCCGTTTCTACGCAAACTAGTCTCTTAGTTTTAAAGATATCGATTTGAAACTTTTCGCACACCCTTCGTTCCTTTGCACGCAGTATATAAGTCAGAACGGCCGGGATCGGTCGACTATGTCCTATAGCCGCCATATAACTGATTTATCGAAAATGCCCTAACTTTAGTGTTTTTATGGGTTTTATATTTGGCCAATCAATTCGACCTGAACTTGACCACATAAAAAATTGTGTCCTTGCGGTAGGCAAAATATCTCCGTCAATTTTTATCTGAAATCAAAAAACCAAAATTATTCTGATAGTGTATGTGTCTCGCTTGTCCTCTACGAGCCATTTTTTTTAAAATTAAAAATTGAATTTTTTGTAGCGCTTTTCATAAAAAGTGTAATTTTTTACGTAAATTTTTTACGTTTTTGAGAAATCGTGACTACCGACTTCAAAAAAGTGGTTTTGAGAAAAACGCGTTTAAAGTGCCGCATCTGCCCGACGCCGGAGCCCGAATTGCCCGTTGTGACGTTCAACGCGCTGGGCTTTAAATTTCTCCCATTCCTACAGTTTTGCTCTGTACTATTAAAAAAAAAAATTGAAAAAAATGAATTTTTGAAGTGTCAAGACCCGTTTAACCCCTTAAGGGGGGGAATGGAATTTTTTCACACGATACGGTTAATGTCAGATCAATTATTTTATAACGTATCATCGAAACAAAAAAATAAATGAGCCGTTCGCAGCCAAGCATAGTGGGCGATTTGGTCTCGCTAGCGACATTTAATTAATAACTTCTAAACTAAAATAGATCGGTTCAGTCGGTTTTTTTTTCACTGATCAGAAAAACCATAAAATTTTTTTTTTTAAAGGCTAGAATGTTATTCGGAATCATCGGAATCAGAGAGAGGCATATCCAGATGCTTTATTAGAAGCAAACTCTTAACATCATCGTTCATAATAATTGTTTTTTTAGCAGAAGTTGCAGACCCATTTGACAATAAAGTTATCAAAGGGTCGGAAGAAACTAATATCTTCCACTAAACTAATAACATCTTCCATGGTATTTTTTCTGCACTTTGTTCTTGTATTGCTCTCGCGTACGTTTCGGAAGTCATTGTTCCTGTCTTCAAGAGCTTCCTCGGACATTATACCAATTGGATGGCAAAAATGGCTTAAACTTAATTAAAATTCTGTGAACACACGATGGCATATAAAACCAGGGATATGATTTCACAAACAATTCGGCAGTTTCCAATGCGCAAAACCGGAATGCCTCCGAATTTATTTCGTGGCAATATGCCAGTGCTCGTAAGATTACACTGAATCGATCTATTAAATCATAGCTTACTTCTGTTATACGAGAAGCCAAATTTGGTTGTTCAAAAAACCTCCTTGCAGTGTTTCCGTTGTTCGTACTGCCAGCAATAGCAATTGGTATATCTACCAGCAAATGCATTTCTTCCCTCAGCTTCTGCTGAATAATTCTTTTATTTTATTTTCCTTGTCAACAACACGAGCTTGCCACCTTTGTATCTGAATTCTATATGCAATGTGCAAAACACACTCGAAAAACCTAATCCAGGCGTGAAGACTTGATAAGCCATATTCAAAGAGGTTTTCATTAATAGAGAAGCTCTTCACCAAATTCAGATCGTTCATATTCCTTGGAGTTGGGTTACAAATTTCGAATGCATGGCCGCTGCTGCCATCACAGCCCCATTTGTATGTAGCAGTTAATAGGGTGTTATTCTAGTCCTAGCAATCGTTTGGTCCACGAAGCTTTGTAGTGCTACTTCAGCGAAATGATCAGTGACCGTGATGACACGTGGATAGCATTTTTTTCGCACAACGCAGTTTATCGTAGCATGGATATATATCAGCGTTTTGTCCTTAGGCGGCTCTTTTTGACGAATTCCATGTGTACTTGGTATGTCCAACATCAACAAATAGAGCCAGTGCTTTTTCATCAGAAAATTTAGACGGTAGACGCTGTGGGGTAGTCATAGTTTTCATAATATTACCGCTAAACTCTTCGTCGGCGTTTACCATTGAAACCAACTGTGAAGCACTGCGTTTTCCAGCTTTATAATTGATATGTATTTGTTTCGTCAATAAATATCGATTGGCCTAATAAAAGTTTGCCACGCCCACTCTAACGCCCAAAAACCCATTAAACGCTTAAGCCTGGCTAGCGCCTACATTTCCGCCTTTCATGGCGCCATCTAACGGATGACTTTGGAACAGCTGGCCAAGGTGCTTAACAGAGTCAACGTTAATTCTCGATAAGGATTTCTGGATAGCTGAGTAACGGGTATCTAATAGTCGAGGCACTCGACTATAGCGTTCTCTCTTGTTTTGTCCATTTTTCCTGTGGTCACTATAATTCACATTATGTTAAAAAAAAAAAAAACAAGAAGGCATATTTATATTAAGTTGTTTAGCTGAGTAACGGGTATCTAATAGTCGAGGCACTCGATTATAGCGTTCTCTCTTGTTTGAAGTCGGTAGTCACGTTTTCTCAAAAACTATTGCACCGATCGACTTCTGCTTTAGCACACTGCTTTTAGACATGTTTTTCTTGTCCTTAACGGAGGGATTTTTTTATTTTCAATTACAACTCATTTTATAAGCCAAAATATGGCCAACATTTACGTAAAAAATGACACTTTTTATAAAAAGCGCTACAAAAAATTCAATTTTTAATTTAAAAAAATGGCTCGTAGAGGACAAGCCAGACACTATCAGAATAACTTTGGTTTTTTGTTTTCAGATAAAAATTGACGGAGATATTTTGCCTACCGCAAGGACACAATTTTTTATGTGGTCAAGTTCAAGCCTGCCTCAACGGCTCAATTTTTAAAATGTTTGGTTCAAATTTTTACACAATGTTGGTCAAACCTTAAACATTAATGTACAATAACTGAAATTGGTAAAATTGTCGTAAGATCTTTTAAAAAAATTCACCAAAATAGGCTTTTTTTCGTTCTTCAAGACCCGGATAACCCCTTAATATATCAGAAATATACCTGAAAAGTTTAAAGTACCTATGTTTTTTTCTTTGTTAAAAAAAAATGAATGAAATTTGCCTATTTCTTTGACACAACTATCCAGAATGGACACTTAAAAGGTTTTCGGTCAGAGGAATTCGATTACAACAAAAGTTTATTCACTTTATTCTAATCCTGGAGTATTGGATCGGCTACATTTCACTGTGCCTTCGCCTTTTTATGGCACTCTCCCGATTTTGTTATAACGCACCTAGGAGTATAGGGTTTCGAGCGTTAGAAGCACTGCTTGGTGCTAGAAGGCCCTCTTTTTTGCACTGATCATTGTACGTCAATGGCCGAGATAAAATTAAGTTAATCTATTTACTAATTTACTAATTACTAATTCGAACGTATACAATTCGAACAGGAAATGTCGAAGTCTCTTTGTTGCTAGGCACGCCTTTTTTATACCAAGTTCATAACTGGTTAATGTTCCTCTTGTGACTTTGTTTTCTTATATATTTAACCCTCAACGCACACACCTCCGTTTTTTAACACAACGCACACACTGGGTGTTTTTCACACATTCGACTTTGCCCGTTAATAACTTTACTTGTAATTGTCCGATGTTGAAGTTGTAAATATAATTTTTCATAATTTAATTCGTAAAAAACTGATTGGTGTTTATGAAAAAGTCACATTTTTTTCAATAATTGTTATTAAAACGAAAAAAGTGTACAAAAAAAGTCTACAAAAGAAAGCATTTTTTCGAGAGTTCAGGGTACGAAATTTCAGATTTTAATGGCAGTTTAACCGTACTCTCCAAAAAGTATATTTTTTTAGTCATTTGAAAATGGCTCAATTTTTTCGTTGTTGCGGGTAAAGTGTGGTATAGAGTAATGCATTATCTTACATTTTTTCATAATAATTATCTCCTATGATGTATATATTAATATAAATTAACAAATCTCAAAAATATTACATATTTACACGTAAATATTCATGGTTGTTTGGTTCTGTAAGGAAATCTCATTACTATTTCAAAAATTTTATTTCATATATGAAATTTTGCGAATGTGCGTGAATCGATCATCTTCCTTCCTCTGAGCACGTGTGCTTTTATCGTCAAAGCGCAAACATTCGAGCAGAAATTTGAATCTATTTAGAGGCATAGTTGCTTTATAAAAGGGGCTTGCATGAATACCCCACAGATGCTTAGCGTCCACATTACTGGATTTGTTTACCCCTGCATAGTATAACAACCCTATGAAAGCTTTCAATTCGACAAGATCTATATCTTTATGTTAGGATCGCGAAGTAGCGTGTCTCGGCATCCGAGTCGTCCGAGGATGCATCATTACTCGACGACAATTGCTTTTCTTGTTCAAAAAGCTGTTCTACCTCGTGCGAATCGCGCACTCTCGCCCGCGTCACCATATTGGCGCCTTTTCTATGAAAATAATGATATGTCACATGTAAAAACGCGAAAAAGGGGGTCGACAATTAAAATTTCAAAATAACACGATCTCTGTACTTACGTGGAATTTGGAACACAACGCACACACTGGGTGAGCAACTTTGGGACACGGAAGCTGAAACTCGGCGTGCGCGTAGTGGTGGCGCATAAGATTTCGCTCTCATTCTTATTCTCATTTTGACGCTCGCGCGCTCAGTACTCGAGTTCGGCCGTTCATACATTCGTGTTCATGCATTCTCATACAGGGGTGCATGTGTGCGATCATTTCATTTCGGTGCAGCAAGAATATTTTTTCTTTTGCTACTTTTCAGACTTGGTACCCTTACAATATGGACGTATTCACTATTGGGTTAATGATAAAAATAAGAATATTATATGTTATAGTATATTTTTTAATATTTCCGCATATAATTCATTTTGGTTTACAAATTCAAATCAGTGGTAGCAGAAAAATGTTTTGCATATATGTATGTATTCCAATTGATATAAATCAATCTAATGAGATAGGAACAGGGCACATCGCAGTCGGTGTCTGCGCTTAGTGGTTGAAAAAACTTCAAACCAAATCAGCTTTGGTTGTTGTTCTGCGGGCGGACAGAGACAAGAACAGCGTTTTCGCCGCTCAAAAAAAACAGCATACGAAAATATTAATTTTATAATGCTATCCTACCAATAACAAAATTGGATAAATAAACTTTTATTTTGCCAAATTTCAAGTAAATCGACTAATTATAACTTGAGATATTGTGGCTACCGCATCAAAAAAAGTAGTTTCGAGAAAAACGCGTTTAAAGTTTTACGTTAAGTTTCGGGCAGCGTAACTGAATATTACGTAAAACTTACATTACCTTAATCAGCCGCCCAGCTCCATACAATCTCCTTCAAACGATTAATGTAGTATACTGGAAATAAAGGTATTGTTATAGAAAGGAGAGAAAGTTATTCATACTCAGGTAGCCTGGGTCTCCAGCCACCTATTGTTTCAGTCGTTCGCTCAACCGGTCTAGTTGCCACGTCACTAAAACGGCTATAACTTTGAAAATAAAAATAATAAAAACCATCGAGTTATTCCTACTAGCAGTTTTTGCACTTCACCTCACTTGTTGTTGTTACTGTGGTATGGTATTTAAATTTTTCTTTGGCCTCTTCTTTTGCGTTAAAAATTTAAATTCACCCAAATATAACTTCCGAAGTTTTGGGCAGTTGAACGTAGTTGAGTTAGCTCGTTTTGTATACATTTTTCGATGTCCAAAACTTAAAAAACGCTCTCCTGAAAAGTTGAAATTTCAAAGTCGGTGAACACGATCCTGCAAAATCTACTAAACGAATCGTTTTGAAATTTTGCACACAATTTCTGTACCTAAATCGGCAGGTACTGACGTCGTTTTTTTTTTTAAATTATTTTTTTTTTCATTTTATAATAACAAATATATCGAATTTTTAGGCTGAAATCGCGTTTTTGACTTTAAAGTGTTGCCAAAAATCCAAAAATTGAATAAAAAGAAAACTCAAAGTAGTTACTTCTAGAAACATATAACTAATAAACAATTTTTTTTTTGTTTTTTCTAATGATCCAGTAACGAATTCTGCTGTTCACCGCAAAACCTTTTTTGGGAGGAGCCTAAGAGAGCTTTGCTGTGAACGGCTCATTTATTTTTTTTTTTTATGAAAATTTGTGAAAACGTATTTTTAATGTTGTACTTTAATATGGTTATAAAATAATTGATTTTATTAGTAATTGTAAACCACAAATATAAGTCTGGGGACATACTCTCGTTCACCAAGGGGTTCTGCTCCATGTTGTGAGTACGGTATTCGCCTAGGAAAGAGTGGAGCAACTCTGAATGCTGCCACACGGATGGAGCAGTAATTAATTAATTATTACAAGTATAAAGAATTATTAAAGAAATAGTATAAACAGCATTTTTTGATTTGGCACCTTCCTTTTTGAAAAGTAACCCGCCATTATTTTTAAAATTTTCGTAGTGAATGTTTCAATGTTCACTGTCAAGAAGAAAAACTCAGAGTTGCAGCGAAAAAACATCGCCTAACTATTGCATAAAAAAGTCCGTCAAATTTGGATGGGGAACTAACTGGGAATTTTCGGACTGGCAAAACCTTATGGACCATTCGTTCAACGGATGGTGGATGGATCTCTGTGGAATGACGGCATAGCAGGGAATTTTCGGAACGGCGAAACCTTATGGACCATCCGTTCAACGGATGGTGGATGGATCTCTGTGGGAAGACGGCATTAAGGAAGAGTTTAAAGTATTTAGAAGTTTACAAACCTTTTATTTTCTAATTATAGTAAGAAATTATGTTTTCTAGGTGTTTACACCTAGTAACAAAGGTGCTGTGTTAAACCTTCGCTTTCATCATTTATTATTTTGTTTATTATAATTAAATTCCTCAGTTACGTTTTACAAAAGTGTAGTTGTTAAGGTATTAATTATACCCGTTACTCGTAGAGTAAAAGGGTATATTGTATTCGTGCAAAAGTATGTAACAGCTAGAAGGAAGCGTTTCCGACCCTATAAAGTATATATATTCTCGGTCAGGATCACTAGCCGAGTCGATCTAGCCATGTCCGTCTGTCCGTCTGTCTGTCTGTCCGTCTGTCTGTCTGTCCGTATGAACGCTGAGATCTCGGAAACTATAAAAGCTAGAAGATTGGCATTTTGCATGTAGATTTTAGAAGTTCCTACGCAGCGCAAGTTTGTTTCAAAATGGTGCCACGCCCCCTTTAACGCCCACAATCGCTTATATACGATTTTAAAAATTTACATATTTTTGTTGTGTTTATCAATACCTATCGAAATGTAGAAGAAATTTTTCAAATCGGACCATTCGTTAAAAAGTTATGCGTGATCAAAGTTTCTATCTCCATCTCCCTCGCACCTGAGTAACGGGTATCTGATAGTCGGGGCACCCGACTATAGCGTTCTCTCTTGTTTTTATTTTCTTGTATATACATTTCGGTTCAACATATTTGTTTAATTTTCCAAGTAATTTTTATTATACCCTTGCAGAGGGTATTATAGTTTGTAACGCAGTGAAGGAGACGTTTCCGACCCTATAAAGTAGGATCAATAGGGGAGTCGAAATAGCCAAGTCAGTCTGTCCGTCTGTTTCAATACCGTTTGCGAGCTCAGTTTAAAAGCTAGCGATCTGAAACTTTTACAGTCGTCCTAAAACATGTGTACGCAGATCAAGTTTGAAAACCGACCCGATCGGATGTCTATATCCTATAGCTCCCATAGGAACAATCGGATATAACTTGCAATAATGGAAGATATTTCGCGCAGTGTAAAAGCTATTAACATAAATCTTTTCAAAACTTATTTTTGTATGCATACCTTGATCAGGGTAAAAGCGCTTGGCGATCGGACGTCTATATCCTATAGCTCCCATAGGAACAATAGGGTGAAATCGGTCCAAATTTGATGATTTTTAGGATATTTCGGTTAAAATTTAATGATTTTTAGGATATTTCGCGCAGTATATAAGCTATTGACATGAATCTTTCCAAATCGTATTTTTTTATACATACCTTGATTAGGGTAAAAGCGCGTGACGATCGGACGTCTATATCCTATAGCTCCCATAGGAACAATAGGGTGAAATCGGCCCAAATTTGATGATTTTCAGTATTTTTCGCGCAGTTACACACTGACACGCTACTGACATATATTTTTCCAAGTCTCATTTATTTACGCATATCTTGATTAGGGTAAACGCGCTTGCCGTTCGGACGTCTATATCTTATAGGTTCCGTAGGAAAACATGTTAAAGGCTGCGAAAGTATCCATTTTTTTCTATTTTTATATGACATTTTTGCAGTATAAAAGCAATTGACATTAAACGATGCAAATCTAGTTTATTTATGTATACCTTATTCCTTTCGCTACTTTTTCAGTTTTAGCAATTTCGGCAAAGTCTGCAAGGGTATTAAAACTTCGGCTTGCCGAAGTTAGCTTCCGTCCTCGTTACTTACTATTTTGTAAGCACTTTAAAATTGTATTGTCGTTTTGGATTAGACTTTACTCACTACATACGTTGAAAAAAATTATTTCGGATTGAATTAGGTTCATTGAGGGCTGGGCACGCAATATAACGTGCTTATATTTACAGTGGCTCACAGCTTATTTTGTGCAGACGTAAACTTAAAACTCAAAATCATATATCTGGCAAACGATCAGGTTGTCAAATATCTCCCTTCCGCTTAGTTTGGTTTTTGAATTTGGCGGCCTTGTGTAAAGCGCTACATATCGGTATCGGGCAATGCAATATCTCGATTGAAAAGTCTTGACATAACCTACCAAACGACGCTATTCATAACAAGTTTGGTTATTGCGTTGAATATGGTTTCGGAGCAATGGTTTCGACGATTCGGAGCCGGTGAAAACGACACCAAGGATAAGCCAGCCGGCGGATGACCTGTGACGACGAATACCTTTTTGAACTATCTGCAGAAGGCTGGATACAAAAAAAAGCTGGATGTTGGAGCGCCGCATGATTTGGCGCAAAAAAAACCTGTTGGACAGAATCAACGCCTGCGATATGCTGCTGAAACGGAATGAACTCGACCCATTTTTGAAGCGGATGGTGACTGGCGACGAAAAATGGATCACATACGACAATATCAAGCTAAAACGGCCGAGGCTGAAGGCCGGTGAATCGTTATTGATGGCCAGGAAAGTTTTGCTCTGTGTTTGGATTGAAAGGGAATCATACACTATGAGCTGCTCCCATATGGCCAGACGCCTAATTCTACCATCTACTGCGAACAACTGGACTGCTTGAAGCTGGCGATCGCCCAGAAGCGACCAACAGGAATAGTGTAGTGTTTCACCATGACAACGTCAGACCACACACTTCTTTGATGACTCGTCAGAAGCTACGGGAGCTCGGATGGGAGACTTTATCGCATCCACCATATACCCCGGACTTAGCGCCAAGAGACTACCACCTGTTCCTGTCCATGACGAATGCAATTTCTGGTGTAAAGTTGGGCTCAAAAGAGGGTTGTGAAAAGTAGCTGTCAGAGTTTTTCGCAAATAAGGAGGGAAGTTTCTACGAGGGGGTATTATGAAGTTGCCGTCTAAATGGGAACACATTATCGAACAAAACGGCGGATATTTTAGCTAAATCCGTTCACTTTATCAATTTTTATAAAGCATTGAATAAAGAGCAAAAAAGCAGAAGGGAGTTATTTGACAACCTAATATATGGACTATGAAAAAGATTTAAATGCAGTTATTTTTGGTAGTATTTTGGGATTTATTAAGGGACTTCATTATTTTTAAACTCCATTAGATAACACTTAAAACTAAGAAAAACAAAAAATACCTCCTTTTTTATGGCACAGCTTATTTCGTGCAATGAACTTCATGTTAAATATATTGACTATTAAATAACTTAATACTTTGTGTGGCTTCCCTTCTGTTTGATGACATCCTTTAATCGAGTTTTCATCGAAAAAACCAACCTGTGGTCTCTTGGAATCTTGGCCCATTCTTCCAGGAGGGCCTTTTAAGATAATTTTCTTAGATTTTGACCTTTTGCGGATGGCCAGATCCAAAATTGCCTACAAATTTTCAATGACGTTAAGGTCTGGTGACTGGGCTGGTGGATTCACTTCGTGAGGGCAGTTCCAGACAAGCCAAGTCTTCACAATTGCTGCTGAATGTTTATAATCGTTATACTGTAATACTGAAATCGTGTATGCCCAGTTTTTCAGCAGGTTTTCTTTTAAAATCTGTAAGTACATTTTGGCCATTCTTGATCATATCAATAAAAACGAGGTTGCCCCACCCGAAGCTGCCATACAGGCGTATACCATAACATGACCCCCGCCATGCTTGACCGTAGCTTTTAGGTGTTTATTTTCAAGCTGTTGCAGGTAGTACATAAGTCGGAACGGGCCGGATTGGCCTACTTTATCATATATATAGCTCCCATTGGAACAATTGGGATTAAAGGGAAGTACAATTATAACTACCGTATCTTCTAAACATATACCCATATAGTCCGTGATAGTCTTTTTAATAATTTCAGAAATACGACTTTATTTTTATAAAATCGGACGACTGTATCATATAGCATCTGCCATAGAAACAATAATGAAAAAGCGAAATCAACATTTAACTTAACACTGCCCAATCTTGTAACTAGATTTTTTTTAATTCCACCTGTGAACACTACAAAGTGTAAAGAAGAATTTAGTTTCATAACAAAACCCTTGGTTTTTACGTATTAAAAACCTTCCCCTCATAAACACATGTTGAAATGGATACAAATGTGTTGCGATTGGGTGGGTGTAAAAACGTTTTCAAAAAGCTTTGGCATAGCAGAAAACTTGTATTGTATTTGAGTTAGTTTGGTAACCTGGGTAAAGGCAGATTTAGTGTTAACAATGTTTTAAAACTGTTTTCGATCTTGTGAAAACTGGACCATACAACGAGTCAAATAGCTTTTGTAGCACCGGGCGTTAAGCATGGTAAAGTTAGACCGAACTCTTAAGTATCGCACGCTTTAAAATTTAAAAATTTTTTTTTGTAAATTATGGTCTTCACATTCTTATGTGTGATAACTCCTTATTAAACCATAGAGGTTTATTTGAAATTAACGGATAGTATAACGAAACACACAGATATAAGAAGGAGTTCAATGTATTATAAAATATATTAACGGCCTCAGCCACGAGAGTGCATGAATAAAGTTCGGACCTGTGAAAGCCAGCTATAAAAGTATTTTAGCGATTAAAGTTTGCCTTACGAAAGCTGTAGGATGATTACCTTTTATTATTTATAACTAAAGGTTGCCCCTAGAACACAATCTATTGACCGTAAGTCAACACTTAAATTGGATGAATTCGGAAAAATTATTCGTATAAGGGGCAAAGACACAGCGATAGTCAACCGTAGAACGCACAGTTAATGAATATGCAAGGGTTACTAGAGAACTGACTTTATTAGAGAAAAGGTCGGGCTTATATACACAAGTCGAAAAGGGGCTGTTAGTCAAAAATATATTGCATATCATCTTGGCGATTCAAGAGGTACTGAAATAAGTTCCCTAATTAAATCATTTTTGACCAAGTGCGTCTGTTTTTTTTTTGTTTTTTTTTTTTTTAACATTTTGCATTTTATTTATTGGATCTTCTCTGAATTGAGACTGACAATAAGTATATAGAATCTTAAATTAAAAAACTATCTGACAGTCAAGGTGACTGGCGCGAGGTTTAGGGGCTCTAATAACAATTGGTGAGCTGGAAGGTCATTGCGTTGAATGCCAAGATCTCTGTGGATGTTGTCGTTCCGAACATACCAAGATGCCCCAGTGATAGTTCTCAGGAGTTTTGATTGTGCTCGTGAATAATGTCGATGTTGCTGCTGCTCGCGTTTCCCCACAATTGGGAGCCGTAGGTCCAGACTGGCTTAAGCGTTGAATTGTAGAGCAGGACCTTGAAGTCCAGGCAGAGGGGGGAGCGCGCGTTTATAAGCCAATGGAGACTGTTTGATTTTAGTTTTAGGTGAATTTTCTTAGCTTCGATATGTCTCCGCCATGTAAGTCTCCTGTCTAGGTGGATGCCAAGGTACGTTACATCGTCAGCTTGTGGAAGTGGCGTGTTATTCAGGGTTAGCGGGGGACACGTTTGTCTGTTAAGAGTAAACGTTATATGTTTACACTTTTGCGCATTTATTTTTATACGCCAGTCTGATAACCACCTCTCCACTACAACAAGATGATCAGCTAGTAGTGCTGTTGCCTGAATTGGGCATTTGGACCGACTTATGATCGCGGTATCGTCTGCGAATGTAGAAGTAGTTAGCCGCTCGTTCGTGGGGATATCTGCGGTGTAGAGGAGAAATAGAGTTGGACCAAGGGCGCTACCTTGGGGAACTCCAGCCTCTATAGCGTAGTCGTCGGATGTTGTATTGTTGTATCTCACGGCGAAGGCTCTGTTGTAAAGGTACGATTCAAGTATCCTGTGAGTGTTTCCCGGCAGGATCGTTCTGATTTTATGCATAAGGCCATACAGTCAGACTCGGTCGAAAGCCTGTGCAACGTCAAGGAATACCGCACTGCAGTATTCCCGAAGCTCGAATGCAGTCCGTATTTCTGTTGTTAGTCTGTTGACTTGCTCTATTGTTCCATGGCTTTCTCGAAATCCAAATTGGTGTGCTGGAATAACGTTGTGCTCTTTCAGATATGGGATTATGCGCGTCAAAAGGCATTTTTCGAGCAATTTTAACAGACCCGAGAGTAAACTTATCGGTCTGTACGAAGCTGGTATTGTGTGATCTTTTCCTGGCTTTGGGATCATTATGACTACCGATTTTTTCCATTTTTTTTTGGAAAATAGCCAAGTCGTGTAATCCCGTTAAAGAGTTTACAAAATAACCTCAACTGCACAAGTTTGGAAGTTCGATTAACAAATTGCTCGCTGATTACTTTTGCAACTTCATTTGGTTGAAACAGAATTGGCTCCGTCTCAGATTCGATTCGAATTGACGGCGACGGTAGTGCGAATGAATTAGTTGCAGGGTTTGGCTGGAAAACATTTCGAAGGTGCAAAGCAAATGTACAAGCTCTGACTTTGTCGCTTCTGGCCCAGCTGCCTGAAGAGTCTCTTATGGGAATTACTGTTTCGGCCGGCGCACTTAGATTTGGGTGGGCCCTCCACAAGGGATGCTTAGTGCTGGTGGGTGAAAGTTTCACAATGTACTGGCGTTGTGCTTTTACTTCTTCTTGCCTTAGAGCCCTGGTCAGTCTGCGACCCGCTTCCTTAACACTTTGTTTGGAGGATGGCGATCTGCTGGTTTGCAAATCACGTCTCAAACGTCTTTTCTCCAGAACAAGCTGTTCGATTTCAAGGTTAGTTTTGTGTTGGTGTGTGTGCCCGTCCCACCCTTGCGGTGTTGAGACTTTGGCTGCTGCGACGAGTACAGACTCCAGTGCATCGGCATAGCAGTCGATGTCCTCCTTGATGTTGAGCTGTGGAGTTAGTTCAATGTGGGAACTTACGTACATTTTGAACTTCAACCAGTTGGTTCTATGCGACGTCAGCCTGCGAGGGTGCTCGATTAATTCCGGGCTTTGAAGAAGTGTTATTAGCACAGGTGAGTGGTCCGATGATAGATCCAAAAGCCATTTTGCTGATATCAGATTGCGAGAAATGTTTTTTGTCACAGCAGTCATACAGGGTAAAAGTGTCTTCACAGAGAACGGTCGTGTTTTTGTTTTGCGCTCCGAATTTTCATTTTTCTTACTTAAATCTCTTTAACGTTTCTACACCTTTAAGTGTTTTCTAACAACTCTCCGTTCACTTCGCAAGTGCATCGTGATTAACTTGTGTTTAGTAAACAAAAAGTTTTTATCATAATTTAATTCGGTGCTGGTTTGTTGTTATTGTGTTCCATTTGCCCCTCTTTTCAGTCTTTCTCTTCGTCGTTGAGCGCTGTTGGAACGGCACGCACTCCAACGGTCATATCTCTCAGAGGTGTTTTATGCCGGAGTTAATCGGTTAATAATCCCGCTCTCTCTCTCTTTTCGTTTCTATATCGTTTCGTGGTGCCTAACATCAAAGTTATTCGGTGTTTCGCTCCCGCTCTGTCGCTCTGCTTGATCTCTCATTAAAAAGTTCTTAAGCGCTTTCGATATTTTTGTCCGCTATAGTGCACAGTGGTCCGCGGTCAGTGAAAATGGCTTTCTGTTCATTAAAAAATTGCAAGAAAGTTATCTCGGCTGGACAGCAAAGTATTCCATGCCATACATGTGATAAAATTTATCACGCAAAGTGTCTTGGCTATTCTGGCCTGGTTCGTGATGCCATCGATAAGAGGAGTGGCCTACGCTACTACTGCGATGAATGCATTGTATACGAGAACCAGGCAATAACTATTAGGCGGCTCACAAAAAGCAGTGTTACGGAATTAATCCGGAACTGCCGTAAAAATACGGACCTGCTCGTGGCGCTTGAATCTCAGCTCACTAGCCGCATGCTAGCTGAGCCCGATTCCCCAAAGCGCAAAAAAGTCGCGGTCGGTGGGCATTCTATGGCTGGTGCTGTGCAACCTGCTGCCCGCGATTCGACTCCAGCTCAGCTGCCAATCTTAGGCGCCACTCAAATGGTACTAAGATCGGGGGCAAAAAGTGATTCGGTATCCGAAGTTGCTGGAATCGATGTGGCTCCGCTAGGTACTTCCGCTCTGTCCGATCAAAATAAAGTAGTGGCCCCAACACCTCATGTAGACTTAACGTCTGGATTACCGCCCCGATACTGGTAGTACAGATACAAATTCTGTAGTACCAAAAAGGGTTGCATGTGTTGTACCACAAACGGTTACTTGTGTTCGGGTGCCCCAGCTAAAGCATGTATTTGGTTCACGGCTCGCCCCAGACCTCTCATCACTGGATATTACGGCTTATATCCGTAACAAAATCCAAGTTGATGATTTGAAGGTCGAACAATTTAAATTTTCTTATGCTAGGAAAGTATCATCATTTAAGATTGGTATTCGTTGTGCTCTTTTTGCATCTGTATGTTCCACCAGTTTCTGGCCCGAGGGCATATTTGTAAAAGAGTACGAAGCTAAGAGAAAAAAGAATAGTTCAGGGGAAATGGAAAATACCATTAAAGAACCATCCCCAGCGCCCTCCACATCCTCTTCTGTCCCAAAAAACTAGCCTCCTCTTTTCTTCTTTGCTATCAGAATACAAGAGGCTTACTTAGTATTGTATTCGGATAGTTTTTCTTTCCCATATAATATTATGGTATGTACAGAGAAATTCTCCCGGGTAAGTACACAATTTATAGGCTTGATCGTCAGTCCAGACGGGGAGGTGGAGTCCTGATTGCTGTCGACTCCACCTTTTCGTCTGAATTACTAACTTTCGAAGAATTTTATGACATCGAATTCCTAGGTATAAAATTATCGTTTCCCGGTAGTTTTGTATATATTACTTGTTCATATATCCCACCATCATCTGAGTTCCCTATTTACGCAAATCACCTTTCCGTTATTCAGTCCATTTCCAAAAAACTGTCAGATCGAGATCAGCTAATAGTATTGGGTGATTTTAATATACCTAGTGCGACATGGTCCCCTGACGAAAACTCTAACATTTTACTTCCTTTAGCGCAGCATTACTTTATTGACGGCTTGCTTGACATTGCGCTATCCCAAGTGAACCATGTTAAGAACTCCTTAGGACGTTTACTGGACTTGTGTTTTGTTTCAAATTTAGAAGGCGTTTGCCTATCAAGAACGTCACCACTTACACAACCGGAAGATCCTTATCATCCAACTCTAGAGCTGACTGTAGACGCAAGAACAGAGCTGAATAAAAAATCCGAAAAGTCGGTTAAACGAATCCGCTGCTTCCGTAAGGCAAACTTTCATCTTTTAAATACTTTTATATCCGGCTATGAATGGTCCGAATTTTATTCATGCACTAACGTGGCAAAGGCCGTTAATATCTTTTATAATGCATTGAATTCCTTCTTTTATCTGTGTGTTCCGTTATACTATCCGTCAATTTCAAATAAACCTCCGTGGTTTAATAAAGAGTTGTCCCACCTAAAAAATATTAAGTCCAGACTTTTCAATAAATTTAAAATGTGCGGTTCACAATCTGCCTTCTCTCGGTACCTAAGGGCTCGGTCAAATTTTATCGTGCTTAACGCCCGGTGTTATAAAAGCTATTTGACTCGTTGTAGGGTCCAATTTTCACAAGATCCAAAACAGTTTTATAATTTTGTTAACACTAAGCGTAAATCAGCCTGTTACCCTGCATCACTATCATTTGAAAACTCTACGGCAAATTCTGATCAGGCAATTGCCGATCTATTTGCCCAGTTTTTCCAGACAACATATTCTGTTTCATCCCGTCCAAATCCGTCTTATTCAAATGCCATACCCAAGTCGAACTTGATTTTTTGTCCGAAGTTAAGCGAAAGCTCCCTTCTTTTGGATCTCCATAAAGTTAAGCCTGTCTATTCACCGGGTCCAGACGGAGTTCCAGGCTGCGTGCTGAGGTACTGTGCTGAGACTCTGTGTAGACCTCTGTACAAATTGTTTACCTTGTCTTTAAAAACATCTCATTTCCCTCTTATTTGAAAGGAGTCATTTGCCATTCCCCTTCATAAGAAAGGAAATAAATGCAATACAAGTAATTACAGAGGCATATCCAAATTATCCGCCAACCCAAAGCTTTTCGAAAACACTATTACACCCCATTTGCAACATCTTTGTAGATCGATTATATCTCCATGTCAACATGGATTTATAAGGCGAAGATCTACGACGACAAACCTCTTGGAGCTAACGTCTTTTGTATTAAATGGCTTTAGAAAGAACATGCAGACTGATGTAGTTTACATTGATTTTAGTAAAGCGTTTGATTCAGTAAATCACTCGCTTCTTGTATTAAAGCTAGACTTATTAGGGTTTCCATGTGATCTTCTAACATGGATCTCAAGTTATCTGAGTGGTAGGACTCAACGAGTCCTCTTTAAAAACTCGATCTCTGATTTGATCCGAGTTACTTCAGGCGTCCCACAAGGAAGCCACCTTGGCCCACTTCTTTTTACTTTATTTATGCCTGCAATATAACGAAATTTCTAGCAGTTCAGACTTACAATCTGACCTAAACGCTTTTCAAACATGGTGTTGTGAAAATCTTTTGGATTTAAATAGCGCTAAGTGCAAAGTAATGACATTTTTTCGGGTGAACTCACAATATGCAACGTATACGCTGGGTGATTGCGCGTTGTCTAGAATTACGCATGTTGATGACCTTGACGTCCTCCTTGACCCTAAACTTAAGTTTTGTGACCATATTACTTCTATGGTGAATAAAGCCAGGGGAGTACTTGGATTTATTAAAAGGTGGTCAAAGGAATTCGATGATCCCTATGTTACAAAGACTCTGTTTATTTCACTAGTCCGTCCAATCCTGGAGTACTGTTCTGCAGTTTGGAGTCCTCAGTATGGTGTACATATAGACCGGAGAGAGTCTGTGCAAAAGAACTTTTTATTATTTGCTCTACGGGGCCTTAACTGGAATGCAAGCCTTATTTTACCATCCTACTCTAGTAGACTTCTAATTAATCTACCATCCTTAGTAAACCGTAGAACGATGCTTGGCACAACTTTTATCTATAAACTTATTCACGGGGATGTGGAGAGTCCCGAGTTACTGGGTCGCATAAGCTTCTCCGTGCCTAATAGAATTACCAGGAACTATGTTCCTCTTACATTAAATATTTGTAGATCTAACTTTGATATGCATGAACCGTTTAGAGTACTGTGTAACGACTATAATAGACTATACCACATTATTTCTACTACCGACTCTTTGCCAAGCCTAAAATCATTAATTTTATCTTACTTAGCACAAAATTAGTATTAGTATTAGTCTCGTACCTATTTCTAACTTAGTCTGTCCGCTTCTACATTGTGCTTTTAACTTCTCGCGATCTCGTTTTTACGCCTATTAGGCTCCGCGCGTAACAAGCACTGCTTGGTGTCGTAAGGGCCACTTGTTTGCGCTGATCATAGTGCATCAACGTCCGAATATAAAAAAAATCAATTAAATCAGGTAGTTTTCTAGGATCTGTAGGCCAGTATGTTGCATGTTTTAATGAGTGCATTATATAATTGCTTTCCTTTGGGGGTCACAAGGCGGGATCCCCAGTGCGTGTGCTTGGCGTTGTAATCTCCTGCTGCTATGAATCGCTCACCAAGTGAATTGTAGAAGTCCATGAATTGGTCTTCGGAGACTGTAAAGCGGGGTGGGCAGTAGACAGCGGGAATGGCAAGGTTGCAGTTGCCCAACTGTAATTTTATCGAAGTAGCTTGCAGATGATTTTTTGCAAACCGTTGGTGAAAGTGGTGTTTGACGCGGTCTCTTATTAAGATGCCAGTTCCGCCATGCCGTTTACCGTCTGGATGATCGGTGCCCTAGAACGTGTATCCCCGTATTTTAAAGTTATATTTGCTGGTGAGATGCGTTTCTGCCAGCAACATAACGTCGATGTGTTTTTCGTTCAGAAATTGAGTTATTTCAGGTTTATGCCGTGAAACACCGTTGGCGTTCCACAGAGTTATTCGAAGGCTAGGCATGGTTTATTTGGACTGCTGAGCTGCAAGCAAGATATTTTGGTTTTGCATAAGGGTTTGCATTGTGGTTTTCATGAAGGACATAAATTCCATCATATTTTGTTGCAAAGTAATCATCATAGATTCCATGTTACTTTGTGGCTGTCCCATGGCCTGCTGGATGTTATCAATTTTCGGTTCTATGTGAACTGTGCCTGATCTTAAAGCACTGGCGTAAGACATTCCGTTGGTGGTAATTGAAGGGCCAAATGATGATCTGGCTGCTTTTGCGAAGAAAACTTCCGGTGTCGTTTGTGATCTCATGTAAGTGTTTTGTGTGTTCAGGGAGCGTGCCGTTGTCGCTCGTTGCATCCGACTTTTCATCATCTTGTAGACTGGACAGCCTCTGTAGTTTGCGGTGTGGTTTCCTTGGCAGTTTACACACTTTTTAGTGAGAGAGTCTTCCTTGTTGGCAGAGCAGGGTTCGGAGCCGTGGCAGTTTCCACAAGCTACACATACTGACCTGAGGGTGCAGTAAGCCCTGGTATGACCGTATTCCTGGCAATTTGTGCATTGCACTGGCCCGGTCCGTTTGTGCGGCTCTTCCACTGTGATCCTACGGTGCAGATGGTACTGCAACTTGTAGATCGGGTGCACTGCGTTTTTTTTCAAAGTTCTGCTGTCTGGCTCCAGCTCGACCTTGAAGAGTGGTTGCGGCTTCTTGTTTTTGTTCATATGTTTATAACATTTTTTGCGCAAAAACCGTTTTCTTTTACGGCCTCTGTAATTTCGGAGGGGGTCACATCGGGTTCTATTTCCTTGAGCACAACTTGCAAACCTTTACAACTTTTCAGCTGGTACGTGTAGTAATTCTTTTTGGCATCGTTTAAGTACTTCGACACTGCTCGGAAATCGTCTTCGGTTTTGGTTTGGAGTTTAGTTTCGCTTATATTCCCTTTGATAAGCGGAATAACATGAAAGTTATCTTTTCCGACAAGCTCAACTATTTTGTTGACTAGGGCATTCGAGATCTTCTCCCGAATAAAAATAGGTGGGGGCTTTAGTTTCCTTGGGGCTAATTGTTCCGACTCTGTTTCAGGCTCCGCCAGAATGGAAAATCTATTTTAATTTAGTGGCCCGGGATTTTGAGGGCCTTTGTTGGAACGATTTATTATACCCGTTTACTCGTAGAGTAAAAAGATATATTGTATTCGTGCAGAAGTATGTAACAGGTAGAAGGAAGCGTTTCCGACCCTATAAAGTATATATATTCTTGTTCAGGATCACTAGCCGAGTCGATCTAGCCATGTCCGTCTGCCTGTCCGTATGAACGCTGTGATCTTGGAAACTATAAAAGCTAGAAGATTGGCATTTTGCATGTAGATTTTAGGAGTTCCTACGCAGCGCAAGTTTATTTCAAAATGGTGCCACGCCCCCTCTGACGCCCACAAGCTGTGGCCACAGTTTTGATGCTATTATGAAAATTTTAATTCATATGTATTTGTTTCGTCAATACCTATCGATTGGCCTAATAAAAGTTTGCCACGCCCACTCTAACGCCCAAAAACCCATTAAACGCTTAAGCCTGGCTAGCACCTACATTTCCGCCTTTCATGGCGCCATCTAACGGATGACTTTGGAACAGCTGGCCAAGGTGCTCAACAGAGTCAACGTTAATTCTCGATAAAGATTTCTATTAAAGGAAACTGCGATGGTTTTCATTTGTCTATACCGAACTATATCCCAAGAACTATGCAAGTCAAGTCAAGTTAGCCAAATTGGAGGTCTGAGTCAAACAATGGCGTATGTGTGTATGCTGGTGCAGGACAAAAGCTGCCTGCGCTAAAGCAGCGCTGGTGCTGATGCTCGTGCTGTAAAGCTGCCAGCACTAAGAGATCGCCGAATTCAAATTGATAATTTGAACTTTTTGTCCTTTTTTCCTGTGGTCACTCTAATTCACATTATGTTAATGCAAAATCTAAAGTTGTTTAGCTGAGTAACGGGTATCTAATAGTCGAGGGACTCGACTATAGCGTTCTCTCTTGTTTTTGGCTTATTGCCGTCCGAGTTTTTTGGGGGTGTTAGCTTGCGCTTGGAGATATTAATGTAGCGATCCATGCCTGTCTGCATGGCCGAACCCGCTTGCAGAATTGTCACTTCTTCTACCGTAGCTTTGTTTTTGCCGTTTGCACCGATTTTTGCACTTGGTTGTGTTGTTGCTTTACCTGCAGCACAAGAAGAGGGTGGAGTCGTTATTGCATTGTTGGCGACAGAGACCGTTGTACTAGTCGTAGTAGTTGCTGTTGTTGTTGCGCTAGGCGGCAGAAGCTCTGTTGGAGTCTTGCGTTGCTCACTCCATGGCGTTTGAGCGGTAAAGAGCAGGGCGGGAGAGCAAGAGCTAGCTCTCTGGTTTTCGGCGGTCAGTAAACTTGCACCTTCAAGCACTTTCGGTTCTAGAGTATTACTCGTCACCGTAAAATAAGCATTGTTACGGGCCAAAGAAAGACGACGTTTGTCTTGCTCTCTCTGAAATTTTTCACGGGCTTCGTCTTGTTGTTTTTGTCGTTGAGTGCACTGATCCACGTTCTTACTCATTTGTTTATCGTTAGTGCGCAAAGATTAATTATTTAATTAATTAAAACTTTAGATTACGGTATGCGATTTGCATCGCGAAACGCAAAACTTCGCGTTTATTAATTTTTCAAACGTTTTCGACTGATTGACTGATTCCGGAGCGTTAAGAAAACATGTCTGCACGCAGCCGAAGTTGATTGACTATGCGTCTGTTAAATGAACACTTATAATTTGTTTGTAAAGACCAGCGGATCCTATGTCTTCATTCTTTTAAAACTAATCTAATCTATTCTAATCCTACTGTCTAAAGTCTCGCCACTTCTCCACCAAGTCTCGCCACCACCGGCAGCGGAAAGACCATAATATATATGCTAATAACAGCGAGAGCGCGCGGTCAGGCCATGAGAATATGCTGACACTTCAAATTCATATGTCTCGACCAAGGCATACTCGAATGATCGTATTTCGTTCACTTGACTTTATGTTAATACACTGGATGGTCTTTAAGCGGCTTTGTACAGTGGATACCTGCTACAGTTATATATGCATACTACACCTCCCTTTTTAATACCCTTGCAGAGGAGTTAAGGATGTGCAGTTAAGGAGACATTTCCGACCCTATAAAGTATATATATACTTGATCAGCATCACCAGGAGAGTCGATCTAGCCATGTCTGTCCGTCCGTTTCTACGCAAACTAGTCAACCAATTCTTTACTGAGATTATTTATTTAGTTACTTAATTCCCTAATACTTAGTTTCAATGAATTATTTGAATGTAATAGCTTAGTAACTGGTGCTAGAGATTCATTAAGACTGTTAAATCAAACAAATGTATGTCACTTTATGTCTAATCACACACAGAAATGGGTTTCTTTAAGTATATTTCGGACCCAAGGATAAGAGCCCAATAGTAAGTATGAATTGAAATGGTTTATAATTGACCGCCAACTACTGCTGAAAGCTCCATCGGTGGTTTAATTGAAAATATCCATTGGTTTTTTGATTTGAACCTTATCCTTTGGCTTATTGAATCATAAACATTCATCATTTTTTTGATCAAATAAAACTCTAAAAGATTGCCAATGGAAAAAATAAATTGCTTGTCTGACCATATATACTCGCCTTAGTAAATTGCAAAGATCAAGTTTAATAGGGGACATAGTAATGATTTGATCTCGGTTGTGACTTACAGCTATATTTGAATTTTCAATATCCAGTGATATCAAATTATTGTTGGCTATTAGCGGTATCAATATCATGTTATATACTTTAAAAAGTTGTGTTGATATAATTTTAAAGATAACATTGTCTTTCATCACCCCTGCTTGTGACTTTATTAATTTTATTTAATTGTATAATCATGCTTGATTACTGGGAGCATTTTTCCTTGTGGCATATGCATTTTTAGTTTAAATGCTATTAAAGTCTCTTTAATCATTGGTAAGAAGATGTGAAATCTCTGACAACATTTTGAAGATTTGTAGCTAATAAAGACAATAGATTTGTCAATGTGGTGTAGCATTGAAAGGTATTGAGGAAGTCCAGTCGAGCGTGGGAAATGTCTTTAATTTGCTGCTGAGTCATTATTTTTTTTCCTTTTATTGATAGCTGCCGGATCTCTTTTTGAAAGTTGTATTAAAATCTATTATTGAATTTGATTCTATTCTAATTCCAAAACGTATTCTTCATTCGTTTTCACCTTTTGAATAGTTGATGACATCTTTTTTTACCATACTCAATGTCTGCGCCAAAAAGGCTGTTGGCAATATTTCCAGCAAAGTCTTAATGTGAGCAACGTGTACTTGCCACATGGAGTAATATGTGTACACATTAGACCGACTTTAAATGTTCTAACGAAAAATGTTTTCAGGTCTTCCAAATATGATTTGAAGTCATAATAACCGATAAATGTCTAATCCGCAGTTGCCAAGCAAGTAGATCCACTTTTTTCATAATATATGTCTGGCCTTAATTCAAACCTGGTTATGGAGCAGCAGCAAAATTAACAAAGATATGAATGGGCTCATCGAGATGTTTGAATCTTGATCATCCTTTTCGTAACGTAGCAAGTTTTTGAATTACTCTTTGTTGAATTACAGTGTTGACATCTACAACTTGCACATACCCATTAGACTATAGACCTTCACCATCCGTCCAAAGCGAAGTGGTTGGGCTTGGAGATGTCAGGGGCATCGCTTTGAAACTTTCACCAAAAATCTAGAAAAATATGATGTATATATAACAAAAAATTGATCGTAAATCCTATAGCTTTCAATCCTATTGCGTCAGTGGTTGCGCTTAGATGAGAAAAGCGTCATAATTAATCTATTGTTTTCATATCAGGCTGCTATTTTTACTGTAAGCATTTACAAACATAGATCTAAGATACAACATTTGGGAATGATTGTCCAACTCCACCCCATGCTCCCCTCATCAAAAAGTTATAATAACGGAAAAATAGTTCAAAACAACTTTCGAGAATACCTGCGGAAACAACAATATAACAGACAAAGTGCTTCCTTCTCTCATAAAGCTGAAAGAAAAATGATGCTATGATGTATTTGTAATGGCACATGTGTATCTGCCGGCTTCTGCACCTGAAGTGAACATTTTTATAATTTTAGAATATTAATAAATAACAGGGTGTACTTTTCATTTGGGGGCAAACGGGGGAAAATACTTAAAAGTTTACTTAAATATTGTTATACACAAAATATACGTACTAGACGCACTTCTTTAACAAAGACTCACACAAAACACAACACAAATTATTTATAGATTTATTTGTGTACCATACCACTATGCACAATATTCATTCCAATCGGTTTTGAGTGCACCCGCGAACAAATTGCAAATACATAAACACGGGCTCGCTTTTTTCATTCAATTTCTGGGAAGTCCCGTAATAAATGGCAAAGAAAATGTATGACGTCACAAAGTTTAGACAATCGCTGATCGTAAAACCGGTTTTCACTCGAATAGCTCAAAATAATTTTTTTTATTTTTGGGCATTAAATCATAGGTACATTGTTTTCCTTGACAATCACCAGCAATCCTTTTCTTACATTTTAATGGGCTTTTTTTCATCTTGAGTGTTTTTAAATATTCCTTGGACCGTTGCGTCCAGAAGTTGTGCTTGAGTCACTAAACCAGTTCCACTTCACGTAAAGATTTCATTTTTAACGGCTTGGGATGGAGACTAGTGGTTGTTCAAATTTTTAAATTAATTATTAAATCATCTCCTTTCGGATACTACCAATTGGTGTATCAAATCTTATAGTAATCTAACTAACAGTCATATGAGGTAATGAGTAATGCGGCCCTGAGAATTATTGCTGGGTTGGAAACTCCTTGCGTTGAAGGCGGGTTCTGCTGGAATCCCGAGATAAGCCTCGCGAGATGATTTGGGTGCAAGGAGAGTTTTTGTTTATAGGTCGTCTTTTGTTTGTCAATTTCGTCTTTTACTGCAAGAATGCCGAGGTCTCTGTGGATGTTTTGGTTGCGAATATACCACGGTGCCCCAGTGATAGTCCTCAGGATTTTCGATTGTATGCGCTGTATAATGTCAATGTTGCTGCTGCTCGCGTTCCCCATAGCTGGGAGCCAGATGTCCAGATAGGCTTGAGAGTAGAGTTGTAGAGTAGGACTCCAAACGCAGGGGCGATCGAATGTTTAATATCTAGTGGAAGCTGCTGGTTTTTAGTTTTAGATGTAGTTTCTTGCACTCGATGTGT
The DNA here is from genome assembly GCA_036346975.1 of Drosophila prolongata. Classification (NCBI taxonomy): domain Eukaryota; kingdom Metazoa; phylum Arthropoda; class Insecta; order Diptera; family Drosophilidae; genus Drosophila; species Drosophila prolongata. The sequence continues at coordinate 13,733,522 of JAYMZC010000387.1, read as the reverse complement.
CTTCTCCAGGTTAGTCGTCTGTCTAGGTGGACGTCGAGATACGTTACTTCGTTTACTTGGGGAATCGACGTACTATTCAATGATAGTGGAGGGCATGTTTGCCTGTTGAGAGTAAACGTTATGTGTTTACATTTGTATACCCTTGCAGAGGGTATTATAATTTCAGTCAAAAGTTTGCAACGCAGTGAAGGAGACATTTCCAACGCTACTTTATAGCGTTATATATATTCTTGATCACCATCCGTTTCTATGCAAACTAGTTCCTCAGTTTTAAAGGTATCTGCTTGAAACTTTCCCAAAAGTTGTCTTTCTATTGCAGGTAGTATATAAGTCGGAAAAAGCCGGATCGGGCGACTATATCATACAGCTCTTATAGGAACAATCGGAAAAAACAATTCAAAAAAAACTTTTTTGTTTTTATACCCTTGCAGAGGGATCGAACGAATATATCCTATAGCTGCCATATAACTGAACGATTGGAAATGCCATAACTTTGGTGTTTTTAAAGCTAGGAAGTTGGGATTTTTTATGAGTATTAAGAATGCATCATATGAATAATTTTGGAGAATATAATTTACAGAGTATTCTGCAAGGGTATATCAACTTTGGCTCCGCCCGAAGTTAGCTTTCCTTTCTTGTTAATTTTTTTTTTGTTCTTTGGGATTTGGCAACATTAAAAATATTATGGAATTACGGTTTTAATTAAATTAAAATCGGACAACTATATCATGTAGCTGAAATAGAAATGATGGCAATATGCAGCGCAAAATGTTTTTAGTAATATAGGCATAGAAATCGAAATGTAGTCGATTTGTAATAATTGCAAGGGTATAACTGCAACTTCGGCTTGCCGAAGTTTGCTTCCTTTCTTGTTATACCCGTTACTCGTAGAGTAAAAAGGTATATTGTATTCGTGCAAAAGTATGTAACAGCTAGAAGGAAGCGTTTCCGACCCTATAAAGTATATATATTCTTGATCAGGATCACTAGCCAAGTCAATCTAGCCATGTCCGTCCGTCTGTCTGTCTGTCTGTCTGTCTGTCCGTATGAACGCTGAGATCTCGGAAACTATAAAAGCTAGAAGATTGGCATTTTGCATGTAGATTTTAGAAGTTCCTACGCAGCGCAAGTTTGTTTCAAAATGGTGCCATGCCCCCTTTAACGCCCACAATCGCTTATATACGATTTTAAAAATTTAAATATTTCAGGAAAAGAAAAAAAGGAATTTTATTGTGTTTATCAATACCTATCGAAATGTAGAAGAAATTTTTCAAATCGGACCATTCGTTAAAAAGTTATGCGTGATCAAAGTTTCTATCTCCATCTCCCTCGCACTCCCTTTACCTGAGTAACTGGTATCTGATAGTCGGGTCACCCGACTATCGCGTTCTCTCTTGTTTTTTGTAGAAATAGTCAGCTCATGAGTTGGAGAATCGTCAGGTTGCTCAAGTTCTGACCTTCTTAAAATACAAACGTCTTCTGGTTTAAAACCAATCTCAAATCATTTAAACGCCTTAAAGTAAATATTTGAACCTGGTTCATTTGATTACAAGCCACAAAGTCTGGCTGCGTTTAATGGGCGCTGCGAAATTAAATTTTATTATTATTAATTTATTACCCTAAGATATAAAAATAAAATACTAAAAATACAAATGGATACTCAAAATAGCTTTTAAGATACAGCCATTTGAAGAGAAAGCGCTCGACAGGTTAGTTGTACTTATTATTAAACGCGTGTTTCTCGAAACAGCATATTTCGAATTCGCTGCATTGGTTACTCGAAGACCGATCATTATCCATTTGTTTCTGCATTTCCGTACATAGTTATCCATACAAACACCTACCAGTTTTTTAAACTGATCCAAAATGGAATTTTACCAGGAAAAAAGTTTAACAAACATTTTTTAAATTCATGCGGAAACTGGATTTTATTTTCTTTCCAAAATTTGAGAGACTGAGACCGGCTGGTGTGGTTGGGGCTTGCGTAAGGCAGATTTCACGGCTCTATCCATGAACTGATCCGATAGCATAACTAGCTTCGATTCCAGCACCACAAGAAGATTCGTGTTTTTACTGCTATAAGGACTTTTTTGTGTAGGTGTTTTTAGAAAAGCACGGTAATTGAAAATTAAACAAGAAAGGAAGAAAACTTCGGAATGCCGAAGTTTATATACCCTTGCGGATATTACAAAACGACTACATTTCGATTTATATTCCTATATTACTAAAAACAACGAAGCTATGTCGATTTTGCGCTGCATTTGACCATCGTTTCTATGGCAGCTATATGATATTGTTGTCCTATTTTAATTTAATTAAAACCGTAACTCCATAATATTTAAACAAGAGAGAACGCTATAGTCGGGTTCCCCGACTATCAGATACCCATTACTCAGGTAAAGGGAGTGCGAGGGAGATGGAGATAGAAACTTTGATCACGCATAACTTTTTAACGAATGGTCCGATTTGAAAAATTCGATAGGTATTGATAAACACAATAAAACTGCATTTTTACTTTTCCGAAATATTTAAATTTTTAAAATCGTATATAAGCGATTGTGGGCGTTAAAGGGGGCGTGGCACCATTTTGAAACAAACTTGCGCTGCGTAGGAACTCCTAGAATCTGCATGCAAAATGCCAATCTTCTAGCTTTTATAGTTTCCGAGATCTCAGCGTTCATACGGACAGGCAGACAGACAGACGGACAGACAGACGGACAGACGGACATGGCTAGATCGACTCGGCTAGTGACCCTGATCAAGAATATATATACATTATAGGGTCGGAAACGCTTCCTTCTAGCTGTTACATACTTTTGCACGAATACAATATACCCTTTTACTCTACGAGTAACGGGTATAATAAAACCAAATCCCAAAGAACAAAAAAAAAATTCAAAACAAAGTTATAATTTTTATACCCGTTAGATCTCGTTTCAACGCTGAGATCTCGGAAACTATAAAAGCTAGAAGATTGGCATTTTGCATGTAGATTTTAGGAGTTCCTACGCAGCGCAAGTTTGTTTCATAATGGTGCCACGCCCCCTCTGACGCCCACAAGCCACAAGCTGTGGCCACAGTTTTGATGCTATTATGAAAATTTTAATTGATATGTATTTGTTTCGTCAATACCTATCGATTGGCCTAATAAAAGTTTGCCACGCCCACTCTAACGCCCAAAAACCCATTAAACGCTTAAGCCTGGCTAGCGCCTACATTTCCGTCTTTCATGGCGCCATCTAACGGATGACTTTGGAACAGCTGGCCAAAGTGCTCAACAGAGTCAACGTTAATTCTCGATAAAGATTTCTATTAAAGGAAATTGCGATGGTTTTCATTTGTCAATACCGAACTATATCCCAAGAACTATGCAAGTCAAGTCAAGTTAGCCAAATTGGAGGTCTGAGTCAAACAATGGCGTATGTGTGTATGCTGGTGCAGGACAAAAGCTGCCTGCGCTAAAGCAGCGCTGGTGCTGATTCTCGTGCTGTAAAGCTGCCAGCACTAAGAGATCGCCGAATTCAAATTGATAATTTGAACTTTTTGTCCTTTTTTCCTGTGATCACTCTAATGTTAATGCAAAATCTAAAGTTGTTTAGCTGAGTAACGGGTATCTAATAGTCGAGGCACTCGACTATAGCGTTCTTTCTTGTTTTGAATTATTTTTTTCCGATAGGAACCTATGGGAGCTATTTGACATATTGCGGACATGGCTAGATCGACTCTCCTAGTGATGCTGATCAAGAATATATATACTTTATAGGGTCGGAGATGTCTCCTTCACTGCGTTGCACACTTTTGACCAAAATTATAATACCATATAATTCAGGATCGCGTCCTGAGTTGATATAAGCATGTCTGTCTGTCCGTCTGTCTGTTTCTACGCGAACTAGTCTCTCAGTTTTAAAGATATCGAATTGAAACTTCGCACACACCCTTCTTTCTTTGCACGCAGTATTTAACTCGGAACTTTATCTTGTAGCTGCCATATATTTGGTGTTTTTTATGGGTTTTTTATCAATTCGACCTACAAAATTTCATAAGGATCGGCCGACTATATCCTATAGCTGCCATATAACTGATTAATCGGAAATGCCATAACTTTTGTGTTTGTAAAGTTAGGAAGTTGGGATTTTCTATGGGTTTTATTCAATCAATCCGACCTACCAAATTTCATAAGGATCGGACAACTATATCCTACAGCTGCCATATAACTGAGCAACTGGAAATGCCATAACTTTGTATGTATTAAGAATGCATCATATGAATAGTTTTGGAGAATATAATTTACAGAATATTCTGCAAGGGTATATTTCTTTTCTTTCTTGTTTTTCTTTAAATTTAACTTTGATAATTATTCTATTACTACAAGTATGTATATATGTATAAAACAAGAGAGAACGCTAAAGTCGAGTGCCTCGACTATTTGATACCCGTTACTCAGCTAAACAACTTAATATAAATATGCCTTCTTGTATGTTTTTCGCCGCTCGAATTAGCACCTTGGCCAGCGTTTCCAAAGTCATCCGTTAGATGGCGCCATGAAAGGCGCTAGTCAGGTTTAAGTGTTTAATGGGTTTTTAGGCGTTAGAGTGGGCGTGGCAAACTTTTATTAGTCCAATCGATAGGTATTGACGAAATAAATACATATCAATTAAAATTTTCATAATAGCATCAAAACTGTGGCCACTGCATGTGGCTTGTGGGCGTCAGAGGGGGCGTGGCACCATTTTGAAACAAACTTGCGCTGCGTAGGAACTCCTAAAATCTACATGCAAAATGCCAATCTTCTAGCTTTTATAGTTTCCGAGATCTCAGCGTTCATACGGACAGACAGACGGACAGACAGACGGACATGGCTAGATCGACTCGGCTAGTGATCCTGAACAAGAATATATATACTTTATAGGGTCGGAAACGCTTCCGTCTATCTGTTACATACTTTTGCACGAATACAATATACCCTTTTACTCTACGAGTAACGGGTATAAATATGGATAACTTAGCGGCTAAAAACTTAAAACTAATAATGATTTAGTTATTTTGTTTATACAATTTAAAATTTCGATGAAGAAAACTTAATTAGGCTGAATAAATAATTTGCATCTTTAGTGATACAAATTGTATACAAGAAAGGTATATTCGGTTTTTTTTATAAAGTCAGAAAAATTCCGTAGATCGTAATGTATCTTGCAACAGCATTGAGGCAAATAACAGCTTTCTCTGGTCAGAGAACTATATCCCATACTGCAAGGAAGGCAATATTGTGCATCTGGTTGTTTGTAGTGTACGCTTAACGCTTTGATCAAATGATGTCTGTGATGACGACGACGCTGCAAATATTTCAGAGCGGGATGTCAAAGAACGCCGCTCCATTGGTGTCAACAGAATTTTTGGAAACGTCAACAACTTAGTTGGCAAATCCCTTGAGATTGTGCAACTCCTCCAGTAATGGAACATTGATATTCAGATTGGTGCAATGTCAGAGCCTCTCCTGCAAGCAGTTGTCATAAATTTTGTAAATAGGTTAGGCAGAATTTCGTTTAATGATGTTTCTTCCTGTATATTAGGGTCAGTAAGCATCTGTTTTTTAATTGGAGGGGATTGGTAGGCGCACCGCAGCTTCTGGGGCTGCAGGCGGTCGTGCCCTCCGGGAGTATACTGATTTAATTGTTGACCACCTTCCGACGGCTTTTGCAATGTAACCATATAACTATCTCTGAATACCCGGGCCTTTCCTCTATAAGAAGTTTAGTTGTCCAACTTACTGTCCTGACTCAGAACAACCTTTAATAATTTGGATGTCAGAAATTGCTGCCTTGGCCAGAGAAGGTCATGCACTCTGGTGGAAGAGGACGAGACATACCATCTATATTGCACGGTTTAAGGCCATTTGAATTTGCAACAAGCCAACAAGCTCCGACAAAAATCTGCTCCCAGGAGACGAGGATGAGGAGCGTTATAAAGCGACTGGCTACCACTAAAGCTCCTGGCATGGACGCGATTGTCGGAAAAGTAGCAAAGACAGCTTCTGAGAATCCACCTGAAAAACTTAATACTTTTTATACCCTTGCAGAGGGTATTATAATTTCAGTCAAAAGTTTGCAACGCAGTGAAGGAGACATTTCCGACCCTATAAAGTATGTATATTCTTGATCAGCATCACCAGGAGAGTCGATCTAGCCATGTCCGTCTGTCCGTCCGTCTGTCCGTCCGTTTCTACGCAAACTAGTCCCTCAGTTTTAAAGCTATCTGCTTGAAACTTTCCCAAAAGTTGTCTTTCTATTGCAGGTAGTATATAAGTCGGAACGAGCCGGATCGGGCGACTATATCATATAGCTGCCATATAACTGAACGATCGGAAAAGCCATAAAGTTGGTGTTTTTAAAGTTAGGAAGTTGGATTTCTATGAGTTTTATTTTTGGCCAATTAATCCGACCTACCGAATTTCATAAGGATCGGACGACTATATCCTATAGCCGCCATATAACTGATTGATCGGAAATGCCATAACTTTGGTGTTTGTAAAGTTAGGAAGTTTCGATTTTCTATGGGTTTTATTTTTGGTCAATCAATCCGACCTACCAAATTTCATTAGGATCGGCTGACTATATCCTATAGCTGCCATATAACTGAACGATTGGAAATGCCATAACTTTGGTGTTTTTAAAGTTAGGAAGTTGGGACTTTTTATTAGTATTAAGAATACATCATATGAATAATTTTGAAGAATATAATTTACAGAATATTCTGCAAGGGTATATCAACTTCGGCTCCGTCCGAAGTTAGCTTTCCTTTCTTGTTTGTATTAATAAAATACGCGACTTGGTGGATCTTTGACGATTTTTAATAACGACGAAGCGACGAAAGGGAGTGCGGTTTGGATCGGGTTCGATTTAACACTGACTTTAATTTCAATATATAAACGCTTAAGCCTAACTTAACGAAGGGGGCGAGAGACGGGGCGAATTCGCGAGAGCGATTAAATCTTTATTGCGCTCCCGCTCCCGACGTACAGTACTCAACAAATGAAGGACCGCCGTTTTCAGCATGCCACAGGCAGCACCGCCAGCCTATGGAACGCTCGCCGATACGTCGCATCCTTCGTCCTCACGTCCGCCACTCGGACCTTGCCGTCAGCGCCGACGTGCACCGCCACGATCCGCCCGATCATCCACTGCTGCGGCGGAAGATTGTCCTCGGCGACGACGACGATCGTGAGCAGGTTGGGCTGACTTGGTTCGGGAGCGCTGCTGAGGGTGGAGCTAGGAGGGGCCCGCCGATCAGGAGATGGCCTGGGCTTAGGGCTTCGCCGTCGTTGGGATCTGTACTGATCGCTCCGAGGGGCCTGGAGTTGAGAACGGTCTCATCGCTGGTGAGGAGAGTTCCAAGCTCCTCCGCGGTCAGGATGTCTTCGCCGACCGTCCGAAGGAACAGGTGCTTTGCAGACTTCATACCTGCCTCCCAAAGTCCGAAGTGAGGTTCCTGGGCGGTATGAACGCAAACTCGCATCCTTTTCTTGATGCGAATGTTGCGATACCGCCCCCCTGCTCCTCCAGACGGGCCCGGAACTCTCTCATGTGGCGATCGGCTCCGACGAAGTTCGTCGCGTTGTCGCACACCTCCGGATCCCGCGTCGACTCACGTTCCAAAGGTTAATGCCAACAAAAACGTATCAGTGGTGAGGTCAGACACTAACTCTAAGTGGAACGCTCTGGACGCAAAACATACAAACAATGCCATGTATGATTTGTACGGTGGCTTACTACGGATACGATACGTTGTGTTGAATGGGCCACAAAAATCAACACCGCAGATATTAAAGTTTGTTTGTTTATTAAGTTTGTCTGATGGCAAGTTCCCCATGATTTGCGTCAAGAGTTGCGGACTGCACCGAAAGCAACGAATGCAAGAACGAACTGTTCTGCGGCAAACTTCCTGCGCATTAACCAGCCATATCTTTTCTCGCAACAGACTTACAAGAGCTCGAGGGCCAGCATGACACGTAGGACACGTAAGTTTTAACAAACTGTGAGCCTTTCGACAACAACAACGGGAATTTGGCTTCGTACGGGATAGGAGCATTCAAGAACCTCGCAGCAATGTCGAGGAACACCAATCTAATTTTTTCTCCCGGAGAAAAGGGCTTAGTTTTTGTATATTCGTTGCTACCGGTTTATTTTTCCGAATTTTACCTATGACGTCACTGAACTCGTGAGATTGGATCACTTCCACTATTTTCTCTATCGCAAAATTCAGTTCTCTTGGAGTACTACTTTTTTCAAAGGGCTGCGACACTTTTTTACTTCTTTGAATAAACCGTAAGACCCACACGAAAACCCTTAGAAGCCTTTTGTGCGACGAAAAGGATTCTATTTTCTGAAGCACATAATTGGGCTCTGGTATTACCACAAGCGCCAATGCTGATTTGCGTAATTCCATCGACACGACATCAGCAAGTACTTCGAAGTGTCGATTTACAGGCCAAACTTTTTCTGCATCGAGCAAAAACGACGGCCCAGCGAAGCAAATGGAAGCTGTAAGTTCCTCAACGTTACATCCCCGTGACACGATGTCCGCTGGGTTTACTTTCGTGGGGACATGTCTCCAGATTGCTTTTTCCGACCACTCTTGAATCTCCGCAACTCGGTTTGAGACAAAAACTGACAACGACGAAGAAATGCAAAGTGATCTACGAATCAGTCCAGAGGAACACTTTTGTAATCGGAAAATTAAGCAATGGTCTTACACGATTATAAAGATCCGCAAGAAGGTGAGCTGCGCACAACTCAAGGCGAGGCAAAGTTTTCGTCTTGAGTGGAGCTACTTTGGATTTTGCTGTCGATAAAGATACTTTTAAACCTTCAGCGGTACTAGTGCGAACGTAGATGCACGCTCTATATGCTCGCATGGAAGCGTTAGCGAAACCATGTATTTCTGCCGGGACTTTGGCGTTTGTATGAACGAATCGCGATACCTTGATCTTGGGCAGCTGCAACAGCGTTCCCTTAAAAGCTTTTTAAGATGTCTGCAGTAGCATCGGCAGCGACTCGACCCAGTCTAACTTTCGAAGCCACAGTTCCTGCAACAACATTTTTGCCCTAGTCACTAGAGGACACAATAGGCCAAGCGGATCGAAAAGTCGGGCATTCACCGACAGTATGTTTCGTTTTGTCGCACGAAGATCCAGGAAAGAATCATCCAACCGAAATTGAAAGTAATCTTTACCCGGGAACCAAACCACGCCAAGGGTTTTAGTTACGTCTAAGTCTGCCGTTAGCGGCATGACAGCGCTTTTAGATGCGGACAACTCTGGGCAGTGCCAAAAAACCACTTTGCCAATTCAAATCCTGCCTCTTGCAATACCTGAGAAACTTCGTCTCGAAGGCTTAGCAGGTCCTCAACGCATCTGGTGCCAGTCAACTAATCATCAACATAAAAGTCATTCTGAATGACCTTAGCGGCTTTTGGACACGAATCCAGCGCGATCTCTCCAAGCCGCATTAAACACCGAATCGCCAGATAGGGTGCTGGCGAAGTTCCATAAGTCACGGTGTTCAGCTTGAAGATTTTTAGAGGCTCGGATGGATCTCGTCTCCACACTATGAGCTGAAAGTTTCGGTCAGCTTCGTCAACCATTACTTGACGATACATCTTTTTTACGTCTGCTGCGAGCGCAAACTTGTGCAGTCTGAACCGAAGCAGGGTCGAATACAGCTCCTCTTGAATGGTGGGGCCAACCATCAAGATGTCATTAAACGCGACCTGCGTTGATGTACGGCTCGAGGCGTCGAATACCACTCTCAACTTTGTCGAGGTGCTTTGAGGTCGCAGCACGCATTGGTGCGGAATGAAATAGTGCAAACTGTCTGGAATTTTATTGTTAGTGGAAGACATGTGGCCCATGGCTTCATATTCTTCCATGAATTCCAAATAAATCTTTTTTAAAGAAGGATCTTTGGATAATCTTCTTTCAAGCGACAAAAATCTACGTTTCGCAACTTCATATGATGAACCAAGAGTGTTTGGGTCAGATTTGAACGCCAGACGAACCGAAAATCTCCCGGACGACAATCTTTGAGTATTTTTCTCAAAGTGTTGCTCACAAAGTTGCTGTTCAGCAGTATGGACCTTGGCCTTGGGCGGCAAGTACTCCACAGACCAAAATTTCTGCAGGGTTGTGTCTATTGACTCCAACACTTTCTCCTGGCAGCTGAGATGTACCAGTTTTTCAGCATTTCTTATTTTTTCTGAAGCACATCTCCCTGACACTATCCAGCCGAGAACTGTTTTCTGCAAAATGGGAAACTCAGGTCCTTGCTTTATCTGGCCGACTGACAATAGTTCAAAGAACGAGTCTGCGCCTATAAGCATATCTATTTTTTGGGGCTTGAAGAAGAATGGATCTGCCAATTAAATATTTTCAGGCACCCTCCAGCCGATGGTGTTCACCGTTTGATCCGGATGATAACCAGAAATATTTTTTAATATGTAAAATACGGACGACAATTGACTGCTACCCACTCTAGACTTCACTATCTAGGTTGCTTGAGCATTAGTTCACCAATGCCCCGCAAGCTCAAACACACGTCCTCTCTCTTAATCTGAAGTCTCTGAGCGAGCTCATCGGTCACAAAATTTTCTGGTGAACCAGAATCGAGCAACACTCGAGCCAAAACTATTTCGCCACTTTTTGTTTGGACGCTCACGATGGCTGTGGCAAGAATAACTCTATCCGATGCAGTCGCATGCAAAGCATGCGAAGTGGATGGAGTATTCTGCAAAAGCGTGGGCTGAGGAGGAGGTGGCAACGCGAGATTTGATGGCGAATAAATGTGCAGCAATGTGTGGTGTGAGGACTTACACACCCTGCATCTTTTCGATTTTCATCTTTTTACCGTGTGGCCCTTACGGAGGCAGTTAATGTATAAGGGAGCCTTTATTGCGAAATCGAATCTTTGCTGAACTGTTAGGGCAGTAAAAGCAGTGCAATTTCCTACTTGATGTTCTGCTAAGTTGCAAAACACACATACTTCGGGGTTGTCCATGGCAGCAACAAACGATAAACTCTTGTTTACATTCTTCTTTGGATAAGCCTGGCTCTGCTGAACAATTTTTGGCTTACACGCTTCTTCGGCAACCATATGCTTATAGCGCTTGTTCAGGGCCGACTCACACTCGCTCCAAAGAGGAAGCAAGGTATAATCTAACTGTTCTTCCCATTTTCTTTTAGTTCCTGCATCGACTTTGTCCATTACTAGATGGATGAGGATGGCATTCGTAATACGTTTGTCATCCCCAATGGACAAAAGAGAATCGTACAGCGCTGTGAATGTGTCGATCAGGTTTCTCAAGGCGGTAGCTGATGGCTGGGAAATCCTTGGCAGATTAAATAGTGTCGATATATTGCCAAAGAAATTTAAACAATCATTATCGTACACCCGCCTTAGGCTAGCCAGAGCTTTTGGATAATTATCCGCGGTAACTTGGAATGCCCTGACTGTTTCTAGCGCGGCTCCAGCCAAACACGATATTAGATGGTTACATTTTTCGATATCGTGCAGCGTGTCATCTTTGTCAACAAAAGTTTCGAAAAGGCTTATAAAATTTTTAAATTCGGAATGTTTTCCGCTGAAGGTTGGAAGAGAGACGCTCGGCAAACGGCATTGGGGTGTGCGCGTTGCCGGCGGAGCGGAATTGTCAACGCCCCTACGCTTTGTTTCCGCAATTAGGGAAATTAGCAACGATTTTGCTATTATCGCAGTCTCTTCGAACTCTTCGCGGTACACATCATCTCCATCTTTCGCTTCAATTTTATTTTGTATAAGCGAAGCATTTTCGATGTGCGTATTTAGGATTCCTAATCGACATTCTAACTCAACCGTATTTAAAGAGAATCGACCCTCATTTAAATATCTTTGCGTTCGCTCTTTACTCCTCATATATCCATCTCGTTGGGTTTTCAACTCTTCGATGTCCTTGTTGTTACTTTCTGATTTTGGCATTTTTTTTGTTTGTTTTGGTATCGAAGAGTTTTAAATTTAATTAATTTATTTTTTTTTTTTAATTATATGTATGTAAATGTGTACAAAAAATTTTGTTTTTAAATTTATTAAATTTAAATAATAACCAACGAGAGGAATAAGCTGAACGCAAGCAGTGTAGGGCAGTTATTTAAAATGAATTAAGGAATTAATTTAAGGAATCCTAATTTATTTTAATAATTCAATATAATATGCCGAGCGCACGTTGTGTAGGGGAGCACACGCCAAGCTCAAACACCAAAAACCAAAAAACAACAAGGGTGCGGCAACGCTTGCACCGTTCCAGCGATCGAAAACGAAAACGACGAAAGAGAACTCGAAAGAACAGGCTGCGCTGTCTGTGTGTGTGTGTGTGTATGTGTGTACGCCTGGCGGTGCTCAAGCAATGCTAACGGAGGATGATGCACTGACCGATAACTAAGGGCAACGAATATATAAACCTGACGCTTAAAAGCGCGGGAAATGGCGAAAAGCGAGGGAAATGCGCGGCAGAAAATTGGCCGGGGATTTAATTCTGGAATTATAACTTTTCACAATTCTCAACTTTTACCTTTTTAATTTTTTGCAAAGCTATAATTGGTGTCCACTACGACGAGAAATGGGGGAATTTTATTTTTTCATTCACTTATTATGTATGTATAATTTGAAGTATGTATATATGTATTGATGTATGTATCAGAATTATAATCGTTATTACATGCAAGTTTTATTTATTTCTTGGTTAGAATGCTCGCTATCTATCGAATTTTTCACACGAATGCAAAAAGTTGAAAGATGGGCCACAGATTAGCTTTCAACTTTTCGCACTCTATACCTGCTTGGCCAATTTGGGGCTTGAGACTTCCTTTTTTTCCATTTCAACAGCAGCCAGAGGGAGGGGTCGGCAGACTTCCAACGCAGTTCCAAAAAAACCAAAAATTAGTTGCCGTACCGACGCGAGTTTTTGTTTTTATTTTTGGTGAAAATTAAAATCGCGAAAATCCAAATAATCACGTCGGGGTCACCATGAAAAACTTAATACTTTTTTGTATTGATAATATACGCGACTTGGTGGATCTTTGACGATTTTTAATAACGACGAAGCGATGAAAGGGAGTGCGGTTTGGATCGGGTTCGATTTAACACTGCCTTTAATTTCAATATATAAACGCTTAAGCCTAACTTAACGAAGGGGGCGAGAGACGGGGCGAAATCACGAGAGCGATTAAATCTTTATTGCACTCCCGCCTTACACTATTCAACAAATTAAAAAACGCAAAGTGCGCGAACACCACCTTATCCAAGAATTTTGACCGGATTATGCTTGTGAGGCTTTTAGTTATTAACCGCTTTGGCTTTCGTGCACAGAGTAGTTCATGTTCTGGGTGCCTTCGGCACGGCTTTGACAGGGTTTGACACAAAGGATTGATCTACAGACTAAAGCCGCGTTTTATTCCTGGGGGCACCACATCGTGACCACCAACTTCGGACACAAAATTACTTTTTGTCCCTGATCTTATCACCCTATGTTGCAGTTTTTGAGTAAACAGAATGCTTATATCACGCTTAATCGGTCCAGATGTCGTTTTTTTTCGGCATAAAACCGATTTGGCGATGATAATATATCGTTGTTTTGTATTTTAATCACAGTGTACAAAGCCGCCAAATTCAAAAACCAAAAAAAGCTGAAAGGAGATATTTGACAACCTGATATATACATAGGTACGTTTGAATTTAGTCACGGCGAACTTTTCGACATATGGCGCAATCTATACGATTTTGCAGAAATTAAAATTTAGATTCTCAAATTAACAATCTCAAATCTGCTGTTTATAAATTATATCAAAATCGTGATATAACAGTAACGTAGGAAATTCATATGGGACTTATTGATGGCAAAGTGCTAAACGTTTTAACTGCAACTAAATTGGGAAGCCGAAGATTATACACCCTTGCAGTTATTACAAATTGACTACATTTCGATTTCCATGCCTATATTAATAAGAAAAATGAAGCTATGTTGATTTTGCGCTGCACTATGGCAGATATAAGACATTGTTGTCCGATTTTGACAAAACTAAAAGCTTAATTCTGAGATAGTAAAGAATTACTAAATCTCAAAGGAGTATTTTGATAAATGGAAAAACACCAAAATTTTTTTTTTCATTTTATTTTTTTTTAATTTTTCGATTTTTTTATGGGAGCTATATGATATAGATGTCTGATTTTAATTTAATTAAAACCGTAAAAAACCATAAAATTAATAACAACAAAGTTAAAATTTTTTCCGATTGTTCCTTTGGGAGCTTTATATATATATAGTCGATCCGACTCGTTCCGACATATATACTACCTCCAATAGAAAGACAACTTTTGGGAAAGTTTCAAACGTGTAAAAACGGACGGACGGACATGGCTAGATCGGCTCTCAAGAATATATATACTTTATAGGGTCCGAAATGTCCTCTTCACAGCGTTGCAAACTTTTGACTGAAATTATAATACCCTATGCAAGGGTATAAAAATGGCATATAAAAGGTGATGATAAGATTGAAATTAGCAAACGCAAAAAATATGTTCAAGAAAAGTTTTGGAACGAAATGGGTCTTCGGATAAGCATGCCAAAGCAGAATGGAAGCGGCAATAGCCATGATGGTAATACGGCTAGGAAATCTTTTGGCAATACTAAACTACTAGCATCTATTGCCAGCTTCAACGAAGATCTTTTAAATAAATTTTACCATGTAACTCAATTTTTCGACTTAATGCCAAAACAACGGCATTTGGACAATAGTGCAAATATAGCGGACAAAAATTTCTTTATGCTTAAGAACTTTGTTAGAGAAAGCGACAGAGCGGGAGCGTAACACCGATTAACTACCATTAACCTCCTTAAAACGTTTTAGACCGAGAAAGTGAAAGATGGGCAGGCCCCATACCAGCGAATAGAATATTATCGATGGATAGTAAGAACCGGATCCAGCGCCACATCCATATTTTTTCGGTAATTGCGGATTACATCCCTAATTATGAGCTTCCTGGTTTTTATACACTATATACTCATCGCAGAAGTAGAGTCCACTTCTCTTATCGATGCCATCGCGACCATGCCAGACCAAGGAGTACTCCTCTGGTTTTTGGTTTTTTTTTACAAACAGAAAACCATTATCATGCTTTATCGGACCACTGCAAAACTTTTTAAACTATAAAATTAGAATGTCTCATTAGTGTATTTACTTTTTCAAATTTTCTCTTTTTGCAAGATTGTAATCCTTTCTTTTTACATTAAATAAGAATTATTTTAAACCTTTTTTTTTCAGGTCTGCAGAGGACACGATAACTAGCCAAAGAGTTGCAATAAAAAAAATTTCACCGTTTGAACATCAAACATATTGTCAAAGGACTCTCAGAGAAATAACCATATTGACCAGATTTAAACATGAAAACGTAATAATACATTTCCATATATCATATATCATACAAAAATAAATAATAAAAAAACTCATAAAGAATAAAATTATGATTTTCTGGTGCAGGTTGTATTCTCTATGTATAAGAAAATGGCCCTTTTCTGTTAAAATGTTCTCTCGCTCTATTTAGCAAAGACAGCTTAACCATTACATATTTTTTTTAACTTTTCAAAATTTTATAAATTTTATATGAACTGAAGCTAACTTTGAATGGCCGAAGCTGTTATACCCTTGCAGACGTACCGAAAATTAATGATGGCGTGCGCTGACATGTTCAGTTATAGGATTTAGTCAATTCAAGGGAATGATCCCAAAGAAAAATAAAACCATTATATTAGCCAAAAAAGAAGCGAGATAAACCAAAAACTTCTCGAAAACAAACAAATAAACCAAATTTTACTCGATCATTTCAATATCAGCTATATGATATAGTCGTCCGATCAGAAAGTTTTTTAACACGATTAGGGTGAACAACAATTTCTTTGAAAAACTGCAAATTTTACTCGATAAAAATACTATGACAGAAATTGAGTTTAAACTTGATCTGGATATCAAAAGTCAAGCTTTGAGCTCAAAGACGGTATGGAGACTGACGGACAAACAGACATGGCTTTTTTCAACTTTTATGGTCGGAAATTCATACTTTTCTGCTTTACAAACTTCTAACCAAAAGCAAGGATATAGATACCGAATTCTCTTTAATGTGTAAATAAATTCGGCCAAATAATAGTCCATACATTTTTTTTGGTTTTGTATGCTTTGGCTGTAGAAATTATTTCTTTTATTACAGGTAGTCGAAAAATGATGTATCGGATCACTATATCATACAGTTCCAAAAAAAAGTAAACGAATTGAAAAAACGATATTTTAGTTTTTTCAGACATATACTCGTATACTAATATTTATGGTAATTTTTACGACTTTTTCTACAAAATATTGAAAATCTAATATATATAGCGACTATACTATATTTCTGATTCTAACATATCTTCTTGTTTTTTAACATAAGATATAGATTTATAGTCGTTTATCAAAATATAGTCTTTAATGACCACTACATTTTTGTTATTGTTGCAGGATATCATCTTGCTTTTATATCCTTGCAGAGGGTATTATAATTTCAGTCAAAAGTTTGCAACACAGTGAAGGAGACGTTTCCGACCCTATAAAGTATATATATTCTTGATCAGCATCATCAGGAGAGTCGATCTAGCCATGCCCGTCTGTCCGTCCGTTCGTCCGTCCGTCAGTCCGTCAGTCCGTCCTTTTCTACCCGAACTAGTCCCTCAGTTTTAAAGCTATCTGTTTTTATTTTTTTTTGTTCTTTGGGATTTGGTAATATTTAAATATTATGGAATTACGGTATTAACTAAATTAAAATCGGACAAAAATATCATATAGCTGTCATAGAAACGATGGCCAACTGCAACGCAAAATCGACATATCTTCATTGTTTTTAGTAATATAGGAATATAAATCGAAATGTAGTCGTTGTGTACTGCAAGGGTATATAAACTGCTTCCTTTCTTCTTATACCCTTGCAGAGGGTATTATAATTTCAGTCAAAAGTTTGCAACGCAGTGAAGGAGACATTTCCGACCCTATAAAGTATATATATTCTTGATCAGCATCACCAGAGAGTCGATCAAGCCATGCCCGTCTGTCCGTCCGTCTGTCTGTCCGTCCATCCGTTTCTACGCAAACTAGTCCCTCAGTTTTAAAGCTATCTGCTTGAAACTTTCCCAAAAGTTGTCTTTCTATTGCAGGCAGTATATAAGTTGGAACGAGCCGGATCGGGCGACTATATCATATAGCTGCCATACAACTGAACGATTGGAAAAGCCATAACTTTTGTGTTTTTAAAGTTAGGAAGTTGGGATTTTCTATGGGTTTTATTTTTGGCCAATCAATCCGACATAACTGATTGATCGGAAATGCCATAACTTTGGTGTTTTTAAAGTTAGGAAGTTGGGACATTTTATGAGTATTAAGAATGCATCATATGAATAATTTTTGAGAATATAATTTACAGAATATTCTGCAAGGGTATATCAACTTCGGCTCCGCCCGAAGTTAGCTTTCCTTTCTTGTTTGTTATGTTTTCCAGAAATATTGTCCGCCTTAGTTTTTAATGCCGGGGGTCACATACCGTACTTTCTAATTCGGTTTGACGGTATATTGAACAAGTTATTTGATTAAAGAAGTTATTCTTAGATTATACGATTTGAATTTTGCCTATACTTCTAAGGTGGCTTAATATTTTTTAACTCACAAATAAATAAAATAATATAACATTAAGCTGATAGTATCCGCATTGTGGTAAACCCTCAGTGTGAAATTATCTTTATCGATTTACCTGCCAATTCATTTTTTATAATATTTGTAAAAACATTTTGTTTTAGTACGGACATGTGGCACATATTTGACATGTTAAATGTTACCGATAATTTTCTAACATTGTGGTAACCCCATTCTATTTTACAACATGGACAATAATTCCACAATTCAGAAATCCATGTTTTTTCCTCTTCCTACTTTTTTTATACCTTTGCAGAGGGTATTATAATTTATTCAATTTATTCTTGATCAGCATCACCAGGAGAGTCGACCAAGCCATGTTTGTCCGTCCGTCCGTTTCTACACAAACTTGTCCCTCAGTTTTAAAGCTATCTGCTTGAAAATAAGTTTTCTTTCTATTGCTGGTAGTATATACTCCGAAACGAGCCGGATTTTAAAAATTGAATTAATAGTTTCTATTATCGCCATAACTTCGTTGGTTTGATATAAATGTTTTTACTATTAATTTTTAGTATTCCAATGATATAAAATTATTGATTATATCATGTATCAGCCATTGGAACATTCGCACATTTAAGTAAAATTCTGACATCATTTAATTGTTTTTAAGCCTGGACGACTAAAGTCGCGACATGGAGGTTTCATAAAATATTTAATGATTTGCAGGTGTCGACATCAGTAATTATTTTTTGTGGACTTTTCTATTTTTCCTCAGTTACTAACTTAAGAGCTGATCAAAAAAAAAAAAAAACAAAACCAAGCGAAGCGAAGTAAAAAATAATAATTTAGAAAAATGTAGAAGAAGTTTTATTTTGTTTATCATAATAATTAATTATTAATTTCTTGATATCAGAATTTTTAAATAGCGGAAGTGTCAAGTGGTTTGGTTCCTACATCATATAATGCGAAGTTTACTATTTTTTCGGTATAAAAGGAAGTTATTTTTCCTGCATAAATTAAGTTTTAATTTTTGTAATTTTATTAACCCTTGCAACAGTAGCAAAAATGTAACGGCTATACATATATCTGGAGTGCATTTGTATATGATTCAAACACAATAAAAAATGGTAAATTTTTCGATCGTGTTTTAGGGATTTCAAAACGTATTTTTGAATTCATATAAAATACATATATCTGAAATAATATGCGCAAATATTACAAAACAAAAATTTTTTTTAAAGTTTATTATTTAATTTTTGATCTTTCCTATAGACAGATATAGTCTTCCGATTTGTATGTACGAGGAACTGAAATGTTCTAAAACAACGAAGTTATACAAAGGTTTTAAGTTAACTTTTTGTTGTGTAGCAGAAATAATAAGACACATTTTTGGGTATGTTTTTTGATTTATTTGAACCTATCTTAAAAGAACTGTTCCAACAGACTAGACAGACTCGAGTGTGGACGCTGGCCAAGATTAAATATACTCTGCGCGATTAAATATGCGACGCATCGCAAGAATGCCATACTGCTAAACTGTTGATTTGCGCACCCTTACGTCGATATAGAAATTTCTTCCAAGCGATTTTCGGGCACATCACTTAAGTTTGATCAAAATCGTATTTCTGTTAATATCCCTTATACTGACTGTTATGACCAGTATGTTCCCGCAGTGAAAACTGACCTGGACAAACTCTTTTTCTATTTATTGTAAGGACAGGTTCAAAACTGCACCAGAAAATACAAATTTTAATTCTAGAGGAGTTTCATTACTTAAGCTTGTTAATTTGATAAGTCATATTTTATTTGTAGATTATCGATATTCGAGACATTCTTCGAGTTGATAGCATAGACCAAATGAGGGATGTTTATATTGTACAGTGTTTAATGGAGACTGATTTGTACAAATTACTTAAAACACAGGTAAGGATCTACCCGTATATAAAAATATATAATTTTTAAGCCCCTGCTTAAGTATTTTAAAACCAAGTCATTAATGGATAGATTTTTAAAACATAAAACAAATTTAATTTCTTTTCCAAATTAAATTATTGAGAATTGCATGAATTACTACATTTCTGATAGTGTAAGGGCGGTCAATAAAACCAATTTCATTTGCTTAATTTTAATTTAAAAACGTATTGTATATTATTTGTTTAAGTCTTCTTTTAAGTAACTATGGTAACTAGTCTTTTCTATGGCCTTTGCAGGAATAACATCTGCTTGCCTGACAGGCAGTCTTCTCAAATGACACCCGCAGAGTGGAATATTTTTTAAGTGTTAATATTTTGGGTTGTGCATGTGTCGTGCGGCAGGTCGCAATTTCCATCAGAAAAAAAAATCCAAAAAGTTTTTAGTTTCAATAGTATAGCTTCTAGTTAAAACAAAAAAATTCAACAAAAAGTGAGAAATTCTAAAACTTTTCGCAAACTAAAAAGGTTTTTAGGTTCACCCAGAATAGAATTTAATTCCGAATCCAATAAATTTTGTCTCGTTTCGATAGGACGTTTAATTTTTTCCTATCTATCACGCCACTTAGGAGAAATCGTAAAAATAAAAACCGAGAAATCGCACGTCAAAGTTTGTGTATTTAAAAATTGTGTATAAAAAATCGTAACGCTTGCTCACTATTTCTCTTTTGTAACTCTAAAAAATTTTTAAATTTGCTTCTGAAATTTTAGGGACACATTCTTGGATAGTTTTGGGTAAACATTTATGCATCGATTTTTTTAAGCTTCTAAAGCTTCCCCTTAATGGGAATTTTGGTCTTACGGTGGTGGGCTTGGATGCAGCAACTGTATTGTATTAAGACCAGCAGACTGCGCAGTCGACTCAAACACGTTGACAGAGTTTCTTTCGAACCAATCCTTTGCCTTTTTGCCGGTATGTTTAGAGTCATTATTTTGTTGGAAGACCCATACGAGTGGCATTTCGTACTCTGCAAAGGGTGCTGATCCATTGTGGTTTTAATCCAAGGTACTCCATAATAGGAAAAAACAGACCCATACCATTAGACTTCTCCCTTCTTGTTTTATGGTCCTCGTGGTGTACTGCGGCATGAACTCAGAGTTTTTGGGATCGAGATCCTTTTCCACCATCAGATCGACCTTACACTCGTCTGACCGTAAGATATTCCTCCATTTTTGAAGTGGCCAATTAACATGTTCTTTGCATACTTCATGCGCTTAGCAATATGCCTGGCATTTAAAAGTGGTAACCTTTCTGGGACTGCAGGCTTTTAAACTATGTTGTCTGAAACATTTGCGAACTGTTTGATCTGTCGCATTAATTTTAAATTCCATTTTAAGATAAGTTGCAGGCTTGAATTGATCCTTTTTACTCTAATGAATCAACCTTTTGGCAGTTGGTGTGTTACAGATCGTTTTCTTTCACAAACAAACAAACAAATGTCCCAATTGATGGCCTTTGTACGGACTTATATAATTCGAGTACTTCGCCAAATGCAAAACAAGCGGAACAACATAATGCAATAGCGGCGACTCTTACTTACTGACTCACGATTGCTGTGCGAATCAAACAAAGAAAAATGCAAAATCAAAGTAGCTAAGCAAACCACAAAAAACAAGAAAGGAAAGCTAACTTCGGGCGGAGCCGAAGTTGATATACCCTTGCAGAATATTCTGTAAATTATATTCTCCAAAATTATTCATATGATGCATTCTTAATAAAAAAATCCCAACTTCCTAACATTAAAAACACCAAAGTAATGGCATTTCCAATCGTTCAGTTATATGGCAGCTATAGGATATAGTCGGCCGATCCGGCTCGTTTCGACTTATAAAACAAAATGTTTTTACAAATATTATAAAAAATGAATTGGCAGGTAAATCGATAATGATAATTTCACACTGAGGGTTTACCAAAATGCGGATACTATCAGCTTTATGTTATATTATTTTATTTATTTGTGAGTTAAAATATATTAAGCCACCTTAGAAGTATAGGCAAAATTCAAATCGTATAATCTAAGAATAACTTCTTTAATCAAATAACTTGTTCAATATACCGTCAAACTGAATTAGTATTTACGGTATGTGACCCCCGGCATTAAAAACTAAGGCGGACAATATTTCTGGAAAACATAACAAACAAGAAAGGAAAGCTAACTTCGGGCGGAGCCGAAGTTGATATACCCTTGCAGAATATTCTGTAAATTATATTCTCAAAAATTATTCATATGATGCATTCTTAATACTCATAAAAAGTGCCAACTTCCTAACTTTAAAAACACCAAAGTTATGGCATTTCCGATCAATCAGTTATGTAGCGGCTATAGGATATAGTCGGCCGATCCTTATAAAATTTAGTATGTCGGATTGATTGGCCAAAAATAAAACCCATAGAAAATCCCAACATCCTAACTTTAAAAACACAAAAGTTATGGCTTTTCCAATCGTTCAGTTGTATGGCAGCTATATGATATAGTCGCCCGATCCGGCTCGTTCCAACTTATATACTGCCTGCAATAGAAAGACAACTTTTGGGAAAGTTTCAAGCAGATAGCTTTAAAACTGAGGGACTAGTTTGCGTAGAAACGGATGGACGGACAGACAGACGGACGGACAGACGGGCATGGCTTGATCGACTCTCTGGTGATGCTGATCAAGAATATATATACTTTATAGGGTCGGAAATGTCTCCTTCACTGCGTTGCAAACTTTTGACTGAAATTATAATACCCTCTGCAAGGGTATAAAAATCAAAGAAAAGTACAACAACATTTAACTTGGATATTATTAGAAAATATTTTATTTTGTTACACAGAATTTTAAATAGCAGAAGTGCGATTGTCAAGTTCCGTTCCAACCTCGCCTAATGGTAGGTTTGGAATTTTTTTTATCTTAAATAAGCAAGGAGTCAACCAAACACGACATAAGACATAGAAATAATGCCAGGGTACTTATTATTTTGACCAGACCTAAAACGCTCATCCAGCACAAATTTATGCTTATCATTGATATAACATTATATAACCTTTCCAAATATAATCAATTAGCAGGCCTGCATTTAATGACTTTTGAGCCATG
This sequence comes from Drosophila prolongata, assembly GCA_036346975.1. Classification (NCBI taxonomy): domain Eukaryota; kingdom Metazoa; phylum Arthropoda; class Insecta; order Diptera; family Drosophilidae; genus Drosophila; species Drosophila prolongata. Next base: position 13,710,743 of record JAYMZC010000387.1, on the reverse strand, counting down.
TTTAAACAAATAAGCACGATAACTATGTACTTATTATTTTGACCAGTATTTTAAATACTTTTAGGGTAGGAAATGTTACCTTTACTAGGTTTGAAACTTTTGAGTGAAGTTATAGTACCCTCTGCAAGAGTATAAAAACAGATCTGATAGGATCGGATAGGATCCAAAGCTGGCATAGGAATGCTTATCTTAACTCAATACTATTACTATTTAACTTTCACCCAAACTCATCAATAACAAATCAGAAAAACGAATAACCTCGGTAACGATTGATCAAAAGAAACTTGAACTACTCTTCTTTATTCAGATTAAATAAAAGACTGCTTAGCTCACAATAAATTATCTTCCATGTCACTAAGCACTAGAAATGGAAACAAAAGCCTAATTGAACTCTTATCTGCACTAAAATCCCTCAAAATCATCTGGGACCTTTACACTTAAAATTCTACAACTCTCTCATCCCTTTATCTTACAAACTAAGCCGTGTCCTTTCCATATTATAACATCAAAAACCACAAAAAAAAAAACCAAAGACCCATAGCCCTAAACCCATGCCTAGCAAAAGCTCTAAATAAAATCATTGCTAAAAGGTTGTGGTGTTTTGTTTTAAATTAAAGTTTTTTTTCGCCAAATGAGGCCTTATTTTCTGCAATTCGGCGGCGAATCGGCCCAATAATTCGGCTTAGTACAGCCCAGTGACCGTTTTGCCTTTCTCCAGGTAGTCGATGTAGATCACACCTTGTGAATCCCAAAAAAGGTGGCCATCACCTTTCCGGCCGATGGGACAGTCCTCGCCTTCTTCGGAGCAGGTTCGCCGAGTGAAGTTCACTGTTTCGACTGTTCCTTTGTCTCTGGTGTGTACCAGTGAATCCATGTTTCGTCGACGGTCACGAAACGACGCAGAAACTCCTTCGGATTGCGTTTAAACAACGTCAAACACTGCTCTGAAGTGGTCTCACGGTTGCGTTTGTTGTCCGGAGTGAGCAAACGCGGCACCCATCGCGCCGACAGCTTTTTCATGCCCAAAATTTCTTGCAGGATATGACCCACGCGGTCTTTTGACATGCCTATTGTCTCAGCTATCTCACGTATCTTCAGTCGGCGGTCTGCCAATACAAGATCGTGGATTTTTGTCACGTTATCCTCGTGGTAGCCGTTTTCGGCGCACCTGGTCGTGGCTCTTCAAAAACTGACGTGCGACCATGTTGAAACTCGTTAAACCAAATTTTGACGGTCGCCATCGAAGGAGAAGAGTCACCGTACACACGTCCAATCGCTCTTTGATTTCGCTGCGCAATTTCCCTTCCAGAAACAAGAATCGAATCACAGACCGATATTGTTTTTTCTCCATTTTTCTAAAATCCGCGGACACGTCCGATTCCACACGCAGTCAAAACAAAATTACGTGTCCGATTCGGCTGAAATTTCGACAGTTGCCGTCTACGAGAATGTACTACACGATAGTAAATTTGTCTTGCGATAATGACGCCATCGGGCGGTGAGGCTAAGTACCTATCGAACTGCCCTTGTAAAATCCAGGCAATCTTACAATCTGCACCACCGCTAGTACCCTACAACCATTAAAAATCTTGTTACTAACCATCTTATTACTAAACCTATTTTTATCCCCCGCGAAAACGCTGATAAATCAGACAAAGAAACACAAAAATATCCGCCGCTATATACACAAAACAACGACGCTAACGACATTGCACATTATTTCAAAAAAAATATATATAAAATCAAAATACTCCTCCAAACTTTTCGTATTGCAACACTAAACATAACAGAAAAACTCAATTAATGATAAACCGAATTTGACTGGGACAAACCTCACTCTCTCCCAAATACTTGGCCGTTTTGCAACAGCTCACAGTTAGACATTGAGCACATCTTAATCACCTACACTCTTCCAACATAGAACAGCCTCCCTTTCCGACAGGCAAGCCAGCCTCATAGCAAGCCCTATCAGCGGGAACATAACTAAAATCATTTAATTTCCTTAGAAAACAAAAATCATTCATAAAATTAAAAATGTTTCGTTCTCTTTAAATAAATTTATACTGTCATTCTAGACGAGCGAAGGTGCAATATTTCTAATTTCATTAATTCTAAACAAAATATTTTTTATGTGGAGGGCGACTGCTTTACTGGAGTAAAAAGCGTTCCGAAAGCAATTCAATTTCGTCAAGAATGTAACAAAATGTTGGCTCATTTGGGCTTAAACTTCGTGGACCAAAAGGATCAACTAAGCAATTGCGAAGACAATTGATTTACGATCTTTAAATTCGATTAATATTCCTCGACACGACGAGGATATATGTACATGTGGGAAAAGAAAGGAAAACAAGAAGTGGTCATGTCTACAACTGTTCTGCATAAACATATTAGATTTATTTTAGTTTATTTACGTTAACATTATCTTTACATTATTTTAAATCGGTTGACGTAAGCTTATCATTGGCAAGTCTGTCGATATTAGAATATCGATACTGCACGAAAAGAATCGTGGCACGAAGTATTCGCTTTTGCTTTCTGTGTTTCCGGGAGAGAAGATGTAAAACCACAAAACCATATGTTTTTTCATTTCAAATAAAAATCATTAAATAATATTTGGAGTTATAATTGAACCAATCACCGGCGATCCTACATACATACCTTTGTTGATCCCTCTCAACGATCATACGGCGCAGAAGTATAAGTACGTACCACATGCGAAAACATCAGCGTTTCAGTTCGATTACTCTACTCAAAATCCCGAACCTTACCTTGACTGGAATTATGTGCAGCAGTAGTATCTTAGTATAAGTTCTAGTACTGTTGCAGGATATTTCTGGAGTGACTCCACTGTCCTGAATTATTGCCAGTGCAAATTTAGTTTGCCTTCCGAAAGCATCGAATTTATTTAACAAACTTTTTCGATTTTTAATACAACTCTGTTCCTGCATCTACAGTCGTTGGCTCCGTTATTAATAGACAAACACCTTCTGGATTTGAAAGAAAACTCAAGTTTAGTAAACGTCCTAAGCAAGCCGTCGATAAAGTCATGCTGCGCTAAAGGAAGTAAAATATTTCAGTTTTCGTCTGGGAACCAAGTCGCACTGATCCATATCTTATAGTTTATCAGAAATGCGGCAAGCATCAATAACCTTTGTGTTGGATATTTGCAGCTCGTATTTGATGAACTGAGAGCCTTAGGGGACAGATTTCTGAAATAGTTAAATCTCAGCTTTTAGCTGCGTAGTCCAGCGCTTTTTTTTCTTGGAAGACCTGCTTGGCCTGTAGGCGGAACAAATTAAATGATTTATTTTGCCCCGATGGTAAGATTAGGCACTGCGCACCATAGTGTGTTAAATTTCAGCAATCCTTTATTCGTCTCTAGCCTCTAATTAAAAATGCTAGACGATCTAGGCATCTTGATTTCAGCTCACTTCATTCTTGTCGGACCTGGTGAGGCACTATAATAAACTATAATATATTGACAACAAGTAAGGTGGGTTTCCGAACAATCTATTAGGTTGTATTTCAAGTTAATAGAATGAAAGATATATCTATGTAACATCTGGAGTGCCTCAAGGTAGTCATTTGGGCTATTGCTAGTAAATACTTTATAGGGTATTATAATTTTGGTCAAAAGTGTGAAACGTAGTGAAGGAGACATCTCCGACCCTATAAAGTATATATATTCTTGATCAGGATCACCTCCTGAGTTGATATAAGCATGTCCGTCTGGTCTGTCTGTTTCTACGCAAACTAGTCTCTCAGTTTTAAAGATATCGAACTGAAACTTTGCACACACCCTTCTTTCCTTGCACCCAGTATATATGTCGGAACGGGATCGGCCGACTATATCCTATAGCTGCCATATAACTGATTGATCAGAAATGCCAGCTGGGATTTTCTCTGAGTTTTATATTTGGCCAATCAATCCGACCTACCAAATTTCATAAGGATTGGCCGACTATATCCTATAGCTGCCATATAACTGATTGATCGGAAATGCCATAACTTTGGTGTTTCTAAAGTTAGGAAGTTGGGATTTTGTATGAGTATTAATAATGCATCATATGAATAATTTTGGAGAATATAATTTACAGAGTATTTTGCAAGAGTATATCAACTTCGGCTCCGCCCGAAGTTAGCTTTCCTTTCTTGTTATACCCTTGCAGAGGGTATTATAATTTTGGTCAGAAGTTTGTAACGCAGTGAAGGAGACGTTTCCGACCATATAGAGTATATATGCGATCGGACGTCTATATCCTATAGCTCCCATAGGAACAATAGGGTGAAATCGGTCCAAATTTGATGATTTCAGAATATTTCGCGCAGTGTGTAAGCTACTGACATATATTTTTCCAAGTCTTATTTATTTACGCATATCTTGATTAGGGTAAAAGCGCTTGCCGTTCGGACGTCTATATCTTATAGCTTCCGTAGGAAAAATTTTTAAAGGCTGCGAAAGTATTCCTTTTTTTCTATTTTTATATGAAATTTTTGCAGTATAAAAGCAATTGAAATCAAAAGATGCAAATCTAGTTTATTTATGAATACCTTATTTCTTTCGCTACTTTTTCAGTTTTAGCAATTTCGGCAAAGTCTGCAAGGGTAGCTTCCGTCCTCGTTTTTAAATAATCTTCCCTGTTAATGTTTTTTCCTATAATAATTGCCAATTATCGGCTGACAGTCTAAGCTATTCTTTATAAATTATTCTTATATAATGTCTACTGTTAAGATGGCTGTGAGTGTTCTTGGGTTTTTAGGCGAGGATCAAAAGAATTTATTGATCCGTCAACTACTAAATTGTTATTTACTTCCGTTCTCCGCAATAATATCAAGTACAAAGGGGACCGTATTGAGTCAGTACAAAAAACATTCATAGATTTATTGTTTTTCATTTGTACATATTTATTTGTACGTATTTCCCTCGCGAACTTTCTTGCTTGAAGGGCTTTATAGTCTCAGGCTCGTGCTTGATTTCGTTGCCCCAGGTCGTTGCCTTGTGAAACTCAAGTAACCTATGAGATCATGTAAGATAATTTTGATTTTATGCTGATTTTGTCTTAGGCTCTCAGGCAACACATCTATTAAAAAAGTCATTTTCAATCTTTTAGATCAAATTTATTGTCAGTCAAAACATACGGATTTTAGTTAGTGGATGCTGGAAATCACAAATTAAACACATCAAACAGTAGAAAGAAAAAAAGGAAAGTTCTAATTACGTAAAATTGCGATCGCTTAACTGTCCTTTGTCATCGGCGAAAGTGAATGTTGCTAGCCGCTCGGTTTTAGGAATTATCGCGTTGCTTTGAAACTCCAGAGCTGCCGTTGAACTGTCATGGAGCACGAATCTAGTCAGCGTTAGCAATAAATATGCCTTAGCGCATAAGGGTGGCACATTTTTTTCCTGGCCAGTAGAATTCTAAATTTGGTTTTGAAATTTATAACATTCGACTTTATAACATTCGAAACAGTACAGAAATCAGAATGAATTACGGAATAGCACATATTCGTAACTATTGGTAAAATCTTCTCATAAGTCATGTCGATAACTTCGGTAGTAATTGTTTTCGATATTTCTGTGTATAAAGCCTGTTCCAAATTTTATAACATTGATCACATTTTTTTAATGTTACTTAATCTCTAGAAAATGTACGTAAGATATGCGACAAAACTTTATTTGAAAACTTTGTATATATATATGTATATAACTTTGTTTTTTTTTGTCTTTGGGATTCGTTAATAAATATACGCAATGAAATTACATCAATATCATATAGCTCCCATAGCGTAATAAAAAACTTAAAAAAATACAAATAAAAACAAGAGAGAACGCTATAGTCGGGTGCCCCGACTATCAGATACCCGTTACTCAGGTAAAGGGAGTGCGAGGGAGATGGAGATAGAAACTTTGATCACGCATAACTTTTTAACGAATGGTCCGATTTGAAAAATTTCTTCTACATTTCAATAGGTATTGATAAACACAATAAAACTGCATTTTTACTTTTCCGAAATATTTAAATTTTTAAAATCGTATATAAGCGATTGTGGGCGTTAAAGGGGGCGTGGCACCTTTTTGAAACACACTTGCGATGCGTAGGAACTCCTAAAATCTACATGCAAAATGCCAATCTTCTAGCTTTTATAGTTTCCGAGATCTCAGCGTTCATACGGACAGACAGACGGACAGACAGACGGACAGACAGACGGACATGGCTAGATCGACTCGGCTAGTGATCCTGATCAAGAATATATATACTTTATAGGGTCGGAAACGCTTCCTTCTAGCTGTTACATACTTTTGCACGAATACAATATACCCTTTTACTCTACGAGTAACAGGTATAAAAATGGTATTTTTCTGTTTTTCTATTTATCAAAATATTCCTTTGAGATCTAGTAATTTTTTACTATTTCAGAATTACGCTTTTCTTTTTGTCAAAATCGGACAACAATACAACCAATATCTGCCATAAAAACGATGTCAAAATGCAACGCAAAATCGACATAGCTTCATAGTTTTTAGTAATATAGGCATATGTTGTAGGGGGAGATCCTGCAACAAAAAGACTTCCTGTACGCCACCACAAAATTCCCACTGCGCGAACGGAAGCGGTATATGAAAATTAAGAAGTCGGGGGCGTCGTGGTGGAATTCAATCAGCTTTATTCGGCTGCATATATGCACTAACCATACAACATATAGACTGGTCATTTCATACAACGAAAATGGCCACAAAAGTTTCAAATCGGGAGGCCCCACAGCTGGGAGCGGCAGGCCCCGGACAGTTCGTGTGCCTTCGGGTTTTTTTCGCTCTCATTCTTATTCTCATTTTGACGCTCGCGCGCTCATTACTCGAGGTCGGTCATTCAGTCGTAGAGACGCGCATTTTGAAGAAGGTTGCCATGCGCTTGAATTGGGCTTTGTATGTATGCGTGTTCATGCATTCTCATAAAGGGGTGCATGTGTGCGATCATTTCATTTCGATGCAGCAAGAATATTTTGTCTTTTGCTACTTTTCAGACTTGGTACCATAACAATATGGACGTATTCACTATTGGGTTAATGATAAAAATAAGAATATTATATGTTATAGTATATTTTTTAATATTTCCGCATATATTTCATTTTGGTTTACAAATTCAAATCGGTGGTAGCAGAAAAATGTATTGCATATATGTATGTATTCCAATTAATATAAATCAATCTAATGAGATAGGAACAGGGCACATCGCAGTCGGTGTCTCCGCTTAGTTGGTTGAGGAAACTTTACTCCGCTGAAGCGAAAGCGGGAGATCGGCAGCGGCCGACCGAGAAGTTCGGATCCGGGTTTCGCGCTCCGGAGCGCGGACGTTGCGAAAGCGAGCGAGGGAGATCAAGAGGGGGAGAGCGAAAGCTCGGAGAGCAGTGGGTCACTAACCTAAACATTCCGACCCCCTTGCAACTACTACTCGGGTTGCAACATAGCCTGGTTGGTCCTCTTAGGGCTGGTGGCAGGCTCCGGACTCGACCCACCCAAACACGGTGCTCTGGGCCACTGATAGTCCATGCTGTATTTTGAGGAAGCCCGGCCGCATCACGCTCGGATACATATCCGTGCCCAGGATGATGGAGATCTTCTCGGGGAGATAGAACCGCTCGTCAGCCACCGTTATGTCCCGGAAGTGGGTCCGTACCGCGTCGCTCAGCTCCCGGATTGGTGTGCGGATGCGCACGTGAGGCTCTTTTTTAAAGATGACGTCGAGCCGGACAGCGCTGTCGATCTTGGACCCCACGGTTGCCGAACAAATCTGTTCGCCTCCCACGTTGGTAGTCGGCAAGCGGAAACTCGACGCTAGCGAAGCGTCGATGCTGCTCGTTGGCGTACACGGGTCGATGAGCGCCGCAGTGTCGAAGACTCGAGTCCCGGTATCTAACCGCACCGAAGCCGTCGGTGCCGCTGCAAGAAGGACGTTAAGAACGGAGCGGCGACCGCGGGCTGCGTGGCACCCCGACGAGTAGCAGAAAATTGTCGCGGAACGTCGGATGAGTGCCGTGGGGTGGCGGACGAGGGCCGAGGAGCGGCTCGCCCCAGACCTCTCATCACTGGATATTACGGCTTATATCCGTAACAAAATCCAAGTTCATTATCTGAAGGTCGAACAATTTAAATTTTCTTATGCTAGGAAAGGATCATCATTTAAGATTGGTATTCCTTGTGTTCTTTTTGCATCTGTGTGCTCCACCAGTTTCTGGTCTGAGGGCATATTTGTAAAAGAGTACGAAGCTAAGAAAAAAAAGAATAGTTCAGGCGAAATGGAAAATTTCATCCACATCCTCTTCTATCCCAAAAAACTTGCCTCCTCTTTTCTTCTTTGCTATCAGAATACAAGAGGATTACTTAGTAAGCTGACTAAATTGTACTTGGATAGTTTTTCATTTCCATATAATATTATGGTATGTTCAGAGAGGCCGGATATTCTTAGCTCCGAAATTCTCCAGGGTAAGTTCACAATTTACAGGCTTGTGAGGAACCGTAGAACGGCCCTCACAATTTATTTTGTAGCCAAGTAAGATTTTGTAGCCATGTAGGATTTTGTAGCCATGTAGGATTTTGTAGCCATGTAGGAATATTTTTAGTTTAGCTTTTTAATAGCCAACGCAGCAGTTGCACACATTGGAACTATCGAACGCCTGAGCGCAACCAACACGCTCTCGCTCTCTTCTTCACACACTTCGAACATCAGCGGCTGCACACATTTGAACCATCGAACGCCTGAGCGCGACTAACGCGCTCTCGCTCTTTTCTTCACACACTTCGAACATCAGCGGCTGCACACATTTGAACCATCGAACGCCTAAGCGCAACCAACACACTCTCGCCCGCTTCGAACAGTGTGAACACCTGCACAAAGCAAACACACACATAAGCTTTTCGTCGCACGATCGAACCAAATCACAACCAACCCGACCGATGTTTTCGAGCAAGGGGAAAATAATTTCGCACGATCGAACCAAGTTGCAACCAACCCGACCGATGTTTTCGAGCAAGGGGAAATAATTCTGCCTGCAAACTGCCGAAGCGCAAGCGCAGCGGCAGCGACGCCGACGCAATATCAAAGAGGGGAAAGGCAATTACTCTTGAGGCTTCGCGCGTGCCTGACAAAAATCGTGAGACTTGACAAAACCCGGGAAACCGCCCCGCCGTGCAAAATTTCTGACAAGTAAGTGAAACGTGTGGATAAAATGTCAACCGACGGTAGCGATGTGGATGGAGTGCGCGACGCTATTCCCGGTGCAGACGCATGGGGAATCAACTGGCTGGATTTGCTGTGGACGGAAACGTAAGCGTCTAATATATATTTTTCCGGATATATTTTGTTTTTGAAAAAAACAACGACTGGACTGGAGTGGCGTGACAAGGAGGCTCTGTAATCCCCTTGCACAAAACTTAAATAAAGAAAACTAAATATTTGAAAACCCAAAAACTATTTGCCTGACCGTGTTTTGTGTGTGAGTGAACGTAGGAGGGGAATGGGAACTATTTTCTCTTGCCTCCATCTAAGAAAACCCCCTTCTCTGCCGATCGTTGCCGGTGGCCAAGGATTACGACGGAGTCTTGCACTCGCTTGTCGGATCCGAGGCTGTTGCCGGTCCCGGGTAGGGTACTAGCGGTGGTGCAGATTGTAAGATTGCCTGGATTTTACAAGGGCAGTTGTTGTACTTTTCTTTGATTTTTATACCCTTGCAGAGGGTATTATAATTTTGGTCAAAAGTGTGCAACGCAGTGAAGGAGACATCTCCGACCCTATAAAGTATATATATTCTTGATCAGGATCACCTCCTGAGTTGATATAGCCATGTCCGTCTGTCCGTCTGTCTGTCCGTCTGTCTGTTTCTACGCAAACTAGTCTCTCAGTTTTGAAGCTATCGAGTTGAAACTTTGCACACACCCTTCTTTCCTTTGCACGCAGTATATATGTCGGAACGGCCGGGATCGGCCGACTATATCCTAGAGCTGCCATATAACTGATTGATCGGAAATGCCATAACTTTGGTGTTTGTAAAGTTAGGAAGTTGGAATTTTCTATGGGTTTTATATTTGGCCAATCAATCCGACCTACCAAATTTCATAAGGATCGGCCGACTGTATCCTATAGCTGCCATATAACTGAACGATTGGAAATGCCATAACTTTGGTGTTTTTAAAGTTAGGAAGTTGGGATTTTTTATGAGTATTAAGAATGCATCATAAGAATAATTTTGGAGAATATAATTTACAGAATATTCTGCAAGGGTAATCAACTTCGGCTCCGCCCGAAGTTAGCTTTCCTTTCTTGTTATACCCGTTACTCGTAGAGTAAAAGGGTATATTGTATTCGTGCAAAAGTATGTAACAGCTAGAAGGAAGCGTTTCCGACCCTATAAAGTATATATATTCTTGATCAGGGTCACTAGCCGAGTCGATATAGCCATGTCCGTCTGTCCGTCTGTCCGTCTGTCTGTCCGTATGAACGCTGAGATCTCGGAAACTATAAAAGCTAGAAGATTGGCATTTTGCATGCAGATTCTAGGAGTTCCTACGCAGCGCAAGTTTGTTTCAAAAAGATGCCACGCCCCCTTTAACGCCCACAATCGCTTATATACGATTTTAAAAATTTAAATATTTCGGAAAAGTAAAAATTCAGTTTTATTGTGTTTATCAATACCTATCGAAATGTAGAAGAAATTTTTCAAATCGGACCATTCGTTAAAAAGTTATGCGTGATCAAAGTTTCTATCTCCATCTCCCTCGCACTCCCTTTACCTGAGTAACGGGTATCTGATAGTCGGGGCACCCCACTATAGCGTTCTCTCTTGTTTTAAAGTTAGGAAGTTGGGATTTTTTATGAATGTTAAGAATGCATCATATGAATAATTTTAGAGAATATAATTTACAGAATATTCTGCAAGGGGTATTCAAGTTCGGCTCCGCCCGAAGTTAGCTTTCCTTTATTGTTATACCCTTGCAGAGGGTATTATAATTTTGGTCAAAAGTGTGCAACGCAGTGAAGGAGACATCTCCGACCCTATAAAGTATATATATTCTTGATCAGGATCACCTCCTGAGTTGATATAGCCATGTCCGTCTGTCCGTCTGTCTGTTTCTACGCAAACTAGTCTCTCAGTTTTAAAGCTTTCGAATTGAAACTTTGCACACACCCTTCTTTCCTTTGCACGCAGTATATGTGTCGGAACGGCCGGGATCGGCCGACTATATCCTATAGCTGCCATATAACTGATTGATCGGAAATGCCATAACTTTGGTGTTTGTAAAGTTAGGAAGTTGGGATTTTCTATGGGTTTTATATTTGGCCAATCAATCCGACCTACCAAATTTCATAAGGATGGCCGACTATATCCTATTGCCGCCATATAACTGATTGATAGGAAATGCCATAACTTTGGTGTTTGTAAAGTTAGGAAGTTGGGATTTTCTATGGGTTTTATTTTTAGCCAATCAATCCGACCTACCAAACTTCATAAGGATCGGCTGACTATATCCTATAGCTGCCATATAACTGAACGATTGGAAATGCCATAACTTTGGTGTTTTTAATGTTAGAAAGTTGGGATTTTTTATGAGTATTAAGTTGCATCATATGATTAATTTTGGAGAATATAATTTACTGAGTATTCTGCAAGGGTATATCAACTTCGGCTCCGCCCGAAGTTAGCTTTCCTTTCTTGTTTTTATTTATTTTTTCTAATTGAACCTATGGGAGCTATTTGATATAGTCGCCCTATCCGGATCGTTCCGAGTTATGTACTACCTGCAATAGAAGGACAACTTGTGGAAAAGTTTCAAGCAGATAGCTTTAAAACTGTGGGACTAGTTTACGTAGAAATGGACGGACGGACAGACAGACATGGCTTGATCGACTCTCCTGGTGATGCTGATCAAGAATATATATACTTTGTAGGGTCGGAAATGTCTCCTTCGCTGCGTTGCAAACTGTTGACTGAAATGATAATACCCTCTAAAAGGGTATAATAAATGGAAATCGAAATCAAAATATTTAGAAATAATGTGTATATGGCAAAATTACCATCTTTGTAAGTCTAAATGTAAGTACAATTTTTTAGCTTATTAAAAAAAAACTTTGTTTTTTTCAGCGGCTAAGTAATGACCACATCTGTTACTTTTTGTACCAGATATTGCGCGGACTGAAGTACATACATTCGGCAAACGTCTTGCATCGGGACTTAAAGCCAAGCAATCTTCTATTAAATAAGACGTGCGACTTAAAAGTATGTATAAGTTTTTTTGTCATAAACCACAATAATTCAAAGTTGATAAGCACATAATTCAGGTGTGTAAATTAGACATGACAAACGTATTTTTACTATGCCTATAAAGGGGTGGCCTAGAAAAACTTCATCTTAAATTCAGCTTTAAATCCATACGGTGGTGCCACATATCTTTTGCGCGGATTTGAAATAAACCAAATAAATTCGTACCGTTCCAATGAATTTTGTTAATTATACCCATGCAAGCTGATCACTTTTTATCGGGTCAATCCGATATACGCGACTTACACATTAAGTGGCAGCTCTTTGCATAGAATAACTCTTGTAAACGATCTTGGCGTTCTCTTGGACCCTAAACTAAAATTTTCAAACCACATTTCGTCCATGGTTAATAAAGCCAGAGGAGTGCTTGGATTTATTAAAAGGTGGTCAAAAGAATTCGATGATCCTTATTTAACTAAAACTTTATTTATTTCGTTAGTCCGTCCGATTCTGGAGTATGGGTCTCCCGTCTAGAGTCCGCAATACGGAATACATATTGGTCGTATTGAATCAGTACAAAAAAACTTTCTTTTTTTTTGCTTTACGGCGATGCAAATCGTAACTTACCTTCTTATTCTAGTAGACTTCTGTTGAATTATTTACCCTCCCTAGCCAACTTTTCTGTGCCAAGTAGATTAACTGGAAATTATATTCCCCTAATATTAAATCATTGTAGATCTAACCATTCCTTCATGAGCCTTTCAGAGTATTGTGTTCTGACTATAATAGATTTTTTCCTATAATCTCAAATCTTGACTCTTTGCCGGTCTTAAAACGATTAATACTAGCTTCATTGGCACAAAATTGATTATTACTTTTTTCCCCGGACTTTTATTTCCTTATCTCGCGTCTATCTTCTCGCGAATCGTGCCGTACGATACACGGCTGCGCCCCTCGGTCGGTTGGGCGGGTAAGTGGGCCGTGGGACTCAGCTCGAAAAAAAAGAGGGTATTATAATTTTGGTCAAAAGTGTGCAACGCAGTGAAGGAGACATCTCCGACCCTATAAAGTATATATTTTCTTGATCATGTCCGTCTGTCTGCTTTTACGCGAACTAAAAATAAAATTGTTTTCGTTCACAGTTCAAAAAACATTCATGCCCACAATTCAGATAATGTGGTTAACACTCCACTTTCTAGGCATGCGAAAAGGCTAATACGCTAAATATAATTCAGAAAAGAAAACATGCCTGGGAAGTTCATATGACTAGCTAAGATTTATTGTAATCACGCCGTTTTCGGCACCAATAGCATTTACCATATAAAAAAATGTAAGCATAGACCTATCCACATGGAATCCGTTTATAGTTGTATTGCTTACAGATGGACATACTAATAGGGCTCTGTCTAATCTACCACTTGTCATCTCAGCCCATACACACTATTAAAAATAGGTTTCATTTCTTGTTGAAAACCACCATGGTTTCTTACAATCTTTTTAAATGATTCAACACCTTTAAGTGTCTTTAGCATATTTCTGTTTGCCTTACAACTACATCGTGATTAATTTTTGTTTAGACAAATAAAATCGCAATTCGCTTCGAGCTCAGCTGCCGATCTTATGTGCTAATCAAATGGTACTAGATCGGGGGCAAGAAATGATTTGGTTCCCGAAGTTGCTCGTCGCGATGTGGTGTCGTCCGAATACAAGAGGCGTATTTATTAAGCTGACTAAATAGTACTCGTATAGTTTTTTCTTTTCCTATAACATTATTGTGTGTACAGAAAACTGGTTAAAGCCGGAGTATCATAGAGGCTTGGTCGTCAGTTCAAACGGGGAGCTGGAGTTGATTGCTGCTAACTCAAACCTCTTTTCGAATTACTAACGATTTTAATCACATCGAATTTCTAGGCATAAAATTATCGTTTACCAGTTCTATATATTAACTTGTTCATATATCCCACCATCATCTGAGTTTCCAATTGTCCTATCCGTTATCCAGTCCATTTCTAATAAGCTGTCAACGACGAAAACTCGTACAGACCTACAATCGGATCTAAACGCTAAGCGGGTAAACCAACAATAACTGGGTGGTTGTGTGTTGACTAGAATACTGCAGGTTGATGACATTGACGCCCTTCTGGACCCAAAAGTTAAGTTTTCTGACCATTGTACTTTCATGGTGAATAGATGGGGGTCAAAGGAATTTTACACAAAAAGTTCACAAAAGCTTTTTTCATTTCACCATCATACAATCCGTGAGTACTCTTCACCAGTTTCGAGTCCCCAATATGATGTACATATAATATAATCCGGTTAGAGTCTGTGTAAAATAACTTTTAGTATTTGCTCTACCTTAAGGGGGGGTATAGTATTTAAATTTTTTTTTTCTGAATGCACAACATCTTGAAAATATCGTGTTAAAATTTTTGATGGATCCGAGTAAAAAATCTGAAGTTATAAGCATTTGAAAAAATCACTTATGGAAACCGATTTGTTCTTAAGTTATCTGAGTGGCAGGACAAAAGGCGTCCTCTTTAAAAATTCTATGTCAAAAGTTCTAGTTTAAGTCATCCTCGTACGCAGATGATGTTAGATTATGCCAGCTAAATAAGGATGTAATTAACTTTCAAAACTGGTGCCGGGATAATTTACTAAGTTTAAACAGCTCTAAGAGCAAGCTGATATCTTTTTATGATGTCAATCGGAAATGACATTGAATAAAATAAGTCTTATAAACGATCTGCCCTTATTTTGGACTCAAAACTAAAAATTAATAATTCGTGATGTTCTACAACAAACGTGCCGCCCATTGTACACCTATTTTTGATGCAGCTAGCAGAAAAAGAGGTTTCACAAAATGTTGAACTAAATTGTGTTCGCTGATGTCGAAAACGCGATCGTACAGGACGTAGTAAACATTGTCGGAAACAAAGCTCAGTGTAAATCCTATGTATGCAATGGACGAAAGGAAAGATATTTCAAACACTCCTCTCTAATCAGGATATGCCCAAAGTACCGTAAGACCATGAACAAAATATAGAATGGTTTAGTTTCTGCACCTAAATTGAACCACTAATGGACTATTGGGCATGCATTGCAAACTTGTACAGACTGATCGCCTCAATAGTCGGGCAAACATGGTACAGTGTACATACCTTGAATTTTGGGATCAGCATACTACAAGATGGTTATGGGAAAGCTTAACTTTAACAAGAGAGAACGCTATAGTCGGGTGCCCCGACTATCAGATACCCGTTACTCAGGTAAAGGGAGTGCGAGGGAGATGGAGATAGAAACTTTGATCACGCATAACTTTTTAACGAATGGTCCGATTTGAAAAATTTCTTCTACATTTCGATAGGTATTGATAAACACAATAAAACTGCATTTTTACTTTTCCGAAATATTTAAATTTTTAAAATCGTATATAAGCGATTGTGGGCGTTAAAGGGGGCGTGGTACCTTTTTGAAACAAACTTGCGCTGCGTAGGAACTTCTAAAATCTACATGCAAAATGCCAATCTTCTAGCTTTTATAGTTTCCGAGATCTCAGCGTTCATACGGACAGACAGACAGACGGACAGACGGACATGGCTAGATCGACTCGGCTAGTGATCCTGAACAAGAATATATATACTTTATAGGGTCGGAAACGTTTCCTTCTACCTGTTACATACTTTTGCACGAATACAATATACCCTATTACTCTACGAGTAACGGGTATAAAAAGGGAAATCTAACGTTAAACTGCATATAGATACAAAAATATATATAATAACACGTTTGCACAAAGAGCCTTTCAAAAAAATATTTTATTTACTCTGTTTGGGGGAAGACAACAAAAATGCCACCCTTATGTTATGTAATAACAACGCTTTTTAATTTTATCAGTTTATGTACGTGTCGTGTTTATTCTGCCAGTCGAATCTGCACTGCTGCAGCCGAAAGCCTGGCTTCATATTTTAATTTGGGTTTTACAAAATGTAGTCGCTGAATAGGTAGCGCGACAGCTTAGCGAGATAAGGCAAATATAAAGAGGAGAGCGCAAGAGCGCTACAGGTTCAGACATACACCTATGCGCACTAGACTAGGCGCTGGCGGGCTGCTCCGAACATACAAACATCTGTATTATAATGAAACACACCGACCAATTGTTATGAGGTCTTAAAGTGAACTTAACATACTGATCTAACTTCTCTGACGATCAAGTTAACATTAACATGGAGGGGAAAAGAGGAAAGGGACTTATTTGTATGCATAATATGGCCTTTTAAATTTTTAAGAAGCAGAGGCTGTTTTATTTTGTTTTAGAAGAGGCATCACAAAATTCTGATTTTCCTTCTTTGTCGATTTGTACATTTTATTTTCATTATTGGCAATCGCAAGTATGTCATAATTATTATTATACCCTTGCAGAGGGTATTATAATTTTGGTCAAAAGTGTGCAACGCAGTGAAGGAGACATCTCCGACCCTATAAAGTATATATATTCTTGATCAGGATCACCTCCTGAGTTGATATAGCCATGTCCGTCTGTCCGTCTGTCTGTCCGTCTGTCTGTCCGTCTGTCTGTCCGTCTGTCTGTTTCTACGCGAACTAGTATCTCAGTTTTAAAGATATCGAATTGAAACTTTGCACACACCCTTCTTTCCTTTGCACGCAGTATATATGTCGGAATGGCCGGAATCGGCCGACTATATCCTATAGCTGCCATATAACTGATTGATCGGAAATGCCATAACTTTGGTGTTTGTAAAGTTAGGAAGCTGGGATTTCCTATGGGTTTTAAATTTGGCCAATCAATCCGACCTACCAAATTTCATAAGGATCGGCCGACTATATCCTATAGCTGCCATATAACTGATTGATCGGAAATGCCATAACTTTAGTGTTTGTAAAGTTAGGAAGCTGGGATTTTTTATGAGTATTTTTTATGCATCATATAAATCATTTTGGAGAATATAATTTACAGAGTATTCTGCAAGGGTATATCAACTTCGGCTTCGCCCGAAGTTAGCTTTCCTTTCTTGTTATACTCCCTGTCATGGTATTGTCGTACTTTGATAGAAGTTAAAACCGTAACTTTTGATATTAAACAAAAACATCTCATAACCAAAAATGATAAAACACACACTAAACAATTACACTTCCTTAAATTTTATTCAGCACAATTCATGATTTTTTATATAGTTTGTTGAACACGCCACACAAGGATGGACCTTGTTTTCGTGTATTGACGAATTATTCCTAAAGATCCCATAAAAAGCGGGTAACGGGTGCTCCATTCTTGAGCAAATCAGGTGTGGTCATAGCCGGTCAAAAGTTAATCAAGATGTGTTATTACAGAAGACGACCGTGTCTGTCACGGCCGAGAATCCATAAGTCTGCCGGGTGTCGTCTGCGGAGACGCCGTCGACCCAGTGGTGTTGCAAGATGTCTTGCCAGACAGTTTGCATGTGTGAGCAAACGTTCCCGGTATCGACTTGAGGATTTGGAATTCGTGAAAAGACGTTCGATTTGTGTCAGTCCTTAGAGTCTTACTTTTTTTTGCAGCTGGTTATCTTTGTCGGAGCATCTTGTCCATTAAATGTTTAGCAGGATTGTTACCTATTAATATGTATAAGCTACTGTATTCCTTAGTTGTTGTTGTTGTTGAGTTTGCTCTTGCTGGGCTCTCTCTCCCTTGTGCTCTGATCGCTCTCAAACTCTATCAGAGAGTTGGGGGATGGTGCGAGTTCTGAGCGAAGAGCGAGATCAGTTGATAGCCAGCGGTGATTGAGACGAGGACTTAAAATTAAATAAAAGCTATTAACTATTAAACTATATATTCAACGGTGTCAAATTATATCTTTGGCGATAGTATATCATACCCCTACAAATGGTATTCCGAAGTTGGTTGAGATATATTCATTCAACCCAAATTACAAAAGGTTGGGCTTTAAGCCTGTAAGGATGCTAATCACGGCCAGGATACATACAAAGTCGTACCAGGGCCGGTCCCGTGATTCCGGGTGCCGACCGTTCCGCAGCCCTACCGATCCCATGCGCCGGGCTCGTTTGACCAAACGAAGATGCTTTTGGGGGCTCAGGTCATCCGTGAGCCGCCGGCCTGGCTTCTTGGGAATCCCGAGGTGGATAGCGGTCCCGTCAGATGGAAGCCGTATCCAAATCGGAAAGAGACGGGAGTGGCCTCCGTTGCCGCAGCGTTCGCGACCCCGAGAACCCGGGTGTCGCTCGCGCCTTGGTCTCCGAGCCAGGTGAGGATCTCGAGGAGCAGGGGAAGTGGTCTCCACAGCCGCGGCGTTCGTGACCCCGAGAACCCGGGTGCCGCTACCGCCTTTGCTGCCGAGCCAGGTGAATAATTTGGGGAGGGGAAGTAGTCTCCACGACCGTAACGTTCGTGGCCCCGAGAACCCGGGTGCCGATCCCGCTTTGGCTGCCGAGCCAAGTGAGGATCGTGAGGAGGAAGAGGGAGGAAACATTGCCAGAAAAGAGCCGAAATAAAAATGTTTCGTAGTTTCTTTCCCCTCTCTTACTCGGTCCTAACATAAATGGTTAATTGCTCTAACTCATATCTGTCTCGCCGCCACGAGAGTTGTTCCCTGTAGGGCTCGACCCGAAGCCTGTCTCACCGGTTCCTCCTGCTCCTTCATCGTCATGAAGGCCCGCCTTCATTATTTCCTTCAGCTCCAAAATATACGTCCGGTTGCCACTTAGGCCAAAAACCAACTGCCCGATCGGCGAGAAGAGGGGGTTTGGTAGTCGTCCTCAGCCGCCGATCCCTTTGCTCGTTGGCGTTCCTTCGGCCGGCACGAGAGCTTCTGTCGGCGTCTGGCTTCGGCCAGTTGTCTGCACGTTCGGCGCTGTTGCTAAGGGCGCTCTTGGGGTGTTAATCGCCGATGCTGTTCGGCTCGTATGCTTCTGAGGGCTGTTAATTCAGTCCCTCACAAGCCCTTGATCAAGAGTGCCATAAGGGAGATTCGGTCGACATCTGCATCACCAGACTTTAAAAAGAAAATAATGGAACTAATAAGGGTGTAACGGAGAAAAAAGAAAAAAGTAATCTACTGCAACTGACTTTCGATGGCAAAAAGTACAAGCGTTTTTAGACGCACTTTGACTTCAAAGCAATTGGGAGGATTCAAAACTTGTTACGGCTGAAAACACAGCCTTTTAAAATGAACGCGACAATTTATTTTAAAGATACAATTTTGGTTTTCCGATTCAATTGGACTCCCTGATTAAGAAAATGGCACACAACTTTTTTTTGTCATTACCTGTTTTATTATTTTTTACCTCAAGTTCTGTTAAACCGATTTTGAAAGCATACTTTTTTAGAAGTAGATTATTTTTCAACCTTCTTATTCGGCACGCTACATGCCTTTGTAGTTTGAACATTTTGTTCAAATATTTGTAGGCTAATGAAGATAATTAAAAAAAAAACGTATATACTTAGTCATATACTTAATCCTCTTTCGTCACAAATTTTGAAACATAAATTTGTTGCATCGTTACGATAGAAGAATACATTGAACAATTGTGATAAATACATTTTCGTTTTATTACCATTATATTATCATTACCATTATCACTTTAATTCGCCAATCTGAAAGCCACTTTTCTACATCGACCAAATGAAGAGCGAGCTGCGCAGTTGCTTGCATCGGGCATTTTGAGCGGCTGAGAATGGCTGTATCATCAGCAAACGTAGATGTTGTTAGTCGTGTGCTTGTTGGGATGTCTGCTGTGTAGAGGACATATAATGTTGGCCCAAGCATGCTTCCTTGAGGAACTCCAGCTCCAATAGTGAAATCGTCAGTCATAGCAGTGTTGCATCGAACAGCAAATTTTCTGTCGTAGTGGTAAGACTAAAAGCTTATGGGTATTGTAGGGGAGCATTGTCTTGATCTTGTACATTAGACCTTCTAGCCTAACTCTATCAAATGCTTGAGAGACGTCTAAAAATATGGCAGTACAGTACTCTCGTTTTTCGAACGCGTTCCGAATTTCTGATGTTATCCGGTTGACCTGCTCAATTGTTCCGTGCTTTTCACGAAACCCAAATTGATGTGACGGAATTCCTTCCTGGATTCTTAGGTATGTGTTTATCCGAGTCAATACGCATTTTTCAAAGAGTTTAGATAAGCATGAGATGAGAGTAGGCTTATAGGTCTATACGACGTGGGAATTGTGTGGTCTTTTTCCGGCTTTGCTATCATTATTATAATCGACTTTTTCCATCTCACTGGAAAGTGGCCAAGTTTTGCGATGGCATTAAAAAGCTGGGTGATAGTGCAAACGGCGCAATATGGGAGCTCAATGATCATTTTGGGAGTTATGAGGTCGCAGCCCGGTGATTTTTTCGGATTCAGCTGATTTTTGATGATGTTAGCGATTTCGTTTGGGCGAAACTCAATTGGTTCATGTTGAAGCTGAGGCTCATGTGGTAAAGTCGGCAAGGTGAACGCACTAGTGGCAGGATTTGGTTGGAAGACATTTTTAAGGTGCTTGGCAAACGTGCTGGCCCTGTCTGCATCGCTGCGCGCCCAGCCGCCTGTGGGATTTCTAATAGGCATCACGGTACTTTCGGTGAGCTTAGAGTAGGGTGAGCTCTCCATAGTGAGTGTTTTGTACAGATGTTGACAATTGCTCTATGTAGCGTCGGTGGACATGTGCTTCTTCTTGCTGTAAAGCTTTTGTGAGTTGACGTGAGGCATATTTGAAGCTTTGCCTAGCAGATGGTGATCTGTGGAGTTGCCACTCTCGACGTAAGCGTCGCTTTTCGAGGACGAGCTGTTCTATTTGTAGATTTGTCTTCTTTTGGTTGCTTTGTGTACTTGTAGTTTGGGGTGTTGAAACTCGAGCTGCAGAGACGAGTACAGACTCCAGTGTATTAACAAATCTGTCTACGTTGGCTTCATCGTTGAGATGAGGACTTAGCTCAATGTGTGAGCTAATGTATTTCTTGTACTTAACCCAATTGGTTTTCTGAGATGTCAATTTAAACGATTGCTCCAATGCGCCTGGATGTCGGAGTAGAATAAACAAGACAGGCGAGTGATCCGATGAAAGATCCGAGAGGCATTCGGCGCTTATCAGATTTTTAGGAATATTTTTGGTAATTGCAAAGTCTATTAAATCGGGTAGTTTCCTTGGGTCTGCCGGCCAGTATGTTGGTCTGCCGGCCAGTATGTTGGTCTGCCGGCCAGTATGTTGGTCTGCCAGGAGAAACATAGTCCAGCTTGTTCTTGGCTTTTATAACTGCATTATAGAGCTGTTTTCCTTTTGAAGTCACGAGACGTGATCCCCAGTGTGTGTGCTTGGCGTTGTAGTCACCTGCTGCTATGAAGTGGTCTCCTAGTGAGTTGAAAAACTGCATAAACTCATCTTCAGCTATGGTGAACCGAGGGGGGCAGTATACGGCGGCTAGTGTAAGTTGGTTGCCAGTATTTATTTGTATATTTATAGATGTGGCCTGTAGGTAATTTTTAGCAAATTTGTTATGATAGTGGTGCTTAATACGGCTTCTAATTAAAATTACAGTCCCACCATGTGCTTTACCATCTGGATGATTTGTTCCGTAAAATGAATAACCTCGTAGTTGAAAATTGAATTTGTTTGTATGGTGTGTTTCTGAAAGCAGCATTACGTCGATATGGTTGTCGAGTAGGAATTATGCTAACTCAAGTTTATGCTGTGAGACGCCGTTAGCGTTCCACGTAGATATCCTTAAGGAAGTCATTATTTGGATTGTTGTGAAACCAGCATTTGAATCAATAGATTTTGGTTTCGCATTAAATCTTGCATAGTTGTGCGCATAAACGACATAAACTCCGTAAGGCTTTGCTGCAGGCTGTATATCATATCTTCGAAGTTGCTTTTTGACTGCTCCGGGAATTGTTGCTGCTGAGCCGTGTTCGGTTCTTGGTATGCTGATTCCAGAAATGAACTTTTTAAGACAGGGTTAGCCAGTCCTGATTTTAAGGCGCTTGCGTAAGTCACATTTTTATCAGAGTTTAAGGGTCCTAGTGAGGATCTGGCTGCAGTCGAGAAGAAGACTTCAGGGTTTGATCTGGAAGCTGTCATCTGTTTATTTTGGGTGCGGGCGGCAGTCCCTCTCTGGTGGATGCGACTTTTCAGCTCCTTGTAAACAGGGCAGCCTCTGTAGTTAGCAGTGTGATTGCCACCGCAGTTTCCGCACTTTTTCGAGTTGCAGTCATCTTTGCTCGCTGGGCAGAGTGCGGAGTCATGAAGATCTCCACAAACTACACACACCGGGCGCAGTTTACAGTATGACCTTGTATGGCCATATTCTTGGCAGTTCGCACATTGTACCGGGCCATTGCGTCTGTGCGGTTCCTCCACTGTAATTCTGCGGTGCAGCAGGAACTGAAGATTGTAAATGGGGTGCACTTCGTGTTTCTTTAGGGGCTTATTTTCTGGTTCGAGCTCAACCTTAAAGAGTGGCTGCGGCTTTCTATCCCTGTTAAGGATTTTGAAGACTGTCCTAGCGTTAAATCCCTTCTCTTGAAGCGCCTTTGTTATATCTGCAGGCGTTACGTCGGACTCTATGCCCTTAAGTACGACTTGCAGGCCCTTACCACTTTTTAGCTGATACGTGTAAAAGTTCTTTTTATTCTCGGTAAGATATTTCAATAATACTCTGTAATTATCTTCAGACTTCATTAGAACCTTTGTTTCCTGGATGTTACCCTTTACTAGAGGTATTATGTGGAAGTTATCCTTTCCAATAAGCTCGATAATTTTGTTGACAAGAACATTGGAACTTTTTTCTCGAATATAAATAGGCGGAGGTTTTGGCTTCCTTTACTCGACTTCAGTGGATTCGGCGGCCTCAACGTCATAGGCGTCTTCCAAGATTTTAAATCGGTTTGAGTTCATGGGCTTTTCTATTACAGCTAGGCTAGCATTGTTACGGGATATTTTGCGTTGAGAATTTAGAGGGCTCAGCTTCCTTTTGATTTGGATGTAGCGATCCATACCAGTCTGCACAGCCGGCTTAGTACATTCATTGGTTTTGTTCTGTTTTTGGGGCAGCGCAGCGGCAGACGTACTAATATTTGCTCTGCTAGCTGATGATGTCATTAAACGAGCAGTCGATACGGTTGCAGTTGTTGTTGTAGTTACAGTTGACGTTGTTAAAGAAATTGCGGTGATAGTTACTGCTGATGAGCTTAGGTTATTGCATACCTGCATTGGAGCACATTCAGCGCTCTTTGGCCGCAGAGACGTCGATGGTAGCGAGGGGGAGCAAGAACGCGCACTCTCGCTCGATACGTTTAAGAACTCGGTCAAGTTGGGGGTAATTGCCCGCGCTTGATCAGAGCTTGCATTATTTTCGGTTGCTTTAAAAGAGAAGTACGCGTTATTTCTTTGTACTGAGAGCCGTCTCTCGTCTTGCTCACGTTGACGTTGTGTGCGAACGTCGTTCAGACTCATTGTATTCGTGGTAAAGTTAATTAGAGTTTTAAGTGTTAAGTTTTATATTAATTAAATGACCAATCAATATAAACATTTGCGATTTCATCGCAGAAAGCGTCTTTTCGCGTTATAGTAGATTTATTAAAACGGTCACTGCACTTTTGTGATTTTATTGAATATTTTTCCCGGAGCACAATAAATACACGTCTGCATGCAACGACGGTTTAAGCAAACTTAGCTTTCGTTTTTTTAAACACAAATAAACACAATATTATTAAAAATATATTTTTTTATACTTGGCAGGTATAATCGACCAAAATATAAGTAAAAATCATTTAAAACAAGAAAGGAAAGCTAATTTCGGGCGGAGCCGAAGTTGAAATACACTTGCAGAATATTCTGTAAATTATATTCTCCAAAATTATTCATATGATGCATTCTTAACACTCATAAAAAGTCCCAACTTCCTTACTTTAAAAACACCAAAGTTATGTCATTTCCAATCGTTCAGTTATATGGCAGCTATAGAATATAGTCGGCCGATCCTTATGAAATTTGGTAGATGAAACATCGATGTTTTAAAAAATTCAAATAATATTTTTTAAATTATTAAAATGCACACTTGTGGTTGTATTAAAAATAGAAAAACAAAACATTTATTCACTTGGTTTAGAAAACGGAGATAACTTCTTAAAATTTAGTTAAACATTTAAAAACAAATGTGATTTTTGTTTATGAACATAAGTTTGTCAACAATATCAGGCTTTAGGCGCGTCCTGCGGTCAGAAATAATTTGCCCCGCCTTGCTGAAGGCTCTTTCTGACTCGCAGGAAGTGGCAGGGACACATAGAAATTTTTTTGCCACTTCTTTGAAGGGCGCCATGCTGTTCGACGACTCCTGAAAGCATAATTAATTACTAAAAATAATGACTTAAAAGAATTTAGAAACATACCTTCCAATACTTCAACGGCTCGCACACTTCGGCCTAATTCGTAGTCTCTATATGCTGACTGAGCATAACTATTCCTTCGGAGCGCGCCGTGGTATTTTTTGCTTGCAATTTTGCTTGCAAGCAAGTGAAATAGTCCGAAGATCCAGTCTGGCTTGGTACGGAGCTTTTTTTTTTACGTAGCTTTCCTTCGCCCTTTTCTCACAGAAACATCGATGGTTGAAAAAAACATCGATGATTTAGAAAATTTCAAAAACATCGATGCATCGATGTTTTCATCGATGTTGCTGCACCTCTAATGCCTAAATCAACTCAGGAGGTGATCCTGATCAAGAATATATATACTTTATGGGGTCGGAGATGTCTCCTTCACTGCGTTGCACACTTTTGACCAAAATTATAAAACCCTCTGCAAGGGTATAAAAAGAAAGTTTTAAACATTTTAACCGAAATATATAGGATTTACTTGTTAATTTTGGAACGAAGTTTCTTATTGCGCGGTATGAGTTTGGTGGAGGAGGGCTAGCCGACAAAAACCGTAACGTAACGTTAAACGGAATTGACACTCAGTGCAAATGAAACTGGGTGGACTGATTTGCTCAAATTATTGTACAGGCTGAAAAATCATGGAGCAAATGTTTCTGATGAATTTCCATCGAAAATGTTATATGTACAGAAAGCTGAACTTGTCAACGAGGACGCAGTCACATGTGCAATTTACTTTAACAAATTGGTGAATTGTTTGTTGAAGATTTTGCAGTCAAAACGAGACAATCCATTTGGCAAATATCGAGTGAAACATTACTTCAAACGAATAGAATTCCAGCACCGTGAAAGTCCCCATGCCCACATACATTTATGGTTGGAAAATGCTCCAGATAATCTATTAAGTAACAGCACAGGAGTCATAGATATCGTCGACAAGTTAGTTTCAGTATCAGAATCAGAAGCTTCTGGAAATCTCAAACTCATAACACATAAACACACCTTCACGTGTTACAATTACATTTACAGCGTTGATGGAATACCAATTTGGGGGTCGAAGAAAATATTGAAAAAAAACAACACGAAAAACCGCCGCACCGTACCAAAAAGAGTTTCGGGAACGGAAAAAACAAAAACATTCTGATAATCAGGAATCCAATCAAAAAAGAAATGCGCAACGCCAGCAAAATTTTTGACAGCGACAGAAGGACAGTAAAAAAATTGGAGCAGAGCCATCAAATTGTAATAATCAGAAAGCAATCCAAAAAGGACTGCAGCCAGGGGTACCGAAAACAAATTCACAGCGTCAAAAGAAGTTTAGGGAACGCAGAAAAAGGCAACTCATCGAAGCACAGATGTTGCAATTACCAAAAACCTCTACTTTGGGAAGCAGTTTGGATCCAGAATTATTGGAAATGGAGAAAACTTTTCCACATACCGACAAGAGAAGTAAGCTAGAAATTACACAACATAATGAGCCAGAAAAATCAATTACAACTGATGATGCAATACCAGTTGACCAGAATCGGCAATTAAACAAGAGAGAAAGCTATAGTCGGGTGCCCCGGCTATCAGATACCCGTTACTCAGGTAAAGGGAGTGCGAGGGAGATGGAGATAGAAACTTTGATCACGCATAACTTTTTAACGAATGGTCCGATTTGAAAAATTTCTTCTATATTTCGATAGGTATTTATAAACACAATAAAACTGCATTTTTACTTTTCCGAAATATTTAAATTTTTAAAATCGTATATAAGCGATTGTGGGCGTTAAAGGGGGCGTGGCACTATTTTGAAACAAACTTGCGCTGCGTAGGAACTTCTAAAATCTACATGCAAAATGCCAATCTTCTAGCTTTAATAGTTTCCGAGATCTCAGCGTTCATACGGACAGACAGACAGACAGACGGACATGGCTAGATCGACTCGGCTAGTGATCCTGATCAAGAATATATATACTTTATAAGGTCGGAAACGATTCCTTCTAGCTGTTACATACTTTTGCACGAATACAATATACCCTTTTACTCTACGAGTAACGGGTATAAAAAGAGAGTGTGTCGAGGGACAAGCATGAAGAATCCTACATCTTGTGAAAAATATCGTCGAAGTCGGGTGGTTCAGAATGCACTTGTTTAAGGACCAACAGAAAATGATGCATTCGAAGTCCCCTATCAACAGGTTATCGACTGTGCACAGATGGGAGCCATTTTATATCAAGTAATAGATATTCCTTCAGATGGAAACTGCCTATTTTCTTCTTTAATAAGAGCCATCAATCTTGACATGACATCCACGCAACTTGGGAGGCAGCTGCTCGTTTCTCAGGATTCGCACAGTTTCATCCACCTATGTACATCTTCGGATCGTGCATTTTACACCATTAATTGAAGTTGATGACGTAAGAGATGGTCAACCTATTGAAATTTTCCTGTTAAAATCAATCCACACAACAACATTGAAGATGAAAGTAACGGTGATCATGATAATTCTAGTCCTCATGTAGACATCAGCGATATGAATGTTTCAATCCCAATCTACAGTATTATCACGAACATGTCAAAAATCACCTCGAAAAACGACTTGAAAAAGAGTTCTGATCCACATGATGAGCTCTTACAAAAAATATTACAGAGTTACGTATGTGGCACCACTGTAGACATATGTTCTACGTGTAAGAAGTCACTCGACGCTCTAAAAATTCCTTTACTATCGTCGTACAATGTGTTTTTATACCCGATAATTCCCTCTTATTTGCCAAAATTAAATATGATCGAGCAGCGACTCATTTCACGAAGAATTCCGTTCATGCAAATCAGAAGACTTAGGTATATCAATGGTCAATATGGTATTTATGGACAAATCATCAACGTACCCGCCGAAGTAAATACTATGGTGAATCAATTACCAAGAAATATTGAACATGATCACTGTGTTTATGTCCATCTAAAGAATAAACTGATTCACAAAACCAGTTTGATGGTCTCGTCAAAAAACAAAATATAAAACAATGGTTACAGTATCTTGTGAAAACACCACTGTATATTCACGAAAATATTACGATAAAAGAAGCACTTCTAAATAATTATTAAGGTGATGCAGGACTGGCAATGGATGAGATAAGTGAACACGTTCCTATCGAAGACAATCTCACAGCTCAACAACAATCTCTCATGTGGAATGAAGATAAAATGTTGCATATGGCACCAGGGGAAAGGAGTGTTCCACGTAGAGTTTTGTTCGATGAATATGCTGAAGAACTTTCATTCCCCACAATCTACGGTGGACAATTTAGAACTTATAGATATGGATGCAATTTAGTTACCATAAGACAATTGTCACTATGATTGAAAGAACTGATTAGATTTATATACCTAGAATAAATAAGTAAAAATTATTTTTGTATAAATGTTGTAAATTATTGTTGTAAATCATTTTTCGCCTTCATTCAGTCCTGTTTTTCCTTCATTGACCTCCATCTCTGCCTGCTAAACGTACATGCCAAAGGAACTTCGTTCACTGTTTTTTTTATTTAAGGCAGGTGCTACTTTGTTGACCCCAAAAAGGTATGAAGATAGAATACTCAAATTAAGTACAGTTTCTAAAGCAACATTTATTTGACATATACAAATTTTCTTGAATGGCTGTTTGAAAAAGGGGGAGGGAGAGTCCACCAATGGCGGCTGGTCATTGTAGAGGTGTACCGCTACCGGAAGTGATTCCGCCAGTTTTGCTAATCTGAAACACAAAAGCAAGACATAATCTTATTCTGAAGAGCATTGTTGATACAACGAAATACAACTATAAATAAAAAATTAAAAATGAAAGAAAATAAGAAAGGAAAGTTAACTTCGGGCGGAGCCAAAGTTGATATACCCTTCCAGAATATTCTGTAAATTATATTGATTGGCCAAAAATAAAACCCATAGAAAATCCCAACTTCCTAACATTATAAACACCAAAGTTATGGAATTTCCGATCAATCAGTTATGGGGGGCTATAGGATAGATCATTAGGATCGGCCGACTATATCTTTTAGCTGCCATATAACTGAACGATTAGAAATGCCATAACTTTGGTGTTTTTAAAGTTAGGAAGTTGGGATTTTTTATGAGTGTTAAGAATGCATCATATGAATAATTTTGGGGAATATAATTTAAAGAATATTCTGCAAGGGTATTTTAACTTCGGCTCCGCCCGAAGTTGGCTTTCCTTTCTTGTTATACCCTTGCAGAGGGTATTATAATTTTGGTCATATGTGTGCAACGCAGTGAAGGAGACATCTCCGACCCTATAAAGTATATATATTCATGATCAGGATCACCTACTGAGTTGATATAAGCATGTCCGTCTGTCCGTCTGTCTGTCCGTCTGTCTGTTTCTACGCGAACTAGTCTCTCAGTTTTAAAGATATCGAATTGAAACTTTTCACACACCCTTCTTTCCTTTGCACGCAGTATATAAGTCGGAACGGCCGACTATATCCTATAGCTACCATATAACTGAATGATCGGAAATGCCATAACTTTAGTGTTTGTAAAGTTAGGAAGTTGGGATTTTCTATGGGTTTTATATTTGGCCAATCAATCCGACCTACCAAATTTCATAAGGATCAGCCGACTATATCCTATAGCTGCCATATAACTGAACGGTTGGAAATGCCATAACTTTGGTCTTTTTAAAGTTAGGAATTTGGGATTTTTTATGAGTATTTAGAATGCATCAATAAAATTTACAGAATATTCTGCAAGGGTATATCAACTTCGGCTCCGCCCGAAGTTAGCTTTCCTTTCTTGTTATACCCTTTACTCGTAGAGTAAAATTGTATATTGTATTCGTGCAAAAGTATGTAACAGCTAGAAGGAAGCGTTTCCGACCCTATAAAGTATATATATTCTTGATCAGGGTCACTAGCCGAGTCGATATAGCCATGTCCGTCTGTCCGTCCGTATGAACGCTGAGATCTCGGAAACTATAAAAGCTAGAAGATTGGCATTTTGCATGCAGATTCTAGGAGTTCCTACGCAGCGCAAGTTTGTTTCAAAAAGGTGCCACGCCCCCTTTAACGCCCACAATCGCTTATATACGATTTTAAAAATTTTAATATTTCGGAAAAGTAAAAATGCAGTTTTATTGTGTTTATCAATACCTATCCCTTTACCTGAGTAACGGGTATCTGATAGTCGGGGCACCCGACTATAGCGTTCTCTCTTGTTTTTGTTTGTATTTAGAATAGTTCAGACTAGTAATTCCAATGGGATTTAAACAAATTGTAAATTACCAATCCCCAAAAATGTAGCATCACAGAGAAATTTATAAAAAAAATAAAACATTATGCATATTTTTTTTTAGATTTGTGACTTTGGGTTGGCTCGAATTGCAGATCCCGAACATGACCATACTGGATTTCTGACAGAATATGTTGCTACTCGGTGGTATAGGGCACCCGAAATTATGCTGAACTCAAAGGGATACACAAAATCGATTGATATCTGGTCTGTTGGCTGCATTTTGGCTGAAATGCTAAGTAATCGACCAATATTTCCTGGAAAACATTATTTGGATCAACTTAACCATATTCTCGGCGTATTGGGATCACCATCTCGTGAAGACTTAGAGTGTATTATAAACGAAAAGGTAAGTAACTATATTTTTATTTATATTTGTTAATGATTCGTTGGGTTTTAGGCACGGAACTATTTGGAGTCTTTACCCTTCAAGCCCAATGTACCCTGGTCGAGGCTTTTTCCGAATGCCGATCCGTTGGCCTTAGATCTTCTTGGAAAAATGTTAACCTTTAATCCTCATAAACGGATTCCTGTGGAGGAAGCTCTTGCACATCCCTATTTGGAGCAGTATTATGATCCTGGAGATGAGGTATTACGCATAAATTACTATTGAGTTTAAGGGGACCCCCCATTCTCGATTTCAAATTTTGACGATTTTCAATGGGCTGGTAAATGTACATATGTATATTATTTTTTGGGCTTTAACTTTGCATCCATTTAGTTGAAGTCTTAAAAACTCAGAAAAAAATGTAACATAATTTATTTTGTTTTTTTTTTGTGTTATTTTTATACCCGTTACTCTATGAGTAAAAGGGTATATTGTATTCGTGCAAAAGTATGTAACAGGTAGAAGGAAGCGTTTCCGACCCTATAAAGTATATATATTCTTGTTCAGGATCACTAGCCGAGTCGATCTAGCCATGTCCGTCTCTCCGTCTGTCCGTCTGTCTGTCCGTATGAACGCTGAGATCTCGGAAACTATAAAAGCTAGAAGATTGGCATTTTGCATGTAGATTTTAGGAGTTCCTACGCAGCGCAAGTTTGTTTCAAAATGGTGCCACGCCCCCTCTTACGCCTACAAGCCACAAGCTGTGGCCACAGTTTTGATGCTATTATGAAAATTTTAACTGATATATATTTGTTTCGTCAATACCTATCGATTGACCTAATAAAAGTTTGCCACGCCCACTTTAACGCCCAAAAACCCATTAAACGCTTAAGCCTGGCTAGCGCCTACATTTCCGCCTTTCATGGCGCCATCTAACGGATGACTTTGGAACAGCTGGCCAAGGTGCTCAACAAAGTCAACGTTAATTCTCCATAAGGATTTCTATTAAAGGAAATTGCGATGGTTTTCATTTGTCAATACCGAACTATATCCCAAGAACTATGCAAATCAAATCAAGTTAGCCAAATTGGAGGTCTGAGTCAAACAATGGCGTATGTGTGTATGTATGTAAGCATATACATATGTATGTATTTACATTGTACACAGTTGCAATTGCCCGGCAAAGATAACTCCTTTCAAAGAAAGCTATTCGCTATACCCGTTACTCGTGTTGTGCAAACATTTAGATTTTAATATACATACTACTATTTTATTTATATTAAGTTGTTTAGCTGAGTAACGGGTATCTAATAGTCAAGGCACTCGACTATAGCGTTCTCTCTTGTTTGTTATTGAACAAAAGCCCTTCTTATCGTCAGCGTATGGGATTTAAGCTTACTGGAACATCTGAAACCAAAAATTCCAACGAAATTAGGAAGAGTATATGTATGGCTATAGCATGAACTAAGATTGTTAAATTCGGACAAAAATTAACAAAATGGAGGACCTTTGAACATTTTTTTTTGAAAATCGCCTTTTCAGCCACAAATCAAGGCAGAAAGTAAAGAAGATCTTTACCGATTTGATTTATCCTAGTTCATGCTATAGCTACATATATATGCATAGAAAAACGTATATAAATTTGAAACCGATTGGATTAATAGTTTTTGAGTAATCTCCTACGCCAGTCGTAAAAATACTGTTTCGAGAAAAACGCGTTTAATGTTTTGAGAAGCTCTCGCCGTCGCCTGACGCTTCCACCATAAATCGACTATATCTTCAAAGTTTCTGAAATTTTGACTTGAAATTTTGAAGGAACATTCTTGAATAGTTATAGGTTCGAATTAAATAAAAAAAAATCGATTTTTTGAAACCGAGAATGGGGGGTCCATTTAAAAAAACTTTGCTTGCATTATTGTCCATGCAGATCAAATTAAGTTCATTCGTTGTTTTGTTTAAGCTTTTAATTTGCTAAACACATATTTATTGAACAATCGTGTAATAATCTTGCTGTGGCTAGGGTACTTAGTTAGTTTAACCAGAATCATCAGTAATTTGTAGAGATGAGAGGACTGGGAGTAACCGGCTGACCTTTACGGGTCCTTACACCCTCCTTTTATTTAGAGTTTGCGTAGCGAGAAGGCCAAGAGGCGGGGGGTCCATTTAAAAAAACTTTGCTTGCATTATTGTCCATGCAGATCAAATTAAGTTCATTCGTTGTTTTGTTTAAGCTTTTAATTTGCTAAACACATATTTATTGAACAATCGTGTAATAATCTTGCTGTGGCTGGGGTACTTAGTTAGTTTAACCAGAATCATCTGTAATTTGTAGAGATGAGAGGACTGGGAGTAACCGGCTGACCTTTACGGGTCCTTACACCCTCCTTTTATTTAGAGTTTGCGTAGCGAGAAGGCCAAGAGGCGTTGCGATCTAATCGTGGGGACTCCGGATTTAAATTCGGTGGAGGAACGCGGACAGATGAGTTCAGTTCCACGGAGGTACCCGTTTCTGGTGTCTTAGTGGTTATCAATGTACATATACATTTTTTTAAAATTTTATTTTTTTTTTAATTTTTTTGATTTTTTCTATGGGAGCTATATGAAATTGGTGTTCGATTTTAATTTAATTAAAACCGTTATTCCGTAGTATTTAAATATTCCCAATGAACAACAAAAAAAATTTTTCTTTTCTGATATTGTCTCCCGATCGGGCTCGTTCCGACTTATATAAGTTAAAAGATTGATTATTATTTTGATTTAATAAAATCAAACTTTACTTTATTGAGTTGGATTAAGAACTGATTTTAATTAAGCTAAACAATTATTCATTATGACTACGCGTCGCTCCATCGTTGCCACCGACTCTGCCGCTGCTGCCGTTTCTGCTAACGTTCTTTATTATTATTGGTTGCTGCTCTTCTTCGCTGTCGCTGTTGACCAAATTTAATTGTCATTGGCCAATACATTGAAGTTATTGTTTTTGTTGTATGCACTTGGCCGAGTTCGATTAACTTTGGAAATTGGCTATTCTGCATTCCCACGATCTCTGACCGCAAGGTGCAATCTCAGCGCACGTGGCATAGTTCGTTGGAACTATATTGATGGCATTTGTTGTGCAATCAATGCCTACTCTTACTTATGTCTGGGTCTTTATATAATTTTGGGTGTTAACTCTTCCCTCCTTAAACGCGACTGTCCTCGGTCGCAACGACATAGAGTATAGGTTCGAAATGTAGGGGCTTTTCTTGCGTTTCTGGCACGGAAGCTGATGTACTTTCTGTTGACTTACGTCGTCGTAAGAGTTCCGTGATCGATCCTATTATTAGTAGAAGTAAAATTATGGCTGATCCGTAGCTAAAGGAAGATTCTATAGTTGTTTTGCTTCTTAGTTTTTCCAGCGCTTTTGTGTTGTTACGCATGTATCAATGCTTAAGTCTAACAAATTTTCTGAATTACAAATTGTCTTATCATTATGAGATTCGCAAGGTTTTTAATTGCAAATAATTGTCTCTTACATTCTAACAAATTTTCGTATTTTATATCATTGATTATTTGGGCTTTTTTTATTGCTTCAATTTTTAAAGTTCTACAATTATCTGTTTTAATAGTTGGGAGGCTAATAATATAAATGAGGTCGTTGCCAATTGTGGCTAATTTAACTTAAGCAAATTCCAATAATTCCTCTATGTTAAAAATTAAGTCGTTTTCTTTTTTAAAGATATCTTCCACCACTGTGGTTTCTGTGCATGTGAATACAAAAGAGTTTATTGTGTTAGACTTGGCCCATGTAATTGCGTATATTATGTTGGTTATTTCTTCTTTTATTAATTGAATTTTATATTTTAAAATATTTGCTTTCTGATTTACGATTTGTTTCAAGCTCTGGGTAACTTTTAATATTGCATTAGTTGCATTAGTAAGTTGGTAAAGTTTTTGATTAATTAATCTATTAATTACTACTTGTTTATTGTTGTTTTCTAATTGCTCATTTATCTTATTTTCTAAGATTTCGTAGTCGTGGTGGTCTGGTGATCCCGCCAGCCATTTCCATGCAGTACCTATTGCTTCTATTGCCTTTTTTGTCTTTTTTTGTGTTTGAAGAATCTGTTTTATTTTATTATTTTTATGTATGATTTTTCCGGTTTGTGTTTTAATAGTGGTCATTTTATTTTCTGCTACTTTCGCAGCTTTGTATCTAGGTGTAAGTTTAGTTCCAAATCTTCTGTCTATTTTTACGTGGACTACATCGCCAGGTTTAAAAAGTTTTGGTTGTATTTTGCCTTGATTGTTGTATTCGAGGTCGGCCGTTTGTTTCTTCTGGGCTTTCTGTTTAATTTCTTTTCGTTTTTTTTCTATGTCTTCTGCTGAACTGGAGATTGTGCTTCTAAAAAATATGTTTATGGGGCTTTCTTTTGTTACATAATGGATCGATTTATTATATTCCTGAACTGCTTTAAAAATTAGGTCCTCCAATTTCATGCTCCCGTTGTCTTTTTGTTTTTGTTTTGTTTATTGGATCTTCTATTTATGAGTCTAACAATAAGGTTGCAAATCTTAAAATAATACATTATCTAACAGTTTAATTTTAACTGAATAGAGACTACATGGTCCTAATAATTAGCGCTAGATTGGAAGGTCGTTGCGGCGAAGTCGAGAACTGCTGGAAACTCGCGTGAGGGCTCTCGCGAGATGATTTGAATGTTCTGATAGCCTGTTGTAGTACTTTGTTGTGATTTGTGCTATCTCTTCCCTGACGAGTGATATGTGAAGGTACCTGTGAATGTTTACATTCCGAGCGTACCACGGTGCCCCGGTGATGGTTCTGAGAATTTTTGATTGAGTTCTTTGCATTATATCCACACTGCGGTTACTAGCATTCTGAGAGCCGTACATCCAGATTGGTTTCAAAACGGTGTTGTATAGAAGTACCTTATAGTGCAGGCTAAGGGGCGAGCGGCTATTGATAAGCCAGTGGAGGCTGTTGGCTTTGAGCTTTAAATGTGTTCTTTTGGCTTCAATGTGGCTGCGCCAAGTAAGATGTCTATCGAGGTGTACGCCAAGATATGTTATTTCAACCACTGCGTTGTTTAAAGTAAGTGGATGGCAGTCTTGCCTGTTAAGTGTGAACGTAACGTGTTTGCATTTTTGTTCGTTAACTTTGATTCGCCAGTCGGATAGCCATTTCTCCACTGCCACTAGGTGGTTAGCATCTCGAGCGGCTTAGGATCGCTGTGTCATCAGCAGAAGTGGATGTGGTTAGTTGCATGCTCGTTGGGATGTCCGCAGTGTAGATAAGGTAGAGTGTTGGTCCTAACACGCTGCCTTGAGGATTGTTACGGATTGTTCGGATACCGAATCTTTTTTATCTGCTGATCTTAGCATTATTTGAGGATTGGCTGCAGTCAGCGTCTGATCGGCCGGCATGCTCTGTTGTTCTTTTAATTTCGGTTGCGGAGTGTTCCCCTTTTGCTGCTTACCACCAGCAGCCTTTTTGCGCTTAGGGGACTCTTCTAATAGCTTACGACTATTAAATTGCGAATCCAGCGCAGAGAGGAGATCATCAGCTCGTCGAAAACTATCTCTAGCAACTCCGAAACAGCTAATCAACCCCATTAGGCCGCTTTTAGTTTGGCGCATGAACGATTTCATCTCGTTCGCAACCTCAACACAAACATAACAACATAACTGCAAATTAGGCCCTTTTGAAGGGTCATCACTTGTCCCGCCAGTGACACCGGTGCACTTGGGTGCACCATGTTTTCACACAGCCAGCAAGTCATATTAGATTGGTCAGCCCTGATTACGAGGCTGCATTTTTTGCAGAAGCAGACTAAATTATTGCTACTCATTTTACCTATTGAAACCACTGTACCAAAAAAACAAATTGAAATTTATAAGCGAGCAGTTATTAGTACCGCAAGAGCGCAGAAACTGCACGCTTAGAACTTTCAAAACAAAGAAATGGAGAGAGCGGGAGCGTAATTTAGTTCAAGTGCACGCAAAAGCAACACTAAAAACAGCACTACGACTTACGACGAACAACGCACAAAAGAGAAACGACGGGGTTACAAGAAGAGAAAACACAGAATAGAATTACGAAATTAAAACAATTTTTGATTGTTATTAGTGCACAAAGATTCAAAGATCACTCGCGAAGCGAACGGAATTTAAATGTAAATTTAAAGATCTGAAAATGAAAATTGTTTTAATACAACCCACCGATGGGATTAAACGAAAACAAAATACAAAATCGGGCGCAGAAAAAAAAACACGACCGTTCACTTTGAAAGTCAAAGTTCAGTCCATTTCCAAAAAACTGTCAGATCGATTTCAGATAGCAGTTGTACGTAATTTCAATATAACTCGACATGGTCACCAGACGAAAACTCTTATATTTTACTTCTTTTAGCGCAGCATGACTTTTAACCATGTTAAAAACTCCTTAGGAGGTTTACTGAACTTGTGTTTTTTTCAAATCCAGAAGGCGTTTGTCTATTAAGGACATCACCACTTAAACACGCGGAGGATCCCTATCACCCAACTCTAGAGATGACAGTGGATGCGAGAACAGAGCTAAAAATCTGAAAAGTCTTTTAAACGAATTCAATGCTTTTATCTTTTTTGTAGACCGAAATCTGGGATACAGAACAAATAAACTGTCCGCCTTGGCGAAACCCATTGCTTGCACAAATGCCTCATTAAAACCTATAAAATAGGTCGAATGCATTAGTTGTAGCTACTTTAAGCTGCAGGCGTATTCATACCCGAGACTTCAGGTTGTAAAGTTATTTAATTAATGGTATGAAATCTCTAGAAGATACCCACATCCATCTGATCTCTAGGATATTGGGTTTGATCACACCCAAGTAAACAAATACACATATATATACGTACAACTGTTCAGTCGCCATCACAAGTGTTTGACGACCTTGTCTTTATAGATATATTAAAGACATACACAGACACAATAGTCTATGTATATTGTATGCATGTTATTCAACCCATGAATATTCTCAGTTTATAAGTTTTATAAACTATTTTTCAATCGTAGCAATCGCTGAAAAATCTAAGCTTCGGTAACATAATCTCCCCTCACTCAAACCGGCCACATTCGGGCTATTGTAAACAATTAACCTTTTCCAATCTTAGCAAGAGCTGAAAATTCTAGCTTCTTTAACAGAATCTCCCCTCACTCAAACCGAGCTCTGTGAGAACCACATCCGGGCTACTGTAAACAAATGACTCCAGTCATAAACAAAGCTTCCAAATTTTCCACTTAGGGTCCGATCTAGTCCGAGCCAGTTGATACCAAATTTTTGTCAAATAATCGATTTATTGAGTTTCAATTACCTCTAAATTATTTTATCAGCCAATTGTCCTACTCTCTTAACTTTGCCTAATCTCTTGTCAGCAAGATTCTCTTAAGCCGAGGTTTCATGATTAATAACTTATTAAGCCAAGGGCAGTTCTTTTTTGGAGACGACACGATCGGTCGCGAAAATCAAGGTTTAAATCTAATTATATGATAAGTGACTTGTGAAAGTGAATTTAAGAAAATAAAAAATTAATTTTTTTAAAAATCAATCAACTAATAAATTTAATTTGCATGCAATCCCCCATCCCCTTCCTATACTACAGGTTAAAAATGTTT
The DNA here is from genome assembly GCA_036346975.1 of Drosophila prolongata. Classification (NCBI taxonomy): domain Eukaryota; kingdom Metazoa; phylum Arthropoda; class Insecta; order Diptera; family Drosophilidae; genus Drosophila; species Drosophila prolongata. The sequence continues at coordinate 13,672,843 of JAYMZC010000387.1, read as the reverse complement.
TATTCAAATTTATGTATAAGGTGTAAAGTTAGTTATTCTGTACTTAGGAAGGTATAGACATCGTCGGTTTTCTACGCTCAATTTTGTAAACTCTCTTTTTGTTTATATTTGCTGCTAACTAAAAAAAAACTATAACCATGGTTTTAGTTCAGTGTGATGTTCGCATCAAAGTTATTAATCTTTCGGTCTTTAAAACGCATTACGAGGAGTGTTCAATGCCTTGTAATACAAGTGCATCAAAAAACACAATTTTTTGTGATTTGTGTTTTATGTCTATTGATAGGGGAAAATTTTGTAAGCTTTATAAAAGGTGTCTCGCACCTAAAAAAGCTTTTAAAGTGTTGATGGGTGCTCAGATCAAAAATAAGCAATTACAGCCTATTTCTTTTTTTTTTTTTACATTTTGCATTTTATTTATTGGATCTTCTCTGAATTGAGACTAACAATAAGTATATAGAATCTTAAATTAAAAAAAACTATCTGACAGTCAAGGTGACTGGCGCGAGATTTAGGGGCTCTAATATCTATTGCTGAGCTGGAAGGTCATTGCGTTGTAATCGGGTCCGGTTGGAAACCCTGGCTAGGCCGCTGGCGAGCTGGTTTGGATGAGAAGTTAGCTTGGTGTGGTAGGACGCTTTTTGTTTTGATATTTCATTTTTTACAGGTAGAATGCCAAGATCTCTGTGGATGTTGTCGTTCCGAACATACCAAGGTGCCCCAGTGATAGTTCTCAGGATTTTTGATTGTGCCCGCTGAATAATGTCGATGTTGCTGCTGCTCGCGTTTCCCCACAATTGGGAGCCGTAGGTCCAGACTGGCTTAAGCGTTGAATTGTAGAGCAGGACCTTGAAGTCCAGGCAGAGGGGGAGGCGCGCGTTTATAAGCCAATGGAGACTGTTTGATTTTAGTTTTAGGTGAATTTTCTTAGCTTCGATATGTCTCCGTCATGTAAGTCTCCTGTCTAGGTGGATGCCAAGGTACGTTACATCGTCAGCTTGAGGAAGTGGCGTGTTATTCAGGGTTAGCGGGGGACACGTTTGTCTGTTAAGAGTAAACGTTATATGTTTACACTTTTGCGCATTTAATTTTATACGCCAGTCTGATAACCACTTCTCCACTACAACGAGATGATCAGCTAGTAGTGCTGTTGCCTGAATTGGGCATTTGGACCGACTTATGATCGCGGTATCGTCTGCGAATGTAGAAGTAGTTAGCCGCTCGTTCGTGGGGATATCTGCGGTGTAGAGGAGAAATAGAGTTGGACCAAGGGCGCTACCTTGGGGAACTCCAGCCTCTATAGCGACGACTACTACAAGGATGTTGTAGTGTTGCATCTCACGACGAAGGCTCTGTTGTAAAGGTACGATTCAAGAATCCTGTGAGTGTTTCCCGGCAGGATCGTTCTGATTTTATGCATAAGGCCATCAAGCCAGACTCGGTCGAAAGCCTGTGCAACGTCGAGAAATACCGCACTGCAGTATTCCCGAAGCTCGAATGCAGTCCGTATTTCTGTTGTTAGTCTGTTGACTTGCTCTATTGTTCCATGGCTTTCTCGAAAGCCAAATTGGTGTACTGGAATAACGTTGTGCTCTTTCAGATATGGGATTATGCGCGTCAAAAGGCATTTTTCGAGAATTTTTGACAGATACGAGAGTAATGTTAACGGTCTGTACGAAGCTGGTATTGTGTGATCTTTTCCTGGCTTTGGGATCATGATTGCCGATTTTTTTCTTTTTTTTGGAAAATAGCCAAGTCCTGTAATCCCGTTAAAGAGTTTACAAAATAACCTCAACTGCACAGTTTGGAAGTTCGATTAACAAATTGCTCGCTGATTACTTTTGCAACTTCACAGATTCGATTCGAATTGACGGCGACGGTAGTGCGAATGAATTAGTTGCAGGGTTTGGCTGGAAAACATTTCGAAGGTGCAAAGCAAATGTACAAGCTCTGTCTTTGTCGCTTCTGGCCCAGCTGCCTGAAGAGTCTCTTATGGGAATTACTGTTTCGGCCGGCGCACTTAGATTTGGGTGGGCCCTCCACAAGGGATGCTTAGTGCTGGTGGGTGAAAGTTTCAATTTTTAATAATATTGTGTTTATTTTTCTTCTTTTACATTATATAATATGACCTTCCCAACCAGTTGGTGATGCATAATTTTCGGCGAATAAGATAGCACTGAATTAATACAAATTTACGTTTCTGTTGTTTTATAACTTCCGCTGCAAATAGTAGCGAGTGAAGAGGGGAAAAAGGCTGACTTATGTCCTTTTGCTCTTTGTCGGATGGAGCGCGCTTTAGTATACCAGACGGAGGATCAGGTCGATAGACACGTTTATTTTCACCTTTTAAAATTTGCTGATGTCGACATTTTTTGAAACATTTTGAAACAGACCCGGGTTTATTCGCTACCAGATCCACCAGGGCCAGTTTCTTATCTACGGTATAAAGTTTACTTGTATCGCAGCTATGGTTGTAATTTGCTGTTCAGTAAGACCGATTTTTTAGCTTTTTTTAACAATATGGTAGTACTTTTGACCGTCTTTCGACGATAGCATAGACCCCTTTCTATTGAGTTCCCATATTGTACCAACACGGAATGTCTTTTGTTAGTGGTGTTAAAATTATAATAAGAACGAAAATTAAATAAAAACAAGAAAGGAAAGCTAACTTCGGGCGGAGCCGAAGTTGATATACCCTTGCAGAATACTCTGTAAATTATATTCTCCAAAATTATTCATATGATGCATTCTTAATACTCATAAAAAATCCCAACTTCCTAACTTTAAAAACACCAAAGTTATGGCATTTCCGATCAATCAGTTATATGGCAGCTATAGAATATAGTCGGCCGATCCTTATGAACTTTTGTAGGTCGGATTGATTGGCCAAATATAAAACCCATAGGAAATCCCAGCTTCCTTACTTTACAACCACCAAAGTTATGGCATTTCCGATCAAGCAGTTATATGGCAGCTATAGGATATAGTCGGCCGATCCCGGCCGTTCCGACTTTTATACTGCGTGCAAAGGAAAGAAGGGTGTGTGCAAAGTTTCAATTCGATATCTTTGAAACTGAGAGACCAGTTCGCGTAGAAACAGACAGACGGACAGACAGACGGACAGACGGACATGGCCATATCAACTCCGGAGGTGATCCTGATCAAGAATATATATACTTTATAGGGTCGGAGATGTCTCCTTCACTGCGTTGCACACTTTTGACCAAAATTATAATACCCCTGCAAGGGTATAACAAGAAATGAAGCGAACTTCGGCAAGCCAAAGCTATATGATATTGTTGTCCGATTTTAATTTAATTAAAACCGCAATTCCATAATATTTAAATATTACCAAATCCCAAAGAACAACAAAAAAAAATTAAAAACAAAGTTTTTTTTAAATTGTTTTTTCCGATTGTTCCTATGGGAGCGATATGATATAGTCGCCCGATCCGACTCGTTCCGACTTATATACTACCTGGAATAGGAAGACAACTTTTGGGAAAGTTTTAAGCAGATAGCTTTAAAACTGAGGGACTAGTTTGCGTAGAAACAGACGGACGGACGGACAGACGGACATGGCTAGATCGGCTCTCCTGGTGATGCTGATCTCTTTATAGGGTCGGAAATGTCTCCTTCACTGCGTTGCAAACTTTTGACTGAAATTATAATACCCTCTGCAAGGGTATAATGGTAATAAAACGAAAATGTATTTATCACAATTGTTCAATGTATTCTTCTATCGTAACGATGCAACAAATTTCTGTTTCAAAATTTGTGACGAAAGAGGATTAAGTATATGACTAAGTAAATACGATTTTTTTTTAATTATCTTCATTAGCCTACAAATATTTGAACAAAATGTTCAAACTACAAAGGCATGTAGCGTGCCGAATAAGAAGGTTGAAAAATAATCTACTTCAAGAAAAGTATGCTTTCAAAATCGGTTTAACAGAACTTGAGGTAAAAAATAATAAAACAGGTAATGACAAAAAAAAGTTGTGTGCCATTTTCTTAATCAGGGAGTCCAATTGAATCGGAAAACCAAAATTGTATCTTTAAAATAAATTGTCGCGTTCATTTTAAAAGGCTGTGTTTTCAGCCGTAACAAGTTTTGAATCCTCCCAATTGCTTTGAAGTCAAAGTGCGTCTAAAAACGCTTGTACTTTTTGCCATCGAAAGTCAGTTGCAGTAGATTACTTTTTTCTTTTTTCTCCGTTACACCCTTATTAGTTCCATTATTTTCTTTTTAAAGTCTGGTGATGCAGATGTCGACCGAATCTCCCTTATGGCACTCTTGATCAAGGGCTTGTGAGGGACTGAATTAACAGCCCTCAGAAGCATACGAGCCGAACAGCATCGGCGATCAACACCCCAAGAGCGCCCTTAGCAACAGCGCCGAACGTGCAGACAACTGGCCGAAGCCAGACGCCGACAGAAGCTCTCGTGCCGGCCGAAGGAACGCCAACGAGCAAAGGGATCGGCGGCTGAGGACGACTACCAAACCCCCTCTTCTCGCCGATCGGGCAGTTGGTTTTTGGCCTAAGTGGCAACCAGACGTATATTTTGGAGCTGAAGGAAATAATGAAGGCGGGCCTTCATGACGATGAAGGAGCAGGAGGAACCGGTGAGACAGGCTTCGGGTCGAGCCCTACAGGGAACAACTCTCGTGGCGGCGAGACAGATATGAGTTAGAGCAATTAACCATTTATGTTAGGACCGAGTAAGAAAGGGGAAATAAACAACGAAACATTTTTATTTTCGGCGCTTTTCTGGCAATGTTTCCTCCCTCTTCCTCCTCACGATCCTCACTTGGCTCGGCAGCCAAGGCGGGATCGGCACCCGGGTTCTCGGGGCCACGAACGTTACGGCCGTGGAGACTACTTCCCCTCCCCAAATTATTCACCTGGCTCGGCAGCAAAGGCGGTAGCGGCACCCGGGTTCTCGGGGTCACGAACGCCGCGGCTGTGGAGACCACTTCCCCTGCTCCTCGAGATCCTCACCTGGCTCGGAGACCAAGGCGCGAGCGACACCCGGGTTCTCGGGGTCGCGAACGCTGCGGCAACGGAGGCCACTCCCGTCTCTTTCCGATTTGGATACGGCTTCCATCTGACGGGACCGCTATCCACCTCGGGATTCCCAAGAGGCCGGCGGCTCACGGATGACCTGAGCCCCCAAAAGCATCTTCGTTTGGTCAAACGAGCCCGGCGCATGGGATCGGTAGGGCTGCGGAACGGTCGGCACCCGGAATCACGGGACCGGCCCTGGTACGACTTTGTATGTATCCTGGCCGTGATTAGCATCCTTACAGGCTTAAAGCCCAACCTTTTGTAATTTGGGTTGAATGAATATATCTCAACCAACTTCGGAATACCATTTGTAGGGGTATGATATACTATCGCCAAAGATATAATTTGACACCGTTGAATATATAGTTTAATAGTTAATAGCTTTTATTTAATTTTAAGTCCTCGTCTCAATCACTGCTGGCTATCAACTGATCTCGCTCTTCGCTCAGAACTCGCACCATCCCCCAACTCTCTGATAGAGTTTGAGAGCGATCAGAGCACAAGGGAGAGAGAGCCCAGCAAGAGCAAACTCAACAACAACAACAACTAAGGAATACAGTAGCTTATACATATTAATAGGTAACAATCCTGCTAAACATTTAATGGACAAGATGCTCCGACAAAGATAACCAGCTGCAAAAAAAAGTAAGACTCTAAGGACTGACACAAATCGAACGTCTTTTCACGAATTCCAAATCCTCAAGTCGATACCGGGAACGTTTGCTCACACATGCAAACTGTCTGGCAAGACATCTTGCAACACCACTGGGTCGACGGCGTCTCCGCAGACGACACCCGGCAGACTTATGGATTCTCGGCCGTGACAGACACGGTCGTCTTCTGTAATAACACATCTTGATTAACTTTTGACCGGCTATGACCACACCTGATTTGCTCAAGAATGGAGCACCCGTTACCCGCTTTTTATGGGATCTTTAGGAATAATTCGTCAATACACGAAAACAAGGTCCATCCTTGTGTGGCGTGTTCAACAAACTATATAAAAAATCATGAATTGTGCTGAATAAAATTTAAGGAAGTGTAATTGTTTAGTGTGTGTTTTATCATTTTTGGTTATGAGATGTTTTTGTTTAATATCAAAAGTTACGGTTTTAACTTCTATCAAAGTACGACAATACCATGACAGGGAGTATAACAAGAAAGGAAAGCTAACTTCGGGCGAAGCCGAAGTTGATATACCCTTGCAGAATACTCTGTAAATTATATTCTCCAAAATGATTTATATGATGCATTCTTAATACTCATAAAAAATCCCAGCTTCCTAACTTTACAAACACTAAAGTTATGGCATTTCCGATCAATCAGTTATATGGCAGCTATAGGATATAGTCGGCCGATCCTTATGAAATTTGGTAGGTCGGATTGATTGGCCAAATTTAAAACCCATAGGAAATCCCAGCTTCCTAACTTTACAAACACCAAAGTTATGGCATTTCCGATCAATCAGTTATATGGCAGCTATAGGATATAGTCGGCCGATTCCGGCCATTCCGACATATATACTGCGTGCAAAGGAAAGAAGGGTGTGTGCAAAGTTTCAATTCGATATCTTTAAAACTGAGATACTAGTTCGCGTAGAAACAGACAGACGGACAGACAGACGGACAGACAGACGGACAGACGGACATGGCTATATCAACTCAGGAGGTGATCCTGATCAAGAATATATATACTTTATAGGGTCGGAGATGTCTCCTTCACTGCGTTGCACACTTTTGACCAAAATTATAATACCCTCTGCAAGGGTATAATAATAATTATGACATACTTGCGATTGCCAATAATGAAAATAAAATGTACAAATCGACAAAGAAGGAAAATCAGAATTTTGTGATGCCTCTTCTAAAACAAAATAAAACAGCCTCTGCTTCTTAAAAATTTAAAAGGCCATATTATGCATACAAATAAGTCCCTTTCCTCTTTTCCCCTCCATGTTAATGTTAACTTGATCGTCAGAGAAGTTAGATCAGTATGTTAAGTTCATTTTAAGACCTCATAACAATAGGTCGGTGTGTTTCATTAAAATACAGATGTTTGTATGTTCGGAGCAGCCCGCCAGCGCCTAGTCTAGTGCGCATAGGTGTATGTCTGAACCTGTAGCGCTCTTGCGCTCTCCTCTTTATATTTGCCTTATCTCGCTAAGCTGTCGCGCTACCTATTCAGCGACTACATTTTGTAAAACCCAAATTAAAATATGAAGCCAGTGCAGATTCGACTGGCAGAATAAACACGACACGTACATAAACTGATAAAATTAAAAAGCTGTGTTATTACATAACATAAGGGTGGCATTTTTGTTGTCTTCCCCCAAACAGAGTAAATAAAATATTTTTTTGAAAGGCTCTTTGTGCAAACGTGTAATTATATATATCTATATGCAGTTTAACGTTAGATTTCCATTTTTAAAGTTAAGCTTTCCCATAACCATCTTGTAGTATGCTGATCCCAAAATTCAAGGTATGTACACTGTACCATGTTTGCCCGACTATTGAGGCGATCAGTCTGTACAAGTTTGCAATGCATGCCCAATAGTCCATTAGTGGTTCAATTTAGGTGCAGAAACTAAACCATTCTATATTTTGTTCATGGTCTTACGGTACTTTGGGCATATCCTGATTAGAGAGGAGTGTTTGAAATATCTTTCCTTTCGTCCATTGCATACATAGGATTTACACTGAGCTTTGTTTCCGACAATGTTTACTACGTCCTGTACGATCGCGTTTTCGACATCAGCGAACACAATTTAGTTCAACATTTTGTGAAACCTCTTTTTCTGCTAGCTGCATCAAAAATAGGTGTACAATGGGCGGCACGTTTGTTGTAGAACATCACGAATTATTAATTTTTAGTTTTGAGTCCAAAATAAGGGCAGATCGTTTATAAGACTTATTTTATTCAATGTCATTTCCGATTGACATCATAAAAAGATATCAGCTTGCTCTTAGAGCTGTTTAAACTTAGTAAATTATCCCGGCACCAGTTTTGAAAGTTAATTACATCCTTATTTAGCTGGCATAATCTAACATCATCTGCGTACGAGGATGACTTAAACTAGAATTTTTGACATAGAATTTTTAAAGAGGACGCCTTTTGTCCTGCCACTCAGATAACTTAAGAACAAATCGGTTTCCATAAGTGATTTTTTCAAATGCTTATAACTTCAGATTTTTTACTCGGATCCATCAAAAATTTTAACACGATATTCTCAAGATGTTGTGCATTCAGAAAAAAAAAATTTAAATATCATACCCCCTCTTAAGGTAGAGCAAATACTAAAAGTTATTTTACACAGACTCTAACCGGATTATATTATATGTACATCATATTGGGGACTCGAAACTGGTGAAGAGTACTCCAGGATTGTATGATTGTGAAATGAATAAAGCTTTTGTGAACTTTTTGTGTCAAATTCCTTTGACCCCCAATTATTCACCATGAAAGTACAATAATCAGAAAACTTAACTTTTGGGTCCAGAAGGGCGTCAAGGTCATCAACCTGCAGTATTCTAGTCAACACACAACCACCCAGTTATTGTTGGTTTACCCGCTTAGCGTTTAGATCCGATTGTAGGTCTGTACGAGTTTTCGTCGTTGACAGCTTATTAGAAATGGACTGGATAACGGATAGGACAATTGGAAACTCAGATGATGGTGGGATATATGAACAAGTAAATATATAGAACTGGTAAACGATAATTTTATGCCTAGAAATTCGATGTGATTAAAATCGTTGGTAATTCGAAAAGAGGTTTGAGTCAGCAGCAATCAACTCCAGCTCCCCGTTTGAACTGACGACCAAGCCTCTATGATACTCCGGCTTTAACCAGTTTTCTGTACACACAATAATGTTATAGGAAAAGAAAAAACTATACGAGTACTATTTAGTCAGCTTAATAAATACGCCTCTTGTATTCGGACGACACCACATCGCGACGAGCAACTTCGGGAACCAAATCATTTCTTGCCCCCGATCTAGTACCATTTGATTAGCACATAAGATCGGCAGCTGAGCTCGAATCGAATTGCGATTTTATTTGTCTAAACAAAAATTAATCACGATGTAGTTGTAAGGCAAACAGAAAGATGCTAGAGACACTTAAAGGTGTTGAATCATTTAAAAAGATTGTAAGAAACCATGGTGGTTTTCAACAAGAAATGAAACCTATTTTTAATAGTGTGTATGGGCAGAGATGACAAGTGGTAGATTAGACAGAGCCCTATTAGTATGTCCATCTGTAAGCAATACAACTATAAACGGATTCCATGTGGATAGGTCTATGCTTACATTTTTTTATATGGTAAATGCTAATGGTGCCGAAAACGGCGTGATTACAATAAATCTTAGCTAGTCATATGAACTTCCCAGGCATGTTTTCTTTTCTGAATTATATACGACCAATATGTATTCCGTATTGCGGACTCCAGACGGGAGACCCATACTCCAGAATCGGACGGACTAACGAAATAAATAAAGTTTTAGTTAAATAAGGATCATCGAATTCTTTTGACCACCTTTTAGCCTTTTCGCATGCCTAGAAAGTGGAGTGTTAACCACATTATCTGAATTGTGGGCATGAATGTTTTTTGAACTGTGAACGAAAACAATTTTATTTTTAGTTCGCGTAAAAGCAGACAGACGGACATGATCAAGAAAATATATACTTTATAGGGTCGGAGATGTCTCCTTCACTGCGTTGCACACTTTTGACCAAAATTATAATACCCTCTTTTTTTTCGAGCTGAATCCCACGGCCCACTTACCCGCCCAACCGACCGAGGGGCGCAGCCGTGTATCGTACGGCACGATTCGCGAGAAGATAGACGCGAGATAAGGAAATATAGGTAAAAGTCCGGGGAAAAAAGTAATAATCAATTTTGTGCCAATGAAGCTAGTATTAATCGTTTTAAGACCGGCAAAGTGTCAAGATTTGAGATTATAGGAAAAAATCTATTATAGGCAGAACACAATACTCTGAAAGGCTCATGCAAGGCATGGTTAAATCTACAATAATTGAATATTAGGGGAATATAATTTCCAGTTAATCTACTTGGCACAGAAAAGTTTAGCCGACTTACCAAGTCGGGGGAGTCAATATCACCATGTATAAGGTTATAAATGAAGACAGTACCAAGCATCGTTCAACGGTTGGCAAGGGAGGGTAAATTAATCAACAGAAGTCTACTAGAATAAGAAGGTAAGTTACGATTTGCATCGCCGTAAAGCAAAAAGAAGAAAGTTTTTTTGTACTGATTCAATACGACCAATATGTATTCCGTATTGCGGACTCCAGACGGGAGACCCATACTCCAGAATCGGACGGACTAACGAAATAAATAAAGTTTTAGTTAAATAAGGATCATCGAATTCTTTTGACCACCTTTTAATAAATCCAAGCACTCCTCTGGCTTTATTAACCATGGACGAAATGTGGTTTGAAAATTTTAGTTTAGGGTCCAAGAGAACGCCAAGATCGTTTACAAGAGTTATTCTATGCAAAGAGCTGCCACTTAATGTGTAAGTCGCGTATATCGGATTGACCCGATAAAAAGTGATCAGCTTGCATGGGTATAATTAACAAAATTCATTGGAACGGTACGAATTTATTTGGTTTATTTCAAATCCGCGAAAAAGATATGTGGCACCACCGTATGGATTTAAAGCTGAATTTAAGATGAAGTTTTTCTAGGCCACCCCTTTATAGGCATAGTAAAAATACGTTTGTCATGTCTAATTTACACACCTGAATTATGTGCTTATCAACTTTGAATTATTGTGGTTTATGACAAAAAAACTTATACATACTTTTAAGTCGCACGTCTTATTTAATAGAAGATTGCTTGGCTTTAAGTCCCGATGCAAGACGTTTGCCGAATGTATGTACTTCAGTCCGCGCAATATCTGGTACAAAAAGTAACAGGTGTGGTCATTACTTAGCCGCTGAAAAAAACAAAGATTTTTTTTAATAAGCTAAAAAATTGTACTTACATTTAGACTTACAAAGATGGTAATTTTGCCATATACACATTCTTTCTAAATATTTTGATTTCGAGTTCCATTTATTATACCCTTTTAGAGGGTATTATCATTTCAGTCAACAGTTTGCAACGCAGTGAAGGAGACATTTCCGACCCTATAAAGTATATATATTCTTGATCAGCATCACCAGGAGAGTCGATCAAGCCATGTCTGTCAGTCCGTCCGTCCATTTCTACGCAAACTAGTCCCTCAGTTTTAAAGCTTTCTGCTTGAAACTTTCCCAAAAGTTGTCCTTCTATTGCAGTAGTATATAAGTCGGAACGGCCGGGATCCGCCGACTATATCCTTCAGCTGCCGTATAACTGAACGACTGGAAATGCCATTAGTTTGGTGTTTTTAAAGTTAGGAAGTTGGGATTTTTTATGAGTATTAAGAATGCATCATATGAATAGTCTTGGAGAATATAATTTACAGAATATTCTGCAAGGGTATAAGGTATTTAGCTCCGCCCGAAGTTAGCTTTTCTTTCTTGTTTAATTTTATGTTTCACCTCCGCGTCCCATCACAATCTACTCACTCAGGTTTTTCTTCCTTTTTTTGGTTTTTATACCCGTTACTCGTAGAGTAAAAGGGTATATTGTATTCGTGCAAAAGTATGTAACAGCTAGAAGGAAGCGTTTCCGACCCTATAAAGTATATATATTCTTGATCAGGGTCACTAGCCGAGTCGATATAGCCATGTCCGTCTGTCCGTCCGTATGAACGCTGAGATCTCGGAAACTATAAAAGCTAGAAGATTGGCATTTTGCATGCAGATTCTAGGAGTTCCTACGCAGCGCAAGTTTGTTTCAAAAAGGTGCCACGCCCCCTTTAACGCCCACAATCGCTTATATACGATTTTAAAAATTTTAATATTTCGGAAAAGTAAAAATGCAGTTTTATTGTGTTTATCAATACCTATCGAAATGTAGAAGAAATTTTTCAAATCGGACCATTCGTTAAAAAGTTATGCGTGATCAAAGTTTCTATCTCCATCTCCCTCGCACTCCCTTTACCTGAGTAACGGGTATCTGATAGTCGGGGCACCCGACTATAGCGTTCTCTCTTGTTTTTTCATCCATCCATTTAGCTCCAGTTGATGCTTCTATGTAAGTCCGAAGTTGTTGCCATGAAATCCCAAGTTCCTTTTGACTGCCTTGGTTTCGCTATGTAAATCCGTCTGCCTATGGGAATATAATTCTTTGGCTATTTATTTCATATATGTATTTTCATTAGAGCAGCGAAAGTGCTGATTCAAGCTCTCAAGAGTCTGGTTTTACAAATATATCGTAGGAGCTAAAAAGGGTCAAGTCTCGTAATTGCGCTGCCAACAGTGGCAGCGGAGAGACAGTGATATATTCTTATGTATATAGCTATGCTCGCTTAGGCTGGACGCAAGGGAATATGCATATATACTTAAGTTCATATCAATATCATATCGGACACTTGGTTTAGTGACTGGGACTTAGAATTTATATTTTATATTTGTTTATACATAAGCAAAAATGTATGAAGTATTTTAAGACAGTGTGCATTCGATTGAAGAAAACCTCTTTAAACAACACTATCAACCCAATTCCACATCGCAATTTCAATAAATTTGTACAAAACTGGAATTATGAATAGCAATCCAAAAAGGAAAAGTCATGGTTTTGACAGAATTGATTGATTTAAAACTTATCATCAGTTGTAAATAATAAATTTGAAAAGGTCCTTAACATAATGCTTCAATAAGGATCCTATCCACATAGTTGGAAGTCATCCACAGTAATTCCTATTATCTTCTCTCTTGTTTCGGGAAAGCAGTCGATAAAAGTATCGCAAGCAGACCTATGTGGCTTATCACCCAAAAAAATCGTAGCTC